>JAXDDW010000034.1:570000-1022500 GCA_034670385.1 Hoplostethus mediterraneus | reverse complement strand
TTTCCTCTCATACATTAATGTATGAGAGGAAAAAAAAAACAGCTTTCAGATAAATGACCTTCAGGAACGATTGAAATTCTTTATCACTCATCCATTCTTCAGTTAGCTCTGTGTCAGCCACATACCGTTTTGTGATGAAATGATAACGAAACAGAAACAATTTAAAATCAACGAGGACGTTGCGGAACACACACAGTGTCACTGCTGGCAAGGATTACAACAGAAAAACACAGAAGAACTCCAATAAATGAAAAAATAAAAATCAGCGGTCAAAGTTTAATTCCAGAGCAGCCTAGCTTATATAACAATTTGGCTCTTTACATTTTCTTATACACAGAAAAGCTCAAGTTAGTACATGATGAATTCAAAACCATATGAAGAGTCAGGAAAGGGAAAATACAAATTCTCAAAAAATAAAATTTCAGATACCTTTTTAAAAAAAACTGCGTGGGTGTAGGATGATGCTTAAAATACAACATGTCAGTATCAACAGTCTCACACACACACACGCACACGCACACGCACACGCACACGCACACGCACACGCACACGCACACGCACACGCACACACACACACACACACACACGGTAAGCTACAGGTGAATTGTCAAAATATAAGTGTCAATATCTTTTTGAAAGAAAATATTTTAAAATCCTTTATTTCAGTATTGAGTGAAAGAGACTGCTTTCACATACACAGGAACAAAATGACTAACTGTACAGGACAGACAGAGGCAGAGTGAAACCTCCGTCACAGCCTCTATCACAACGTGGGCTCAAAGAGAATCCCATAGAAGATGTTTAGGAAAAAAGGAGCACAAAAAACAGGCTCTTCACATGGGTGACGCCACATCAGAGCTCAACTCCATGTCCAAAGTGAGCGAATCTGTGGAAGAAATCCAAATGTATGCTTTAATAATAGGTTCAACTCTACATTCTGTGTGTGTGTGTGTGTGTGTGTGTGTGTGTGTGTGTGTGTGTGTGTGCGACAGACTCACCCAAGGGTCCCGGATTGGTCTCAGCCTCATTATGTATCAGGGAGTCCAGGGTGCCAGGCGACATGGGGAACAGGTCGCTGGTGTTGCCAGAGTTCGTGCTGAGGACACAAGAGGACAAGCACACGTTACACCTGGGAATGCACACCGATGGTCACACACACACACATGTGCTTCCCCCCCCCCCGTGGACTCCAGCCACCATACTCGTTCGTGTCAGCGCATGTATTTTTACCACGAGTGACAAGCTGTTAGTTAACTACTGACTCGTGTGCGTCGGCGAGCGTCTTCATCAAACGGACCACAGTTTCATCACAAGTAAAAGGGGCTGCCATGCGGCCTCGTTATTTAGTGCAGATATCAGTGGGACTGGGGGTGATTAGTGAAAAGGTTACTCCGTGAGTGACGTCGTACTCCACAAAAGATAATTCAGCCCTCGTGTCAATGTGCAACTCATCTGAGAATTTCAACGAATGTCAGGAGATGAAACAGGAGCTGTGTCTTCAATAATAAGACAGAAACACCCAGAATTTGGAGAGAGATGTTGGACATGTTACATTCTGCTATTTTTCCTGCTTCCTTCTTAGGCAGCGCTGAGCACATTGACACGTAAGGCTAGCATATTTAACATTTGATTGGTGTTAATGACAGCTGCTCTAGAGTCAGGTTAGCACAGTGGATTGAACAGGCCAGACAGTAGTTGAGTCTTTTCTTCACCCTGAACAGACAACCCATTCAGATATGTACAAGAAAAATGTCTCTTTCTATTAATTTATATATGGCATCGTGAACCCTTGCAACCAGAAGCGACTGGGAATGAAGTTTTAATTATAATTGCTGAACATTAAAATCTGAAGTATGTTACCAATTTTTCCCCAGAAAAAAAAACCATTTTGGACTGTTTAATCCATAGAAATGGATTTGGTTGATGAATTATGACTAGGAAAATGAAAATGGGAAAGAGAGGGTGACCCGAACTAAATGAGAAATCGAATAAAATGGCAGGGAGATGCTCTAGTATTAGAACCAGGCAAAGTGGCTGTGAGTTGGAAAACAAAACGGGAATTAGGTCTTTGGGGGAGCTACACTAATATGCTTTCCACTCAGCCATCAAACACATAAACAAAGATGCACAAACAGCCCTGCATTCCACGTCCCCCAGCGCCTACCCTGGGAATGCGTTCCCAAGCAGCTCAACATCCGGAAAGTCCATGAACACGGAGGGACACCTACGGAGACAGGTCAGGATCTCACTGAGCAAACCTTGCAACGCACCACCACGCTATTAAACCCACCACCACCATCCAAACCACCTGTGGCTAACTGGCCTGTGCATACACCCCTCAGCAGATCTCAGTGGACCTCATCTCGCACTCACTGGGGCTCCAACCCTCTCTTCCATTCCTTTCTCACATACACACACACACACACACACAAAAACATCTTATCCAACATCCAATGCAAATATATTTGAAGACACTCAGGAGGAGATGCTACATCATGCTGCAGCCTTCCATTCCATTTTATTTTTTATCTCTCATTCAATTAACTGCTAATGGTTATGTAAACAGTTTCAGAGGTTTAGTCATTGCCATTTAGACTCTTCCCTCAGAGGGTTCCTCCAAGTTAGATGATTACTCATAGTGAGCAAGAGTGCAAACAGCTTTGTTCTCCATCCTTTAAAAGGGTAACACTGGCCAAACAAAAACCCCTAACTACAGGGAAGTAGAATCTGGAACTTTAGCAGGAACTAGCATTGAGGATCAGCCAATCAAAGGGAGCTCAGTGGAGGTAACTGAGTGGCATGAGATGTACTTCACGTATATATGGATGACTTTAAAATAGGGGAGGAAAAACAGATACTTACGGGGTAACACAGATGAACTTTGTCTTCAAGTATGGCTGAATAGCTGTAAATAAAAAACACAAAACAGACATTAGTTCTTCTATTGACCCCAATCTGCAGATTCAAAAATCTCATTCATTTAAACAGCAAAGATCCCATCAGAGTACGAGGCAATGGCTTACTGCTCATTGGGTCTCCTCCCATCTCAGGCTCTGGGGCAGCTTCTGGCCTGCAGTACTTCCCGAAGGCGTCCTCCTTAGGGATTTCAGGGAAGAGGTAGACGAGCGGTGAAACCAGGATGTTGGTGGCATCCATAATCTTGTAGCCCATGATGATCTCAGCGAAGGACATGCTGTTGAGCTGCTGCTTGGTGTAGGGCTCCACCGACTGGATCTGGGTCTTTCCTGCAATACGCAAGGAAGCCTGGTGTCACAACAGCCAATATCTTGCACACTGAAAATTGTCCAAGACAGACAGGCAGAACATTTTGACTCTCAATATGCTCACCATTGATGTCCTTCTCCACCCAGGTGAATGTGATGCCCCCCTCCTTGCTGCTCTCACTGAAGCGCAGTAGAAAGGTGCCAGGAGGCTTAGGACTCAGGATTGCCCTCTCCCTCTCCTTACTGATAAAACCCAAGATATACCTGCAGAACGACAACAGAAAGGCTCAATTCATGGACAAACTCTTAATTTTCTATTGGCTTGCAAAAATCCTGACTGTCCTATCCAATATGGATAGCAGCCAGCAGCCATTCCAGTGACCGCCGGGGGACTGGTCACTGTGGTGATTCTCGACAAACAGGACAACCTCTCACCCTTCATTCCACAGTGCCAGGATATACTTCTTCACCAGATCAATAATGTTGTCCAGCCACACCCAGAAGGAGAAGCCTTTGCCAGCCATGTTTTCCTGGGAAGAGGAAGGAAAAAATAGGTGATCTTGAAGCAGCACGATGGCTGGAAGGAGGACTGAATGATGTGTGGATGCAAGTGGCTTACCTTACAAAATTTGGCCCAGGTGATCTGACAGCCAGAGTAGTTGACACAAGGTCCTGGATGCACAACACCAGTGTTAATATCAGACATAAACATATGACGCAGTAATATGTTGCGAGTGGACGGTCTTCAGCATTAGTGGAGACTTTCAGGCATGTTGTCTCACCGAGTAACTTCTCAGCCAGCGTGGTGAGCTGCTCAATGGTCAGGCCTCTCTTGGTGGTGGAGGAGAACTGCCAGCTTAGCACCTCTGCCACCTGATCCCATGTCCCCACGGGAGGCTTGGTGAAGAAGTTCACATTCTGCATAAAGAGAGACACAGGTCCAAATGTATCAAACCATCTCCCGTTTCACTCAAAACGAAGCTACAAGTGAAACGCGGAACATTCAGATTTCGGCAGCTGAGTTCAGCTCCGTTCCACCAGGGGGTGCCATCTTACCTTGGGGTGGCTGGTGAGCATGTTGTACCACAGGATGGAGGCCCAGGCATTGGGCATCTGGCAGATGTTGGAAATGACCACTACTGGCAGGGAATGGGTCTACACCACCAGAGACAAAAATAATTTCAGTATGATTTATGTTTATTTTCCTTGAAAAGCTTTCTAAATGCTTGCAGAAATTATCTTTCTATAACTATAACTATCTTTTATATTGATAGGAAAGAGTTATCGTTTCCTCTACTGTGTGTTGGATCCATTTGAGTGTTTATCCTCATATTAGTTATGTAGCACTCCCTCACGTCTAAGCGAGGCCAATTAGAGAAGATTAAATTCTAGCATGATTGGTCTCCCTTCGCCAACTTGGCACACCGAACAGAGGCACCTGACAAGAAAGACATGCATGATTCACATTCTCCTTTCTGTGTCAACAATGCGGTTATAGTGGCACCACCACAGATGCACTTGTTAATCAAACAGGTTCTTTCTACACCACAGCAAGGCAGGGTAGGGTGGGTGAGGGGTGACGTTAGATAGTAGAGGAGTGTTAGAGGGGCACTGTGGCATGGGTGAGAAGTCAGTGGGTTGATGAGCACTACAGTGAAGACTCAGAATAAAGAGTTTCATAATGACTTATTTTCTAGTGACTTATCATCTATGGGGTTTATCACAGCATGATACTGTGCATTTCATTTGTTTTGACTCTACCACCCTACACGCAGAGTGTGCTTCGGTGCTTTACGGACCGAAAGTGATTAACTGCTTCAGTTCTTATGTGGAACTTCGCCTAAGTTCAATCAGGAAGGCTGGAGCCAAACACACCCCCAGCCCCGCATCGTCCAACCACCCTAGCCCACGCTCCTTTCTCCTCCCCTTCCTCCCTCTCCAGATACCAATCACTAACCATTCACGCACCACCTCCTCCCCCACCACCACCCGCATCACGGCTCCATCAGATATCCGGGGGGGGGGGGGGATATCTGCCCCCAGGGAGCTTCACCCTATCACTGGATACCTCTTGGAGTCTACGCCAAACCTATGCACACGCACATTCTCTCTCGTAATCCTAGCCTCTCGTGCTTGAACTGAGATTACACAGAAACGTCTTCTACGCTCACCTCCAGATCCATCTTCAGGCCTTGGTGATAGACCTCTGTCTCAAAGGTGATAAGGTGGAGCTCCTCTGTGACGATCAGAGAGGCCTGGAAAAACGAAAAACAAGAACAGTACCGTCAGACCTCTGTTGCTCAGATACTAATTATACTGCATGTGTTGCTCATGTCCATCAAAGCTCACGAAGAAGAACAGTTATCAGCCTTATCCTTAGAACATAGCTCTCTCAACACGCAATGTGGCCATAACATTGCACCATGGCGGGTGTTAGAGGTAATACTTACATCGCTATTGGTCCGGCCACCATTACCACACCTCTGCTCTCTCAGGGTCTGTAACAAACAGGAAGTCAGTAGTTATCAGCCGGCTTCTATCAAACGAGTTCATAAAGTTTCGTAAGGATTTTGCCTCTCTAACTCACCAAGTGTTTAAACTCGGCTGACAGGCTGCCATTGTTGGATTCCTCCATGTTCATAACTTTGGTGTTGGTGCCCAGGATATTAAACTTTCGGGACCTAAGAAAATCAAGGCATGGCAGATAGTGAGGGTTATTGATTGCCTCTTCTCCAATCATAAATGCTCGGACATGAAATAATGAAAAGAAAAGTTAGTATTCTGAAAATCTTACCCTCGAATGGCAGCTACATCCCCAGATTCCCTGAAAAATAACAGTTTAAAATCAATGAAGTAGAACTTTCTGTGGGAGCAGAGGAAGCGAGGCCTTGAACCACATACAGGTCTCTGACTGACCAAATAAATACTTTTGGAAAAACTCACTTGTCAATACAAACTTTGATCTTCAGCTGGTAATTGAGTTCAGGAAACTTGACCAGTAACCTGAAAAAGGAAAAAATGCAAACTTTCAAAATTCATCAGGTTATAACCAGACATAATTCTTCACCATCCTCACTCATGTGAAATGTCCATCGGGTTGCCAATGAAAGGCATGAAATGTATGTATTTGGCCTGTGTCTTACCTGACTTTGTTGGTGAACTGCACTCCTGTTTTGATGACCAGTGGTCTGTCTGGATGCATGGGCATACAAGGCTGTCTTTCAACCACAAAAGCACTAGAACACAGAATGGGTAAGATTTCAGAGAACAGTTTCCACCAAACATCGTAATAACACCAACCACAATGATTTGCTGGCTGGAAGCATCTAGATTTTACCAAAGTGTCCGATGAATATTTAATCTAATGGGAATCTGCGTTGTCGAAGCCATTAGCAAAAATGTGTTTGGATAGAGATACAGAGGGCATCACTTACCTCTTCATGAGGTTTCTGAACAAGTCCACGATCTTCTCTTCGAGGGCGGGCCGATGCTGAATAATGGGGTCTCCTTTGTAAGACACCTTCTGCTGCAGCTCCTCCAGCTTCTTGATCTGCTGACGGATCTGAAGCTGGGACTCAGCCAGGGATGTGATCCTGGTCAGGAGGATATTACATATCAAATATTACACAGCTTGAAAGAGGTACTTATGAATCATGGTTACATTGACCGATTATGATTGTGTCGGGAAGTTTCAGCTCATTACAGCCAATAGTGGTTTAGTTGATGTCTTTGTAGATGAAGGTCGACCACAATAAGGAAAAGTAGGGCTGTACAATTATGACTGAAAGGATGATCATGATTATGTTGCTATATTTTGAGATGACCGTTATTAATGATGAGTCTCGACGAATTGAGTAACAAATTATTTTACTGCAGCTTATATCATAATCGTCACCGTTTTCAGCTACAGTGGATGTTCTAAATAAGTTATTAGGGTTATTCTTTGGGTTACCATGTCTCCAGGCGGTCCAGGCAGATGTTGGGTGGGCCTCCAATACAGGCAATCTGCTGCCTTCGCTTCCAGTCAGCCAGTTCTTCGTCTGTCAGGTTCTTCTGAACAAAGTCCATGGCATTCAGCAGGCCTCCTATCTCTGTCACAATTTGCTACAACAGATAACCAGCGCAGTGTAAATTAACCATGATTACAATCACAATCATGTCACCCCTTCTCCTGTAGGACACCTCTCCCTCTGGAACAAGCTTGCTGCCATTGTCAGGGAATCAGACACAGACTTGAGGCCCAGCTATTCAGCAGTCTACAACGTTAAAGGTGCCATGTGTAGCTTTGAATGGTCACATCTTGATATGATTACTGTAAACAAATGAGACCATGGTCAAGACGACTGGTAGTCTACCTCACCCCAATGGCATTATTACACCAAGGCATGAAGTGAAGGCCTTTCTATCTGTCTTGTCAACTTGACTCACGATATGGACAGGCATAGAGACCCACCCTCCTCAGCTGGTCCAGGGCACTCAACATCTGCTCCAGCTGAGCCATCTTCTGTCGGGTAGCAGCTGCCTGGCTATTCCCATTCAGATCCTGGGACAACTCTGAATAATGAGAGGTTGGACATGTTGTCAGTCAACTTGCAAACTGGATGCATTTAAGGGATCTATTCCAAAAAGGTTATGACCAGAATTTGACCATACCTCCTTGGCTTTTCAATGTCTTATAATTGAAATCAAAGTCATCCTGTAGGTTCTCGAGCATTTTCATCTTCTGTTCCATATCCTGGAGAAAAATAGATGATGCTTTACATATGTAGGTCAAGATGTACACATTTAGACATTTATTAGTGTATTCTTTATATTACATTCTTATTCAGTGACAGCGTCAAGCAAGCTCACCTGCACCCTCTTCCTGATGTCTTGAAGGTTGTGCTCCAGGACCTGCTGCTTCTCTGTCACCACTGTCCCGGTGGGATGGGCCGCCTGGCCGTCCTACAAATGATAAACATGCTAAGATGTAGTAGAAACTCCACATCACCCATCAATGTGAGTTGGTGGGAAAACTACACCATATCAAATCAATAAAATTGATATGAAGTCTACTGAAAGGGGGAGCAGCGTTCCTGACCTGTGCAGCAGTGGTGGCAGTCTGCAGCAGCCTCTGCTCCTCCCACAGACAGCGGGCCACAATGCGGGCGATTTCCATGGGCTTCTCCAAGTACTTGCTCTGCAGGTGCTGCTTGATCCTGCGCAGGTTATGCTGGTAGAGTACATTATTCTCCTGCAGGAAACGGCTATACTGCTGGTCTATCTCCCCCAAGAGGTTGTGGAACACCAGCGT
Organism: Hoplostethus mediterraneus; assembly: GCA_034670385.1. NCBI lineage: Eukaryota > Metazoa > Chordata > Actinopteri > Trachichthyiformes > Trachichthyidae > Hoplostethus > Hoplostethus mediterraneus. The sequence continues at coordinate 1,013,983 of JAXDDW010000034.1, read as the reverse complement.
GGCATGAGACTCCTTATTGGCAGCGTAGGCCCTAGCAAAGGAAAAGAATAGGTGATTAGTTTCATGAGAGAGAGAGAGGATTCACAGGGGGAATGGCGATTTCTAGTTCATGTCCAGAGCACCAGCTCTATCATCCCAGCTCTACAACCTGGCCTTTGGATCTCATCAAAACACCATCTGTGTCCAACATGTGTGCAACAAGGGCTAGCTAACATACACACAAGTCAAAGAATTTTGAAATAAATAAATAAATGATTTCTGGATTTTTTTCCCCTATAGTCTTTATTCCTACTTGACAGTGATTTCATCCAGACCCCTTGTGCTGGCACAGCGCTTAAGTGAAATAAACAAACGCAAAAAGGGCTATGTAACACAATCAGACTGCTTAACCTGGTTTATTTTAATTTGGGTGTTAAAATATCATAGAAGAAGGCACCATCTCTCAAAACTTAAATGTTCAGGTACAACTTTGGAATATTTACAAGACCCACATAATGGTGTCAGAAGGAAGAAGGCGTTATAAGGAAGCTCTTTTTCCTGGCAATCAGCAAGTCATGGTAACTGGGTCACGGCCAGTAACATGATATGACTACACATGTCAAATTGAATACTGATTATGAACTGATAATGTTAGATCTGAAGGGAGAAGACAAATGATTTACAAACAGTAGCGATAAAAACTTCAACAAACAGGAAAAACAAAATGTGCCTTCATATCAGAGGCCAGGATTTCTCACAGTTATTTCCTTACGGTACTCACCAGTCCTGGCTCTCGATCCAGGGGGCGAGGAACTGACGTAGCTCCATGGGAAAGCTGTCACTGTACAGGTGGTAGAGCTGCTCCAGGTACCTGGTCTCCAGCTGCTGTAACTGGTTCCATTGCGCCATCCTGACTCACGCCTCCTCAACCCTACACAGACAGAGAGAGGTAATAACATCAAGAAAATAAGATACCCATAAGATGTCTTTGAGAAGGCACAAATTAATAAGTACAAACCACAGCGGTGACCTATCCCGGTAACCAGAGATACCAAGAGAACCAAGAGAACCAGCAAACTGTCAGGTTTTGTCTGCTTTAACATGAAACTTCAAAAGCCAAGGAGAAAATGATGGGAGCCCTCCTGTTACTTCCTCTTCAATGAAATGCACCACCTCCACAAAGAAATATAGACCAGCATGGACAGCTGTCACCCAACTAAAAAGATAGGACAATTTTCTTTGTCCCAGGTCCGCACCCAGGTTTATTCACTAGAAACAATGAAGAAAACACTGTCTTTTCTTGGTCAGCCCTCTCATCTTACCAAGAGCAGGTCACAAGCTTAGAGGGCTTTATATTGTAGGCAAACAACCATTACCAACACCAAGTCAACAGATCAATTTCACCTCGAAGCCTCCATATTAAATGATGTACCAAGCAAATTATTTCAGCTGAAGCCTTCATCATTAAACCCTTGGAACTGTTATTGTAACATTGCTTAAACTCTGCGTTCACATGTACAATAATGTTGCACAATACTGTATTATACACATTACAGAATCTAGATATAGGCTAAGGATAGAAGGAGGCCAAACTAAGAATCAGTGCTGTCTGTTTTCAAAAGCAATGCCAAAAGACAACATTAAAGAAAATACCCAATAACATAATAACAATATCATTGCTAATGACTAATGTCTGAATGAATCAGTGCTGAATCTAAACCTATGTCCATGTCTCAGTGTTGATCATGGTGTACTTGATGAATTCCTTAATTGCTTAGTTAGTTTGTACACTCAAAGCAGGTCCAGTGTCATTCATTCATTAATTCAGAGGCAACCTGAAATCTAAAAAACAAATTAAGATTTCTTTGTGCCAAAGCAAGTCTAGGTTTGGTCCAGGTTTTCATCCAAATCATGGGTCAAAGCTTCCTCAGATACTGAGTCAGAAGAATTTGTTCTCATCACACTAAAGGGTTTTTCAGACACAAAAGGAGCGTAATCTCAATTCTCGCACAAACGTAACACAGTTCTCATTTGACACACCTTCCTCTTTTGCTGAAATATGGTATAAAAAGGTACATCTCTACTGTGTACATTTCTGCGGAAATCATAACACGATCACACCACAGAGCAGCTGAGTCATCATCATACGTGTACTACTCTACTCTCGTTTCACTTTTCATCATCAGTATTCATCATCTGGATTACTTCTTCTATTCTAGACACATTTTTATTTGGAGTTACTTCTATCAAAAGAGTTCCCCAATCCATCCATAGTTACAAACGGTATCTCAAGATAGTATATAGTATTGGGCTATTCCTAAGACACTGTAGGCTACTAGACAAACCAAAGTACTACTTTATGGGCCAACAGGCAGATAAAGTGGTAATTAAGAAATTTCCTTGTGCAATGTCACCCTTACAGAATAATCTGTTTCCACTATTTTCATTGCACCTTTGTACATATTGTGCAAAAGCCCACTGAACCATAAACACATCAGTGGCTTAAAACAAATAGGTTGGACTGCTCTGTGACAACTGTGCAGTATTGTTAATTACACGGCTGAACACAGTCACAGAAGTGGCATTACACCGCTCTAACATATTATTGTCATTATTAATGTTATTTATCTGTCTGTCCTCATGCCACACCGATCACAACAACCAACCTGTCACTGGTACATCACAACTAGCCAATATCAGACGTTAAATGGAAACACTCAATTGGATGTAGAGGCTCAAACAAATATTCAAAGGGCCCACACAGTCTGTATCCAATTTATTATCAAATTATTAGCTCAAGGTTTTGTCTCTTGGTGATGTATTACAGATGAGAGCCATGGTGGACCCTTGGAGAGATGCTCACAATGAGAAACATTGCTCAAAGTGCTTCAGGTAGGTATATTGTGAAGTGTGCCTTAGGGTAGGAGTTTCCCTCAGGATTGTATCTTTTTCTGACTCCACAACCTTAGAATCTCCAGAGTGTTGAAACTCTCCAAAAGAATGGGAGGAACCAAACATTTGACCCTCATCCTTCAGGCCAGTCACTCTATGGCAATCACATTGTGTGCATATATTTCAAAACCACAGTTATGGCCAACAGCGTAGCAAACAATACACAATGTCACTATTGGTTGCACTGAGGGTAACACTAATCAGTGTTTGGAAATCAGTACTTAGCTAAGTCTGAGAGTGTGTGTCTATCAGAGAAATTACAATAAAACAGGTATGGTGTCAGACATGTTGGCCTGCGGCTGGATATGGGCGTGACAAATGAAGGCGAACATAAGACAATGACCTATATTTTACTGCGTCCATTTCAGCATCCCATCAGGTTTACTGTGATATTAATCAGTGTGAGCTAAAGGGTAGTCCGCTTTGGCTACTGATGAACGTATCCTAGACCGTTATAAAATAACCCTAGTGACAAATGCTGTCAACCCCATGCGGCCAAGGCGAAACAGTAGATCTCTATATAAAAGGATCCTGAAACTTCAATCAGTTATGTAACTCCGTGACATACACACCGCTGTACTGATACACTAAGGAGAACTGAGCAGCCAATATATTAGCATAGCATGCTATGAAACAATGACAAAAATGGCAACAACCCTGACTCAAGTCTTACAGCAATGGAAAATAAACGCCAACGGGTAACGTTAACTTTATAACCGCTTACCTGGCTCGTTGTTACGCCTTTGGAAAGTTTGTCGGCAAAATATGATAACAGTCAATATCACACGATATTGAAGAAACACCCAAAGACAATTTCGCTAAAATTAAAACGACAACGCCGCGAGAGCTGACTCAATCGGAAGGCACCAACGTCTCTTTCCTTGTCAACAAGGAGGCCACTTCTCTACTGAACACACTGACCTTTTTTTCTAACCCATCCCCTACACTGCAGCCGCTCCAGTCAGACAAAGTCCATGAATTAGTTTATTGACACCTCTAGACACCAATAGTGGTCGGGAACAGTCCTCTAGCCAATAGAAGTGTAGTATATGACCAGAAAAGGCGGGACATAAAGCCGTGTTTGGTTGAGCGAGTCGTGTTTACTGCTGTCGCAACTGCGCTGTTCCGTCGAAGATGTCCCTCCCTCCTACTGGGCGTAAAGGAAGGCTTGGGCTCTCATAGGCTGCAGAGGGAGGACGTGCTCTTTAACGGAGCAGCCAGACTGGAAGTCATCTGAATTACTGGCAGTGTTACGTCATCAAGAGTTTAATGAGACCAATACCGGGGACCGTATTGACCTTTTCCTGCTCAGTATTTTATTGGCTGCTCTCCCCAAGCCCTCTCAGAATAGGTGAACCACAGAAACAATAATTTGGCGAATTGGAACATAACATTTGGAACATACAGGCTTAGGTCAATGATGTGGTAAATTAAGAGGTGGGTAACCAATGACATGGAGTCGTTGATCATCACAAGGCAAACCCATATAAACAAAATTCAATAATATTTTATATATTCTCAACATATTAATTCGTTTTTCCCTATCTTCATGTAATTTATTATTGATTATCTTCAGTCAATTTGATACTATTTGATGATGATGCGCTATGATGCACTCTGAGAGACAGTGTATAACCTACTATAAATTCACCTCATAAAGATTTATGGTGAGCTTAAATGTGCAAAACTATTCAGCAAATAAAAAGATGTGAACTGAGCTACTGGCCTATGTCTAATAAATAGGATCCCTAACGTGTGTCCGTGGTACTCAATAGTGAGTTTTCTCCTTTTCATGTGGGATACATAAAATACATTTTAGATTACTGTGCCCATATAAAAATACTGTAATAAATAGTCAGGTGTGTGTCTCTGTGTAAGTGTGTGTTTGTGTGTGTGTGTGTGTGTGTGTGTGTGTGTGTGAGAGAGAGAGAGAGAGAGAGAGAGAGAAATGTCTGTTATGCAAATGTAGCAGAAGAATTGAATACTTCTTTTAATAACAGTGAATAGGTTATACAATTAATCTGGCACACCTTAAAAACAAAATGTTCAATTTAAGGACAAACACCACTCAAGATCAAAACAATAGCTTTTATTCATAAAGAAGTGGTGAGGCAAAAAAGGCCTTAAAATCAACACAAAAGCAAGCTTCATAATTTGAATAAGAACCAGGAACACAGAGAGCAAGTGTGTATCACATTTTCTATTCCTGGATGTTTGGACATGTCATTGCAGTAGTACGACTCATCATTTTACAGAATGACAGGGCTTTTACATGAGGTTTGCTTGATCTTGATAATAGCCAGTAGCCTACAACAGGACAAAATGTGCAAGGCTCCCCTGGCTGTCCAAAGGATAGCTTTTGTAAAAACAGAAACGGTGCGTTATAAGAGTGATCTGTGTTGGATACGTGAAGCAAATGCATTTTTCATCTAAAATACAATACACAAATAAGCCTATTGGATGCTACAGGGCTTGTTGCTGATTTCTTTGTTGTTTTCTTTCTTTGTTGGTTGCTGTCATCAACTTGCTGTTTCACATCAACATCTGTGCAGCGTTTCAAGATGTGTGGTTCCATTACTATTCTATCTGTGAGCTCTCCCCCCACTTGTATACACATCAACGTGCGTGTACTGTAGCCCTCACAGTCCCCCAGACACATTGGCACGCACGCACACGCACACACACACACACACACACACACACACACACACACACACACACACACACACACACACACACACACACACACACACACACACACACACACACACACGTCCTCCTTTTGCTCTATCCTGCTCACTGTTCTCTAGCCTGCTCAGAGCTCAGAGGTAGCACTCTCCTTAATCACATTCAGCAGCCTATTGATTATCCTAATGGTGTCCCATGCTACACGAGGATGGCCCTCTCCATGCCTGCACTGCATCAAGGTCAGGCCCAGTGGGCTCTAGGGAGACAGAAGGAAGCCATATGCTCACCTTCTTCCTGCCCTGAGCCCTTCTGCGCTCACCGCTCTTCTGTTGGTAGAAGATCAAGGGTGGCTTTAGTCGATTGACTTGCATTGCCATTGCCACCTCACATCAGGCTCAGAATAATGTCAATCTAAACCCTGTAGCTTCCTGAACGGAGCTCCTTACCTGAGCTATCAGGCCTCTATGAGTATCTGTACTGCTAACCTCGCTTTGCGGATTATGGTTATTTTACTTTACGATTATAAACCATAGAAAGAAAAGGAATATCCACACGAGCATGAGATGAAATGCTTTCAGTGCATTCAGAAATTAAGATCTCTGAGCTGTTGCTATGGATTAGAACTGAAACTTGTGTGTGCCATTCGCAACGCCTAGCAATATACCTACGGCACTTTCTCAGTTCAGTACTAATTAGTATGACATTTACATTACCATGTGTGACGTAGACATTGAACTGTAATTTGGTCCTGAAATATACTCCAGGGGTTTCAGACAGGCGTTTGTCTGCCTGTAATGGGGATGTGCAAATGTACTGAGATGAGCAGTAATGAGATGAACAGTGACCATGGTGACGCAGTCAATCTTCTTTCCCTCTGTGCAGCAGTGTAACATGTGGCACTTAGTGTATACAACATATCCAAGTAGTGCTTGTGGCATGGTGAATATACATCCAAACATATGACAGTAAATAACTTAAATAATACTTATTATTAAGCATGCATAGTGAAGACACACAGTAGCAAAGGTAACATCTAAATTCCATTGGCATTAATATTTGGCATCAGATCACGGACCAATCTCAGATTATAGTGAGCAGCTCCAGACAAGGAGCCTGAATCAGAAGAGAGAGCTGTTTCTCCACAACCTCAATAGAATGATGTTGAGGTGAACGTCTTCCTGATTCTTCATCCATACTTTTATCTTGAAAGCACAATCAGCTAGTCTTAAACAAGGAAAAATATGACCTCTGAAAATGATCGTCACATCAGTAGTTTTGATTATATAACATGTCTGCTCTGTGAATTTGCTGATACTTGAATATTTCGAAAGAGGAAGTAATATAAGCAAAACTTGCATTTTTGTTTTTTTAATCTTTAATATATGACAAACTTTTGTAACAGTTGGCACAATGGCTCAGTGAGCTGAGCCCACATTAGCTTGAGAAACTAATGTCAAAATGCTGAGGCTGCTTTGTGCATATCGGGTTAATGTTGTTGTAAACTCTTCAGTCAAGGGAAAGACATTAACTAAAGTCCATTCCCATTTGTCTTCTCCAGCCTCCTCGGGTCTTTATTAAGGCCTACACCTTGTGGATTCATTCATTTCATTCAGACATGCACATTACATGACTAAAAACCATCTATTACAATATAAACTTTGCTAGCAACCTCCTGTCACCATATCTATCGATGTGCATATCTTACATAGCAGTTATTATACATTAATTCTCAATAGAAAAGACTATTTATATCTTTTCTTTCTTGTGGCCACTCCACTTCAAAAAACGTCAAAATTTCTACATGCAACAAATACCCTAGACCTCCAGATCTAGCATAGTTGTTGTAGCGAATGATCTTAGTCATTCAGTGAAAACCTAAAAAGCTGAGAAAATAAGTCAGGAATTTGAGGAACAGCCTGCAGCATATTTCAAAAACTAGCATGTTTTCCTTATGTCTATGCTAAAGAGGAGCAAACTTCGAAGTAAAAGTCATCCCTGTTGGGTAACATAAAAAGGAAACGTCATAGATTGTGATCATGTCCAGAAAGTCCCTATAACTAATATTGTGTCCTTGTGATTAGAATCATTCGTCAGTACTCCCTCCCTCTCTTCCTTTCTCTGTCGCACCCTTCCTCAAGTCGCGGCGGCCGTGGTCTACTCGCTACGTGGCTTCTTTAGGTTGTCTGTCTCCACCAAGACCAACTGGGAGTCCTCAGCCACCTGCAAGAAGGTCTCCATCTCTGGGCTGTCTACACTCACCAGCTCGCCCTCCTCCACCTCCACGTGCACGCCCAGCCCGTCCTCCTCACCCTCCGGCAGGCCCTCGGTCTTGGCCACTTCCTCCAACTCTGTGTTCTGCACCACCACCTCCTCCTCCCCGTCCCGGATCTTCTTCACGTGGAAGGTGAAGGGGGGCACGCGGTACACGGTCGTCTTGGAACGAGCGTAGACTGTGTGGTCGGGGGTCAGGGACTTCTTCACCTTCTCTTTGGAGGTTTTCATCTTTGCCTTGCGCTCCAGGTTCGGGGTCATGCGGGAGCCGAGCTTGCCCATCTTCTTCTCCAGGTTGTGCTTGGTTTTCTCCAGGTTCTCGCGAGTTCTCTGTCTTGTCTTCTCCAGGTTGTCACGGGTTTTCTGCTTGGTCTTCTCCAAGTTCTCCTTGGTCTTTAACTTGGTCTTCTCCATTTTCTCTTTGGAGAAGGCTTTCTTTATGGTGTCCACGCGCTGCTTGCTGGTGCGTTTGATGCGCTGGGCGCGAGACTCCTCAATGATTTCCTCAATCTCCACTTCCTCGTCTGAATTGAGGCCGACAGTGACCCCCTCGCCTTCCTCCTCGGGTATCTGCTCCAGGCCCTCCACTGCTCCACCTTCGGCTACTGTCTCTGCTGCCTTGGACTTGGATGGTTTTGGTTCCTTAATTTGATCCTGTGGAGACACAAGAGGGATGGTAGAGAAGGTTAGAAAATATTTTTTAGCCACATAGCAGCGTTAGCCTGCCAGCAATCAGCCAGTAGAAGAAGAGTACAAGCATGTATAGTATTAAGGTCTCTTCTAGGCAGAGACATTTAATACAAGCAGTACCTGGTGGAGATTAGATGCCAGTTCCCTACTATACTCAGGTAATATAATGTAATTTAATCAGTTATTTAATTTGACATTTGCATATATTCATTCATATTAAAAATAAAATTTACTACATGGTGATCCACTGACTACACTGCACAATTCATGTAATTAATCACATTTCATTTGAAATTTCATATACAAATCTTTAGGCTGAGAGATGAAAATGGAAATGTGCAAGCAGAATAAATCACTTGTTTATGTAGCATCCACAGGCTGGTGCAAAATAGAGTTCATTCTTTGCAGCTAAATGTGTAGAGTGCCATCTAGTGGTGTAGCTGCGTCAACAACATCACTGGAGGCAGCACAGTCATTTCAAATCATTTTTCAGCCCAGGTCTTCAGATATGAGAACTGAAACCAGTGTGGAAATATATTGCATACCACGAGTCCCAATTGATCCTAAAACTATGGTGCTTCAAAGAAAGCATACCATTGTTGAGATCATGAGTCATAACTGAAACCTGAGCCAACATGAGGTGAAAACTAGCCACAAATGCATTTCCTGCCGTCGTTTCTACAAAAAAAACCTCACAGTCACACACTTTCTTCATTGTCTTATTTAGGACAAAAGCATGTGTGACACTGCAAAAAGTTCATTTTCCTTCCCCTCAAAAAACTCTACATACCCATAACTTATACTTGGTGATTTAATATTTTCTCAATGAGATCATCTACCTTCCACTTCACTGCCAAGACCTGTGTGCTTAGTACAAAACAAGTTTCACTTCAGACAATATCATGAGGATTAATACATGAACATCTCAGCACTCAAAAAAGATGTATGTATAGAAATACAGAAATATACATGTCTAGTCTGTGCAATCTGTTGCCAATCAACAATCCTCAATGTCAGTGTGCATTCAACAAAGCAGTGCTGAATCGATTTCACTTTTACTTCCCCATAGGCCCCCTTGTGGGAAAAAAGGGCTATAATTTCACACTGAAGGCAAAGTGGCTATAAACATGTTTTCCCATGACTCCACAAAGAAGGTACAGTTCTCTACTCTGCATTATTGATGAACTTGTTTAAACAACTAGTTGAGTAAAACATCCGCTAGAAGTTCTCTACTGACTACTGCCATTCTGCAAGCTGCCACTCATTCAGCTGCAGCAACCATTTTTCCACAATGTTTAGCAGAATGCTATCAGTGTGGTAACAGATATCCACAGAGGAATGAGCAGTACTTGCCATCCCAGACAGCATGTCTTTGACCCCTGGAGAGATCTGTAGTCCCACCCAATCCCACCTCAGAGGAGATCGCTACAGGCTTTCCCTTAAATATCACAGCTATTTATTAGGCTCTACCTTCCACCTTCACCCTATTCACTGACTTGTGGATGTAGTTGTAGTTGTCACATCGGAAAATGAGCAGAAGTCTTTCCATGGAGTCACTGTGCCGTTTTTCCTGCAGATGCCAGCCCCATAATGTGAACAAGGGTTTGACTGAAATGGGTTTTTGAAGGGGGACACCGATATTTTTTGTTTTGAAGCTATTCATAGCCGATATTGTGTGTCAGTATTCAGTTCCTTTAAGTTTAGCCTTTTTTATGGCAAACTGATATAACGGTTTAACCCTAATGTGAACATAAAACAGGAGGTTCAACAGACATGATTCAACACACAAAGAACACACTCCCCCCCATGCAAAGTGGAAATAACCAAGCAGTGAGAGAACCACATGAGCTTTTAATGGAGAGCTGTGGATTGATGTCCGTGTGTGTGTGTGTGTGTGTGTGTGTGTGTGTGTGGCCATCTTTCAGCAGGATAAGGGTGTGTGAGAGTAATGTCTGATTGGGATCATGTTGTGGATAATGGCTCATGTTGGCAGCAGGAAGCGAGCAATTCCCAACCGTATTTTTAGCTTTGTTAGAACATAAAGGTTTGGTGTGTTCACGTCTGGTGGCAGAAGGTAAGGTGTGTGAGGAGAAAAAACTATCCCCGTCTTATTTTCTCCATTCCCCCTGAATACTGACCCTGTGGGAAGATGTGGTACTGTGGTTAGCCTGCTGACAGAGGGAGCCTGATATACTGTAGAATGTAGATACATTGCTGGCTGACAGGACAGATCTCTTCATCTCCTCTACCAACAGCAGAGCGATTCATTAGCAACGCTGCAAAAACAAACAGTTTAATAAAGCAGCGATGACCTGTGACGGTAATCACCATCGCATCGGATGAAATTTACGCATCGTTTATGACACATGAAAGCACAGTATCTTAATCTTGCTGTCTCGTTGGAAGTGTAATCACCTCCTCCTCTCCTCTCCCTCCGCCTCGCTGTCACCTCAAATTAGATCATTCCTTGTTCTCCTCTCCCCGGGTGCATTTTTCATCCCCGCCCTCTCTCTTCCATTCAATTAGGGAGCACGTCTCGCCTCCTTTGACACAATCCAGGCAGACATCCACCCAGCCTCCATGTGTTGCATTTTAATTCAATACTTGGGCCTTGAAATGTGGCTGCTGCATAGGTGATAGGTCTCTTTAGCCTTATATACAGGCCATGGGAATGCTGAACAAGTCTCCAGTTTGCTGTTACAGCCAAAGACATCATCTAAACATTTTAGTTAGATTGATTTCTTGATTCTGCAAACATACCACAAGTCTCTAGCTCTATTAGTTCAAAGTTATGGCTAAAAAATATTGGCGAGCATCCCAGATCCAAATTACCACCAAAATCAAAGCAATTGTTCCTTGGCTCAAGGCCTATCTGAGAATACAAGAGAATACATTCATAGTTGTTTGAGATATCCTGCTGACAGACAGACAGACAGACAGGTGAGAAAATAACCTCCTTGGCAGAGATAATAAAAATGACTTTAGTACTAGACTAAATGACTGCATGTATAGAAAGGTGGATCATTTTGCAGTGTGCATATATAACGTGTTGCATTTAAAATAAAAATTGGGCTTTTATTTTCCTATTGTTGGACTTCAAACATTAAAAGATAGATCACATGTCGGCTGCATATCTCCTCAGGCAGTTCCAATATTGCCACATGATCCTATCATAAAATGGACATTGCTTCCTTATCTGGAGCTGTGTATAGGGAAGGGCCCGGCCAACCCGCTCTGTATGGGTTTATTTTGGGCCGGCCTTGGCCTCTCTCTCTGGATTCCATCTACCATTCTCTGGCTACTGGCCACTGCAGCATTCGGCCCAACTGCCCCCGCCCCACAACACCTCACCCCGGGCAGGGCAACAGATAAACACGGGGCTCAGTCGCCGTGGCAACCACCTCCGGCAAATATCGCACCCGGTGGGCGGTGAAGTTTAGCTGGATAAACAGCTGACATCTCTACAACAATACACCACCGCGGGCAGATTACTAAAATAACAAAAATAACACTGCAACTGCTCTGTATGTCATGCACACCCAACAAGGAGAGGTGAAGATGACTGTTCACGTGAGAGATGTCTTTGAATGGATGGAGGCTTTAGCTTTAAATATAGACACTGCTACTAACCATTGATTACAATGGCTGCCACTGTATTATCATGAAAGAAACAGGAAACTCTACTGATATTATCATTTTGCCTTCAGCAATCTACCGCCACAAAATATTCATACAATCTATTAACAGGAAACAAAGTCAGCTCTCCAAGAGTAACCCTAGAGTATCATTTCCCCATTGGAGTGATGTGATGTGATGATGGATCTGCATCCTCCTCAATAATATTAAATAGGACTGTTATGTGAGCAGATCTTTGGACTACATCTTGACTCACAAACACACCCACAGCCCTTGGAAAAGATTACCTTACTATGTACATGCACAAGTACGCATGTGCGCACCCACCCACCCACCCACACACACAAACAAACAAATTTACGCATAAACAGAGTTCTTTCGTGAGGCCAGACGACAATCAGCGGCCCTGATGCCTGAACAGGAAGCTGCTGCAGTCAGAACAGCTGAAGTCTTACAAAACAGGAAATGACAGCATGGTCTCGGACTTGCACTGTCTCACTCAGAGCATTGAGAATCGATTTCTACGCATGTTATAAGGCCCACACGACAATTTTCTGGAACCAGATCAACTAATTTGACTTGAGTGCGGATATTGCATTGAGTTGTCTACTTCCTTGACTCAACTTGACTGTTTGGGTGTCACTGCCTGATTGCAAACAAAAGAAGAGGAACTGCGGTTAAGAAACAGAGGAACAATAAGAGTCAGAGCAGAAAGAGAGAGTGAGAGCTTGAGGAGGGAGATGGAAAGTCCATTAGTGTCCCTGTGTTACCTTCCTCTCTCCTCCCACTCCCCAGCTATGGAAAAGTCTGCTCTAGGTGTGTGTGTGTGTGTGTGTGTGTGTGTGTGTGTGTGCGTGTGTGTGTGTGTGTGTGTGTGTGTGTGTGTGTGTGTGTGTGTCTGACAGGTATCATGGGAATGGTGACTGAGTGTACGTGTGTCCTCCTCAATGAGAGGGAGTTCTGTTGGTAATGTTGCTTTCTTTCCTTCAAGAGTGGCCTGAATCATGCCTCATGGAAACGTTGGCAGACTTGAAGCTGCGAGTGTGTGTGTGTGTGTGTGTGTGTGTGTGTGTCTGTGTGTGTGTCTTGCCCGGACAAGCCAACAACTGTCTACGCTCATGAGCCGTCTCTCAGTAGGATGCAGTACCCAGGAGGCGCTATTAAAATATCCCAGCAGCCTGCAGGAGTTAGGTAAACAACTGAGGGTAAAACCTCCCCGGGGGGAAAAGAGGCGAGACAGAAAGGTGGAGATGTAGCAGGATGAAAAGAGAAGGAGACAGAAAGGTGGAGATGTAGCAGGATGAAAAGAGAAGGAGACAGAAAGGTGGAGATGTAGCAGGATGAAAAGAGAAGGAGACAGAAAGGTGGAGATGTAGCAGGATGAAAAGAGAAGGAGACAGAAAGGTGGAGATGTAGCAGGATGAAAAGAGAAGGCCACTTTTCATCACCGTCTGTAATGAGATCCCACGCCTTCAGGCAACTTCGCTCATTAAAACCTGTTTTTAGTTTGTCTCATTTTTTATCAGAGGAGGAATGTTTTCTCTGTGAGTCACACGAGGGCTGAGGGATCGCTTATCTACCGTCTGTTACCATGGACAACAGAGCAAACAGCGCTGCCAATCAGCTCTATATAGAGACCGCAGCAGCTTTGACTAAAGCTCCATCTCTCTCTCTCTCTCTCGCTCTCTCTCTCTCTCTATCCATCTTGATCTCACTACATCTGAACAACTGATACAAGGCCACACCGTCAGCAACCCGTACTCTTAATTCTCACCTCTTTATTTTGTGGTGCAGTCATAAAAACTTTAATATTATTAACATCTTGACGCTTTCATGAGCCTCCATGTATCCAGACAGCTTCACCATAACAGTGGTCTAATAGATGAGATGCCCAGTGGGGTAGGGAGTGTAAGGTTGACTCACTCACTCACTCACTCACTCACTCACTCACTCACTCACTCGCTCACCCACTCACCCACACACATACACCCCATTCCTTTTGAGGCAGTGTGATGAAAGGCCGCTCTAGTGAGTCATAGGGGCAGCTGTCTGAGCCTATCCAGTCCATGCAGCTGTGAACTCGGCTTTCACAATGACTGATATCACTGACCTGTCTGCCCCTCCGGGATAGGCCAGGCAGAGGGGGTAAGTGGAGGGAGGGGAAAGGGCCAACAGGGAGAGATTGACATGCATGTTTGCGAAGCCAGAGCCCTGAAACACCATCCTTTGATCGTTTGAGAGGGCTAGGGGGCTAAAATAAGGATGCTTGTGTGCTCTTCTGCTCTTTAATTTCCACACCTCCCACACCCTGCTGATGAAACGACACACGTCTCCAACAATTCACACAGGATGGGTTCAGCTGCTTCTTACACCAGGCATCTTGGCGGGGGCCCTCACGACTGAGGCCACGATGCATGTAAGGAGCTCAATGTGAAATTCTGTTTCCTGAAAGACACACTCCTCCCTTGTCCCGTTTAGCAGAACCAGCTAGTGGAAGTTTCAACAGCCGATACCTCTCTACAGACAGATTCACTCAAAGAGAGGCCTTCTGTATGGTCACCATGGTGACGCCGTGTTGCAATCTGTGTGTTCGCCGCAGGAAGGGAGTTCCCACATTTTTCTGTCACAGAGATTTGTAACTTTGCACACAGAAACCTGAGCGGGGGAAGCCCCTTTCCACAGCTCAGCCCTCCCACGTCCATGACTCCGAACCCACAGGGTTAGCCCCATGCAGAGCTAGGACATTTACTTTTCCAATTACATCTGCATGAACTGGCAGCTTCAGCGTTGGAACATATTATATAACTAGCTCCATGTCCCTCTGTAATGTTACTATAAGGTTTAGGGCAACTGAACGACGATCAATTCAGACTTTCCCTTAATTTGCTTGCAAGAGACATGTGATTTTATACCACCACAGGGTAAACAATGATTAGCTATTATGTAATGGAAGTGCTCGTTGCATTCACAGTCCTTACTGCACCTATGAAAAACATAAGTGATCATATTGTCACGGCCACCCTAGGGTCCAGAGGTATCCTACCTACCGATAACGTGATCAGATGTAAATAATGATGTCTAGGAGTTACCTCTGTTCGACAGACCCCGGTCGCTCTTGCTCGTCTGTCTGTCAGTCTGTGTAGTGTAGTGGTGATTCCAGAGAGACACTCAAACAGGCGGCATCTTCTTTTAACCTTTGGCCTGACCTCACTGCTTCCTGGTCACAGACCCCAATAAAACTAAATAAAAAATTCCCCCCATGCATCCCAGGCAAGCCTTTATTTGTGATGACCTTACTTACAAAATGGGAACCCAAACAAAACATACAGAAAAGCAGAATTACTATGGCCTGGGGATAAACAACAACAATATTGCAGGGTGATGAGCTGTGTTGATCAAGTTTGGGCAAGAATACGTAACAGCCTGCCAGTAATATAACATAATATGAGCTATAACGTCTTGCCAACAACACCTGGGGATATGGGAAGAAAGGCATCCAGGCAAGCCATGCACGCCGCGTTGCTTTGTTCTGACTAGGGCCATTGTTCATCTGATACTCAACAATGCGTCTGGGAGATTATTAATGGAAAAAATGACAGGCTTTGTCTAGCTTTCCTTCTCTGCTAGTCAGGTGTGCAGCTTTGGTTTCATCTAACATAAGACTGACTGAGCTGTTTCGGGATTGATTCACTAATTCAATTCACTGTTGTTCATCAAACACGTTCCACCTACTTCTAATAGAATGAATCAGTTAGTTCATCGAAACGCTAAACAATAACACAGGTTCAACATGCACACTTCGGACCAATGGCTTCCTTCTCTGAGAAAATGTAATCTGCAGTGTTTGTGTTGTGTGAGCAGTGAAACTAGGAAAAGTGACCTCACAGTTCATCTCCTGTCTCTGTCTTATTGTTGATTTGAAATCCAAACTGTAGTCATGACCAATTTCTGTTTCTATCATTTCTAGTTTCATCATTCTAAACATCCATGTGCATGCAGAATAATCTTAATCTAATCCTGTAGGTACCCAGAACCCACCCAGTGTCGGGGCGAGGTCTCACCAGCCAACCAGCGACACAGGGCCCCCACAGCCGCAGTATGGCTCCATTACTTTTAAAAGTAATTTGCTATGTTACAGCAATGCCTAATACTTCTCTTAATAGTAGGTTTCCTTTAAAAGCAATCCTTTTTGTGTTACCATAATCCCAATGTGCTGAGAAAGGTGTCTCTTTATATGAAGGCGTTCCTCATGCAGTAAATAAGGATATTTTTATTTGACAAAATCATGATAGAAGTGCACAGGAAGCACAGGAAGTATAGGAAGCATACGCCCAACAACTTACCAGGGAACACACAGACACACAGACACAATCAATCAAGTAATTGCTGCTGTTGATTGCTAAATTCAGCCCTACTCAATGAAACAGGACACCGTGCCATTCCATTCCATTGCTGTTAGGGTATTTATAATCAAAGAAGCATAGCAGTTTTCCTTTGACATCAACTCGAGCGATTTGGCAAACGTTGTATTTTGGCTGTGGCGTCTCAGATGGAGGGTGTGTGCCTACAAATCTTGGGAGTAACCGGCAGAGAGCGTGGGCAAAGCTTCCACGGAGCTGCGATGTGGTATGAGGACACATTGCTGTTGATCGTCCAAGAAGCTGGATGAGAACATCAACCGTCAAGATCGACGGGGTGACCCGATCTGGCCCCCAGCTGGCAAATCCTGTCTGCTTGCGGTGAGGTGTAAGAGTCGGTTGGTGGGACCGGATGGTAGATCAGGCATCGGGGCTCGTAAAATGGGATGTATTTTAAAAAGAGCGACTCAGGGAGGCCTCTCGCGGACCTGGAGACACCGCCCTCGGAAAAGACCACACATGCAGACATGTGTACAGTGTGCACACAGACAGGGTGAAATAATGGGACCTGTCTTTTGTTGACTCAGGGCCAGATTAGCTAATGTGTAACAGGAAAAATAGACCGCTAGCTAGCTAAAATCACTCATGTGTTACAGGTGTAGACCCCACAACTAACATACTGTACCAAGACACAAACTAGCATGTGTGTTGTACATGTATGTATGTGTAGCATTTCAGATCCTCAGCCCTTCAACTGCTGAAATAGCAAGGATCCTATTTCTACTGCGCATGTATCCTAATGGCAGACAGAGGGAAGGCTAGAATAACACTATCATTGATTCCACGGCGTGTCTCATGTACACACACACCTGGCACCGCAGAGTGTTGTAAACTCGATCTGAAAAACCTTAATGCATGGCAGAAAGCAAATGTATATATATATATATCTGAGTATATAAAATGACACCCATCCAATCATGCCACAACTACCTCCTTTTGGCTGCTAGACTGACTCGTAATTGTTCATAAAGGCTGATATTTTCAAAATAAACGTTTTTACCTCTCTTAATATGACACCTAAGTTGTCAAGCTGACTAGAAAATAATATCCAATCCAATCTATGTTCTATCAAAATAAATAAAATGGAAGCACAAGGTGAACAGGAACTAGAGATGCTGGCCGGGACACTCTGTTTTTAGAACACACTCCTATTGCTGCAATAACACACAGTCCTTTTTACACAAGTGAGATCAAAGACAGAGGGGTTTCTTTTAAGTGAGCACAATGGTTTTGATCTTTCCAAAATAATAACAAATGAGAAACCAAATGAATCACGGTTCTATGCTCTGGGTTGAACTCGGCTGCTCTTAGCGCCATAGGAAATGTGTGTGTGAGTGAGCGAGAGAGAGAGAGAGAGAGAGAGAGAGAGAGAGAATGAGAGAGGATCACAGCAGTACAGGATCCAGACCTGGATTTGGCTCCAAGATGTCCCTGGTTGCTGATAAAACAAAACACATGGAAGAGGAACAAAGCGGTTTTCCTTAACAAACTGTGAATTCGGGATAGTCAGGATTCCAAAATGACATCTCCACCGTTTGAAAAACTGACCCCTGCTACTCCAAATTTTGGGATTGTTAGCGTGAAAGAAAATCATATTATGGATTGCAATCAAAGCTATGAGCCATGTTAAGACCTTACAACACAGTTATGCTTTAGGATAGAGTCATATGTACTTTTGACTATCACATGTCGCATTTCGCGGTGAAACCCTTTATATGAAATGTTGCCATTATTAGATGAAAGGGACATTAAGGTGCTGCGTTTCCATTTACCATACATCCCTTACCAGCAACCCACAAATGTGAAACTGCAAAAGAGACGGACTATTGGACAACATTTTACACGCCCAAGCACACACGCCACCATATACTGTAACTCAGAACTGGACCCACACAGTAGGTGACACGCAACCGTGAAATGTAGAGCCTGCCAGACATCTTTCCACTAGCTCGGGAATGGGGGGGAGCGCTGCAGGAGAGAAGGAGGGGAATCTGGGGGACCGACATATAAGTGGTACAGTAGACTGAGTGAATGAGCAGTAACCTTGTTTGGTTCTGCATTACGCCTCAGAGTAAATGAAGAATGGGATAAGTGCATGGCAGGAGCGATAAGGGGGAGAAACCGAGAGGGAGGGAGGAGAACAAGTGGGCACGGCTGGCACCGGGAGGGAGATGCCGACGGGATGAATCACAACGCTAACTTGGTGCTGCTGTCGGAGCACTTCGGGTACTCCTCTCTCGCCCGGGGCTGCAAGGGGCCGGCTAAGCGCTTCGCTAATGACCCACTGAGCAAAAGGGTTTGAGATGTGGAAACAAAGTATCGGTAAATTGACGTTGGAGCCGGATCAGCGAGACCGGAGTAAGTGGGGGTAGAAGAGTTACACCGGCTCTGTGGCCGGTGGCAGAGGCCGGGGTCGTTGGCTGGAAGGAGCGGGGGCCCTGCTGCTCGGAGGTGGGAAGGCGCTGCGGGGCCGGGCTGTAACCGAGGAGGCTTACATCCCCCCCCCCCGATGGAGCCGGCCACATGGCTGTCACTGTCCTTGAGCTCCTGCCAAACAGACCCTGGGTCCAGACAGACAGCGGTACTATCTCACGCTCTGATGGACATATGCTATCACGTTGCATTAAATGAATTAGCCCGCATGGTTAAAGAGCTAGCCGCATTATCAAACGCAGGCTTCTGGTCGGATGGGGTCACGTTGTAAAAGCAAACTGAAAATCACCACTCAGTAACCATGTTTAACTGCTGGTGTTGAACTATATTGCTTGGCAGAATGATTATTTCATTCAAATCACTGATAAAATAAAACATTTTCATTCACTTTCTGTTACAGCGGTGTGTTACCGCTGTTTTCTAAAAGCAGTAATCCTCTCGATGCCGTCCCACACAGAGCAGCTGATCACACTGATCTATTGTTAGGTGTGACATGAAGTGCCACACCTCAAGTCCAACCCACAAGTCACAGGAAGTTGTGCATTCCTGCTTCAATAAGAATCTGCTGCAGAAACAGAGAGACAGAGAGGCGTCAGTTATAAAGCCCGTGCATTAGAGGATCATGGGAATATTGGGAGCAATGCAATCAGGGCAGCAAAATACAAGGAGGGAGTGAGAGCGGGAGCAAGAGAAAGCAGTGCCCCCTTGGGTCAGTGGCCACCTGCGGACCACACAGCAGTGATGACAGGCTGGTCTCGCCTTCTGCAGCAGCAAGACCCTCAGCTGCTGCAGGGACACTCACAGTCATGGCGTTATTCATATACTATCCCAACCTCTCCTGAAACAGACCAACTAATGGGGGAAGAAATAATGTCACTTTATATGTTCTACACTTCTATTGAATTGTACTAATTGTAGATTACTATTACTTATTGTCCCCTGGAGTTTATCAAAGACAGTAATATATATGAATAGTGTTTTGATGAAATATGCATCCAACAACTTCCATTTTTTCCCAGGAAATAATCAATTTAACATGATCTTAAAATCATTTAAAACTAACTGACCCAAAATCCTAGCATGTGGGGATGATTCACACTTCAGGCGACTTATTGGAAACAGTAGACTATTCTAGGATGTAATTTGAGGAGGTATGATTGGAGATGTTACAGATATTGTGATTCATAGTAAATATGATGTACAATGTACATATGGCAAGTATGTGTTCAATGCCATGGCCTGCTGTTGCTAGGGGACCGTGCATGCTGCCATAGACTCAGGTTTAATTATAAAACATCACTGTCAAAGTCTTTCCCCGAGGCAAGAAACATGGAAGCATGTGACTATTCACAGAGTAGCATGAGAGAAAGACACCTGCGGTTGAAGCCAGTATCAGTACAAAGACACACACACACACACACACACACACACACACACACACACACACACACACACACACACACACACACACACATGCTAACTACAAGGGCTTCCTCCTACTCCAACTACCTACTCATTTGACACTCTCAGTGGGTGGTTAAAAGTCAATGACAGTTACAAATGGACATGCACACACACGTGCGTGCACACGCACATACAGACACACACACACACACACACACACACACACACACACACACACACACACACACACACACACACACACACACACACACAGTGGAAACTGGTGAAACCTGACTCAGGGCCAGTGTTGATTTGCCTGCTGCCAATCTCTGACCCGCCTCTCTCGCTGTCATTTAAACCAGACACCCTGCAGCCATCCTCTGGCAATAGCTAGAGCTTGGAGCCCAACACAGCTTCTGCAACATGGAAGTCACACAGTTCATACAACTGCTTTGAAGTCACAAGAATGACCGTGACAAATTTTACATAGTGATATGGGCCTCACAGCTGAGATGCAAGCTACAGGAAATGATTTAGACACCATGTTCATAGGGCAGAAGCAATTAAACAACATATAAGCAACGTATCGGTGACAAACAGGTGTGAAGGGGGGAAAATGATAAATGATGTAAAATGAACATCATATAGTAGATAATGTAAGGAATCTTTTGAACTGTATGTCTTTGTTGAGATGAAATTAAAGCCAGATACTCAGAAGACAGAACGAACATCAGAACGGTCCAAGTTCACACACCTGTAAACTGCACACCCTTTTAAACACACCCACCCAAACACACACACACACACACACACACCGCGGTGGAGGTTCTAAGCAGGATGCGTGCAGTGTCACAAGCAGCGGGGGGCACCTGCTTTGCAAGAGTAATTTATTTCGGCCCAGTGTCTCTGATTGGATTTCTGCTAAATGCCAATAGTGTAAGCTGCTGCCCCAGTGGACATTCCAGCTTGGGGGGGGGGTGGTTTGAATATAAGGCTGCACTTGCCAACGCAGACCCTCAAGTAATCCAAGACAGGATCACAACTATAAATCCTCCCTCCCTAACTAGATAAAGATATACAGTATGTTTGAGAACCAGAGCAAAAGATACAAAAATACATGTGTATTATGCCTGAAATGCTTTATTCTACTTGATTTCATACCCAAAAGTATGAAAATAAATAAGCACATGATAAATTATTTTTAACAATTCAACCTGCAGTTCAGTGTAGCTTATTTTGGGGTGGGCCTGGTTAGCCTAGTCAGTAGAGCATGACACTCTTGGTCTTAGTCGCTTTGCATAAAAGCGTCTGCTAAATGACTGTAATGAAAAATGAATAATATTTAGTGTGAGGAAGACGGGCAAACACAACTACCAGATTCATTGCTATGTAGGTATATAACAAATGGACAATTAGCAAACTACACAGGTGGCTGAGGCATGCACATAAGGACGTGACATTAGCATTGAGATACTCTTACATGCTCATCTGGTCTGCAGTCTAATGACAGACAGATCTTGCAGGTACTAGGGTATGAAGGTGCTTGACACACAGTATAAACCAACGCAGAGCCGCCGCCATGCATGCTGCAAGCTGCATGCTGCAAGCTGCAAGGTATTAGCCACGCATTACAGCACACCATGCTAAAAAAAGAGTAGCTCACAGTACCACATACCATGGTGTATTTGAGATCGGTCGGTGTGGCACTCACATGTGAACTAGTGTTCGTCTCTTTTTTTACGACGAGCAACGTTTAAGTTTAAAAACTGATGAGAGAGCAGAGGGGTGTAATGCATGGCCTATAAGCAGCACGGTGGCACGCATTGGGCGTGCACATTTTGCTTGGTTTTCTCATTCAAAAAACTGACCCTAGTCCAGAGGTAAATTCTAGTTGCTCGAGAGTTTTAGAACTTGAGAAACTGAAATCTTTTTTAGAAATTAGGAACCATACGGATGGGATTGAAACGTGGGCTTTCCAGCAGACGTTACTCTACCCAGGTAAAAAGCACGGTGAAAGCATCGTGAGTGCCTGTGCTCTATGCCGTGTCTTACTATAGCACTAGAGTGCAGCGTTTACCCCTGTGAGATATAAATAGCACTGTGTCAGCATTTCTACATCCACACCAGGATAATGTGATTTTTTTTTACAGTCAGACAAGGAATAATTTGGCCGATCGCCACAATAAAAGCACGTCTTCGTCTTACGCGGTCCCCGGCCTGCCAACTATCTGTCTCCCGAGCACTCAGAGGAGGGGTGTTGGTTCTGTCTTATGTAGACCAGCATGCCAGTGTTTACGGGCCTCATATTTTTATTTATTCCCACTATTCCTACCTGCTTCTTTATATAGTCTCTTTAGGTAACTGTGCAATACTGTGTGTTGGGGAAGGAAACTACCCGCCTCACTCTTTTTGCTTCAATTGCTTGCTATGACATTAATGGACTCTTCGATGAGGAGCACCGTGGAACGATCCGAATACATGCAGCAGCTTCAGACTGCCACTGCCTCTGTCTTCACAAGCATCGCATGCACCTGGTCTTTGATGCCTCGGATCTGACTGAATGAGGTATTTATGTCACGGAAACCCTGTAGCATGTAGGCCCCCACAACTTTGTTACATCACTTTTCATTCGCACTATGAAAGGGTCAACTCATGCCACGATGCGAGGAGTAACTCTCTCCGGTGAGGTGATGTCAAAAGGTTGCGCTGACGTTACTGTAGCATTTCAGGTGCATTTCACACTTCCTCCCAACTTTCCTTTCCGATGTGGGGAATGCAACACACCCCGCGCCGGGACTGTACATGTACTGTCAGGGTATTTCTAGCATGTTCGTGGTAATTGCCACACATGAAATATTAACAAAGCGTGCTACACACATGCTTTTATGGGCATGAGATTCTTATTACTTGCTGTTACTGATCCCGCCACAAAATGATTCATACACACACCGCACCCCTCAAAATCACCCCATTTCACCTGGTAGATGAGGACTTTGAAGTTGCGTCTTTTGAGCAGCTCACTTTCGTTGCTCTCCAGCTTCTTGATCTGGCCCGCCTGCTTCTCCAGGTTGCTGCGCACCGTCTTGACGTTGACGCTGACCTTGCGCACCTTTTCCAGCATTTTGTTGACAGTGTTGGCGGTGCTGGTGTGGCTCTTGGTCAGCTTGGACAGCTCTCCCTGGATCCCCGACACTGACTTCTCCATGGTCGCCTGCCGGGCCTCCAGCCCATTCTGGGTCTGCTGGATCTGGTCTACCACCCCGATGATCTTGTCAAGCAGGGACAGGACCATGACCCCGTGCACCTGTGCCTCACTCTTGCCTCCAGAGCCGGTGGCCAGCACCAAGTCCACCTCCTCAGCGGGGTCGTCGTCGTCATCGTCTACGGCCGGCTCGGTGGCGGCACCCACCAGGGCCACCTCTTCGTCATCATAAGACACCTCCGCCAAGGCCGCCCGCTCCAGCTTCACACCTGAATCCGCCATGGCTGTCAACTCCAAACACAAACCGCTTGCACGCTCACTCTGGATAAAAATACACTGCTGGAAGACAACCTACGGGAGCCACGCTGCACAAAGGTCACTTCCCAATCCTTTTTTCTTTCTTACAACTTTCCCCACCACTTATTTGCCTCCTTCTAGACTACTTTAACTTTCTCTCCACCCTCTGTCTCTCACACTCGACCCTCTCTGTTTCTCTCTCTGTCTCTGCCTCTGCTCTGGGATGCCGGCCAACTGAAGGGAGCAGAGCGTCTCACAGCTTTGGCATGTGTTCCCTGACTCAAATGCCTCTGCTCCCTGTGAAACCACCCAGTCAAACTTTTCCTTTCCTACACCCGGCCCCCTGCTCCCCCTGCAGCTGGGGCTCCACCCCCTTCCCTCCCCAAACAGAGGGGCAGAAAATACCCAAGTCCCAGACTCCACCTCCTATGGTGGCATTACACACTCCTCCCAAATGGAGAAAGGTAAGGGTCATCAAAGGGGAGATCTAGTACCAACAGAGACACCACTTTGGCAATGAAAACTCACAGTCAAGAAGCCCATTCACTCCTCGGAAACTAGTATGGATATGTAATGCAAATATTGTGTGGATGTGGATGGCATGTCACAGTGTATTTTTAATGCACGGGGTTAGCTTTCACAAAAATAAAAGATAAAGAGATTAAAGCCAAAACAGAGGCCTTTGTGCTTACTGTTTTGACCTGCAGAGGCAAGGAAGATGCGAGGACCCATACATCCACATATCATCTGCACAAATGTCACCTGTTTTCTTTACAAGCATGTGGTCCTTTTAGGATAGGAAAGGCATGTATGTGCGATGGTCTCTACATTGCACGGCCAAACACAGACACACGCACACACACACACTCACATGCATAGTTTCACTGTTCTTTGGGGTCTCCAGCAGATGGCATGATTCCTTCATAAACTCTTACGTCAGTGAGTTATGGCTTAAATGTTTTGGGCCTAACCTGCACAGCATCATATCTCACCTGAGCAAAAATGTTTTGATCCAGGTGGAATTGATTTGGTGGGCTGTCAGACATCATCTTCTTCCTGTTGCAATAAATGTTCTGCTTTCCAGAATCTTTTATCATGGTCTTTGATTTACAAACACAGCTTTTCCATGCACACACACCTCTTTGGGAATAAGTTCAAATAATGTTTGAATAAATGTTTATTTAAGGAGAACATTAGTTTCAGGAAAATATCCAAATGGTAAGTCAACTTTTTAACTAATATCCTTAATAATTAGTAGTTTCTATCACTTTACAATCTTGCAGTGGGACCAAAAGACTTTGGTTTTGGTCTGCAATGCTGACACTGCAGTTGTCTGCATGCTTTATACCCAAACCTGACCCTCAATAGTTACCCATGCTTTTACCAGTTAATACACCAGGAGGGAAAGCGTGTTTTTCATGTCAACAACAACAACAACAACAACAACAACAACAACAACAACAACAACAACAACAACAGGACTATACCTGTCTGTGCTTTATTCCATAGGGATTGTTTCAATTCCATATATTACAGCTTATTGGAAGCAGTTTATTATTGATATAAGATGGACAAATGTGTAGGTGTGGTCTAACAAATTGTCAATAAGGTAAAAAAAAAGATTCCTTTAAAATCATTTATAAATATGATCCTGCCAACTGCCACTACATTTAGCTTAATATATGTATTATAAATTATAATTCATATCCATGTAAACTCTTGTAATGTCCACCCAGAAATAGTATTGCATTCATTTTGAAAGTGCACACATAGGAAGGGATTTTGGAAAGACAGTTGTAGATTAATTATTGACCATATCCAGGATAATTTGCCCTCTTGTGGAAAAAAAAAGCAGTTTTGAGTTTCTTTGATAAAACCCTATTCTAAACATTTTCTAAGGATATTGAACAATAAATACTCTGTTAATAATCTGTGTAAATACTTTGTAAACTCTTCTAGTGAAAAGCGATGAAGCTAAAAAAAAAATGTTTTAGTCTTTCCTTTGAGTCTTGTCTTCTTGTATTTACGTTACCTACCTCTAGGCAAAAGCGGCAAAAGTCATATTGCCAGGTGCCGTCAAATCAGCGGAGTGGACTACAAAGATGGCGCCGCCTGCTGCGCTTGCTTCTCTTCCGGTTTAGCTGGATAAGTGGTAGTCAGCCAACCCGATATCAGCTGAGAAGACAGCGACCAGACCACAACAGGAAAGAGAGCAGCCGAGAAGGAACGAGAGACAAGAGACTTTCCACGGAAACTGTAAGGAACTAAGCATGAAAAAATGCATATTCGATAACTGGGCCGCAGTGGTGTTCAGCGGATAATGTGGACAAAAGGCGTTAGTGTTGGTTAAATATGGAAGAACAAGTGCGTTGAATAAGGTCCATGTAGGTTAGCTAGTCTGTTAGCCACGCACAGGCAGACACAACTAACGTTATCTATCTTGCAAACTAGCTAATGTCACAGTAACGTTAAAGTACAATTTTGCAGCCAACACTGAAAGTAGTTAACGTTACATCTTAAAGTAATTAGCGTTACTCAATAACATCTGCATCTTAGTAATTATTTCTGTTTTGTTTGTCTGCTTTGTTGGATCGATAACAAGGTAGCTACAACTGACACCAGCTTTGACAGATGACACTACAGTAGCTAACTGCTGTGCTGTATGGGATGTAAGCGATTAGATAAAAGAGGGTTAAGCTATCAAATTTCCTCTAACTTTATGTTGTAATGCAACATGTCTGGGGCTAAACATTGATTTGTAAAATGTACATTAACTCGATGTCTTAGTGTTGGTGCACTGGCGGCTTACTACAGCCGTAACGCTGCAGGTCACATGGTGCTTCATAATCCATTGATAAGCCTACTGTGGTCGTTTTACACGAAGAGTTTATGCTGCTCAGCTCAACTTTATCCTGAAAATGTTCACCCAGTATTGAAAGAGACGTTACATCATCGTTTTCTTGATAGGCATTGCAATAAAGTTGCACATTAAGATGTTTAAAAGTCCTCTATATTGTTTTGTTATTAATACAGGACAGACTCTTTTTCAACAGAACAAAATTCCTGTGCCTATCATGGGATCAGCATGGGGGCAAGCTGTCAGGTTTTTCAGTCACATGCCAGCTTCTCACTGCACTGCTAAACTGTCACACAACTGGTACAGGTTCCCCTCATTAGTGATTTTAACATGAGCATGCCATGCAGAGAAAAGTGTTGAATGTAAAACGTTAGAAGCTCAGACAGACTCCAACATTAAGCGTTGCCATTAAAACTGCTAATAGATTTTTCAGATATTTGTATGTGACTGACTGGCATTATCTGTCTGATCTCTAGAACTTCTGGTTGACTTGTGTGCTGAGCACATCCTCTGCTCACCACCATGGGGGAACTCTTTAGAAGTGAAGAGATGACGCTGGCTCAGCTCTTCCTTCAGTCAGAGGCTGCTTACTGCTGTGTCAGCGAACTGGGTGAAATCGGAATGGTGCAATTTCGTGATGTGAGTTCATTTTTATCCCATCCTAACTTCCTCTGAATGATGCTTTTGTTCCATTTAATTTACTTTTACTTTGCTGCCAGAGAGCTATAGCCAGTTTAAAGACATAGGAAAAATGATGCCGGAGCCATCACTGTCATCTGTTGCTGTTGCTATTGCTCTCATCAGTGACCTTGTTGAAAAAGTGCATACCTTCTACATCATGTTCATCATGTGCTCACAGCTGACCTCTCATTCCACACATGGAAAAGCCCATTCATGACAGCCCCGAGTAAAGCGTTGTGCCGGAATATAGGATAGGCTGTAACAAAGTGAGGATCTGTTCACACAATTACTCTTGGAAACAAAATCTTTAAAAAGTATATTCCATAATATTCATGAAATTGTATTTTATTGTTCTGATCAGTCCCATTTCCCATGTAGTAAAAGTTCCTTAACTTAAAGGTTAAAGGAAGTCTACCATCTGAGGATTTTTTTTTATATCTAGTTCCTGGTAATTGTATATTTTGTTTATTATGTCACCATCACTGTAAAAAGTAGAGGTACACCAATACCAATTTTTCAGAACTGAAATGTATACTTTCAGAAAGTATGCATACTTCATAAAGTTGATTGGTCGCTATGAGTACCCGTCCAAGTACTACTCAACTTAGTCATTCATGCCACCTAGTATTTTTTTAATTAATTTGATCAAATGATGCACTGACCTTTGCATAACAATCCTCAATTATAAAAATGAATGATTATAGTCTATAACAAAATAGAAAATAGGTTGGTCGATATAGCTTCTAATTTTACACTGGTCAAACACAGTTTATTGATGGACTCTCCAAAACACCTTATTCAGAATAGGTTAATGGATAAATAACAGTGTGGTAAATTATGCCTAATAAGACAGACTGGCATCTCTAATAATAAGCCTGTAATTCATGTTTAAAAACAGTGTTACAATATTACAGAGTTGTATTTTTTTGACACATATTGATATTTGTCTTGCAGCTAAATCCTGATGTGAACGTGTTCCAGCGCAAGTTTGTCAATGAAGTACGACGATGTGAGGAGATGGATCGCAAGCTGAGTGAGTGAGCTTATATCTATCCCAGAACAACTAGATGAATCCCCTTCCTACCCTGTCCCTTGGAACAAACCTCTGCTACCTCTCTCTCACATAGGGTTTGTGGAGAAGGAGATCAAGAAGGCCAACATCCCCATACTTGACACAGGAGAGAACCCTGAAGTTCCCTTCCCAAGGGACATGATTGACCTGGAGGTGACTGCTCTCTACTGATGGTTAACAATGAGCTCTGTCATCTGGGGCCTCCCTCTCATGACCTCTTCCCATGTGTCCCCACAGGCCACATTTGAGAAGCTCGAGAATGAACTGAAGGAGATAAACACCAACCAAGAAGCCCTGAAGAAGAACTTCCTGGAACTGACTGAGCTCAAGCACATTCTGCGCCGCACGCAGCAGTTTTTTGATGAGGTAAGCTCGACTGTGCCCACACACGTGACAGAAGTATTCAGGGGCTGTGTTTCTCACGCGTCTCAGAATCACTCCTCAACAACTGTGTGTCCTTGAGCAAGGCACTAATCCATCAGTGGGGCTGCTCAGTGAAAGACTGTATGACTGTAAGGCAGTATTGGTACCCTTCCAGGTTTGAATGTGCGAAACGCTCCCTCCCTCTGCAACCAGTCTAACTTGTTAATAAGATGATTTTCTTAGTCAATTTGCCTGATTTAAATGAGGATTAAAACAACATGACATTGTTTTTTTCAGCCCTGAAGAAGCACTTTCTGCTCTGATTGTCTAAAAGGTGTTTGCACTTGGACCACTTACTCCAGCTATTCATGTTATTTCATATAACCCTGCTGCAGTGTAATACTGCATACAGACACTAGCCAGTTGCCAGAGCCAAGCCTAGCCTACCGACTGAACCTTTGCCCTGCATTTATTCCACCCCATTGCATACACAAGCAAAGCTGGGTTAACTTACAATGTTAAGTCATCTTTTACAAGTTGTTATAAATTTAATTGGGGTAAATCATTTAGCTTAATGTGTAGTTTTTCCTGTCAGCCATTAACTGGTACACTTCACTGTGTGTGCTGGAAACAGACACCAGCTCTGTCTCTGTATCATTCTCATATCCAGAATCTTAAGTCATTCATCTGTTTAAAATGTCTGAGACACACTCTTCAAAAGAAAAGCTTACAAGTTTGTGTACCTGATAAAATGCACTCATAGTAATGATTATGTTGTGAACCGACTCTCATTCAGATGGAGGACCCCAGTCTAATGGAGGAGTCATCCACTCTGCTGGAGCCCAACGAGGCTAACCGCGGGGCTCCTCTCAGACTAGGGTGAGTTGCCTTTCATGCTCTACCTTAATGGACCTTGGAGAGTTCCATTCTGTGCCATTTCACAATCTATGTTGAAAGTGGAGTACTACAACTAGCCAATCGCCTCCCACACATCAGCTCAGGCTGCCCAGCTTAGTCAGGCCGCAAAGGTCACTTAAGGTGGAAATCCACCCTGAAGCAGCACTCACAAATGTTATGTTATGATCTTAGACAGTTCAGTCAGTGTTTGTGACCATGAACAGCTCTTCACAAAGCTACAACCAGACAATAGACATTTGTCATCACAAGACAAAAAGTTTTACTTCCTCAATTTACAATAAATTGGACTCATAAAGTTGCTTTGCGCCTTTACATTTAGTAGAGGTTTATGTGATCATAGGGCTACCAGGTATGTGCCTGTATAATTATCCCTGGGACTGTTACTGTGTATGCAATTAGTCTCCCGTTCATTGTCAGTGGGAGTGCAGAATTTGTCTGAAGAGTCTTGGCTGTCTCGTTTCGTTCTTTCAGTGAGACCTGACAAACAACTTTCTGTTTGAGGGTCAGTGCACAGTGTTTGTGCATGTGATTTGTGAGTCAAGGCTATTTGCTGCTGCAGAAAATTGATTGATTTAACATGTTCTGTTTAACAAACATGCAAACATGTTCAGCTACATGGCCATGGCTTAAAGCACAAAGCAAAACCGGAGACCGTGACTGATTCTCTCGGTTATATGAACAGGCCTCGGTGTACCACAGGTCTGCACCTCGCTGTGTGTGTTCTCTTTACCTAACTTTATTGCATGTTTTGTTTGTCTGGGACTGAAGTTCCTATTAGCAGGCACAGATAGTCTACCCCAGTTGTACAGACAGAATCAATGACCAATGTTCAGCATCATCGACCCTGTCCATCAATACTTTAACCAGATTAGATGTGATGCTGCAAATAAGCCCGGTCCATTTAAGAGTAATTCAGGTAACGAGTAACAACAGGAACATGATTTGTCTACCTGTTGTAGATTTGTAGCCGGAGTAATCGGCAGGGAACGGATTCCCACGTTTGAGAGGATGCTGTGGAGAGTTTGCCGTGGAAATGTGTTCCTGAGGCAGGCGGACATCGAGGACCCTCTGGAGGACCCGGCTACAGTCAGTACCTGTTAATAAGCAAAACTCTCCTCCTGATAGTCTTGAAAAGAACATCATTTGTTTAGAGGTTGTTATCTGGCTAGTGCTGTATCATGCTGGTGTTTTCCTTTTCATTGTCTCTAAACAAGAGGAGCGCAGACCAAGCGATACTGATGTCATGCGAGGCAGGTCAAATATAACCTCCTACTAAAGTCCTAAAACTATATAATCCTTCCACAGGGTGACCAGGTCCACAAGTCTGTCTTCATCATCTTCTTCCAGGGAGACCAGCTGAAGAATCGAGTCAAGAAGATATGTGAGGGGTGAGAGACTTGGCTGAAGCTAAATGAAAGCAACATTTACCAACTTACGGGATTGTATAAGTCATCTGACTGCACTTGTCAGTCAAATCTTTAACTATGCACTCTGTCCTTTTTCTTTATCTGTCCTCAGGTTCAGAGCATCCTTGTACCCATGTCCAGAAACGCCACAGGAGAGGAAAGAGATGGCAGCAGGAGTTAACGCACGCATTGATGACCTCCAGATGGTACGACTGTCAGTAGACTGGCAAAGCACCCACACACAAGTCACTCGTTAACACTGCCTTAAAATTACTACAATGTTTACAAGTGATTTGCAGTAGCTAGTTAGTTTGCTACTGTAACATGGTTTCTCATGTATGATGATATATTGTTTGTTCTCTTCTATCCGTTTCTGCACAGTCAGCTACCAGTTTTCATTGGAAAGTGTCAGAGAGGAAATTGCATAAAAGTGTGGTCACTTCAGTCAAATGTACTTCCGCTCTCTTCAGCAGCGGTTTCTTCACTGCCCAGCCTGGCCCTTTCTGCCAGATATTATAAGGAGACAAAGCTATAGAGAGAGAAAGTAATTTTATTAAATCAGCTCTCGGGCAAGAGTGCTACAAATAAAATTGATCTATCAAAGTTCACAGGAAATGTTTGTTGGTCAGATTACAGGACCTTCGTTTCTGCTGCACTCATGCCATCCATTTATGCTATTTCAGCATATCTTTAGTCACATTCTTCACATTAGCTTGTGACAATAATGTGCTGGGTGTGGTAGGATATTAAAAAGCAGTTAGAAACCTCTCCCAAACAGCATATGCTGTGTTCATTTGCTTATCGTGAAATGATAAAGCTGCCTCCTAGTTGGTTCTCACACACACTGGTGCCTCCAGGATTTTGTTTTGTGATCAGAATTGCAAGTCAAATATATATTTGCAACAGTATCGTTTGGAAAAAAGTCGGGGGGGGGGGGGGGTTTCTGAGCAATGAGATTTTATGTCATTTTGATTTTGAAAAATAACTTTGTGATCATAACCTTCTGGACGAACAGCAGCTAAAAATACAGAGTGAACTCCCCACACACACTCAAATCAAGACCACCACCACCAACTGCCTGGCACTCCTTTGTCCTGTAATCCTCTCTCTTTAACACCCTGGCTTGTTGTCCTAACCTGGTCTGGGAGTGTGGAGAACAATGCCTGATTTGCCGGTGTGTTTGGATAAGGCTCTGCAGCTGTTGAGTAACAAGTCAGCTCTCCAGCTCCAACCCACACAAGACGGGGGGGGGGTGATTTAACTGCAGCTGGATCAGTTGCAGTACACCCAGACATGTCATCTAACAGGCAGAATCCTATCTTCCCACAGAGACTGCACTGTTGTTATTGTGTTGTAGTGTTTAATTCCTCCACGGTGGCTTTGTATACACTGCGAAGTACGGCAGATCAAAGGCATCCTTCCCTTCTTTGGCTTGGAAAACAGCAAGCCGCCATCATCTGTGTCATGTAGGACACCAGCTGCTCATGGGGGTGTTTTACGTCGTATTCAGCCACTTATGTTAACACCCAGCAACACATACACAAACTAACAGCAGAGACACCACACTTGCTCTTGACTGGGGTTTAAGTCGATCCTCGGGAGTGAGTCTCTCACATGCTGTTTCTCTCTGTCAGCCATGTGTGGGTTTTGTTTGAGGGTTATGTACTCATGTGTTTGAGGATCAGTTGCAGTTACTGCCCCAGAAAGGGCGATAGAGACTCCGCTTCATGCTTGGCAGGCCTCCTGTCTGACAGATGGATTGGTGTCCCCTCGCCCTCTCACGCTTGTTAGTGCCGGGGAATCCACACCTTGGTATCTGTGGGGGCGCTGTTGTGCTTGTCGCTACGTGGGCGTGACCGTGTCACAGCACGCAGCTCAAGTGTGCCTGCTATTTGCTGATCATGGGACACACTTTAAATGTGAGTCATACAGAAGCGTACCTGAGAATATCCAAATGTCTCTTACGGGAAAACAAAACGTATCAAATAGCCCGTCACCTTCAACATATGATATAGTGCACAGTAATCACTCCATTAAATGGAAAGCCCCCCTATGAATATCAAGGCATATATGGTTCATTGCTGCTGCTGTTTTTGGGCGTATGGGACACTCTTTGTAGTCAAATGTCACAAGCAATGAATGGGGAGCATGAGGGGTTGCCCAGACTCTGGTGAGCTCTGATTATGACCACCCTTTCTGATTGTAGTTCACATAGATGTCATTTTATTCACAGAAATACATAATTAGGACATAGTTACGTACTTTACCTTCCATCCAGTTTTCAGAAATGTAAAGCACCATTGATTCTGTGACACATAATGTAATTAGAAATGAGCCATTTAGAGACACACACAAGTCTACTTTCTCTTACATGCATATCTCAGAGGGCCAAAGTACATGGCGAGCCAGGATGGCAGCCTCCCTAGAGCAGGTAGGGGTTCAGTGTTATGCTCGTGGAACTTTGACAGGGGTGGATACTGGCTCTCGCAAGGGGGATCCGACCTGTGACCTTCTGGCTCTAGGACCATCTCTCTAACCGTGGGGGCCCACAGTTCGTGAGAACTGACCACCTCTCCTCTTTCTTTTCTGTCCACAAAGGTGCTGAACCAGACAGAGGACCACAGGCAGAGGGTCCTGCAGGCTGCAGCCAAGACGGTTAGGGTGTGGTTCATCAAGGTGAGGAAGATGAAGGCCATCTACCACACCCTCAACCTCTGCAACATTGACGTCACTCAGAAGTGTCTGATTGCTGAGGTGTGGTGCCCCGTCTCTGACCTGGACTCCATCCAGTTTGCCCTGCGCAGGGGGACGGTGAGTCGTTTGCTCCACCATGCAAAAGCACACATCATACAATTTTATGGAAACTACTCACACAAGTGGGTTGGGTTGGTGTCACTTTATCTAGTAGTTTGGGTGAACTGAGACCAGTCTGAACCAACAGCATTGCTAATAGGATGTTGGGTAGGCTTTGCAATAGTTGTGGCTGATGTGAGGATTTACACTTCTATGGAGGTCAGATTCAGAGGTCAGAGACTTGCATGCTTGGTAGTCATGCATGGGACAGTATGCTGAGGTTCAAAAGGCAGGTCAGGGTTGAGAGATTCAGCAGGAACCAGGCTGAGCTCCACAATTAAGCACTAGGTAAGGTTGCAAAATATGAATCCTCTCTTTACCTTTTTACTGTGTAGGTAGGCCTATAGTGAGCCTAGTGTAAGTCCAGTCCTGATCTTACACTAGGCAAGTCCAGTCCTGATCTTACACTAGGCAAGTCCAGTCCTGATCTTGAATAGATATGTACATGTCACTGGGTGTGCAAACATTGGCTTAGCCCTGTCACGCACAGCACTCACTGAATTTATCCCTGGGCTATTTTTACCCTGCTTGTCTTGTTGAGAAACACAAGGCCACCTCTACCACTGGCTCCTCCTCCCTTCTGTAAAGCTGGCCTGGCAGACTGTTTGACCTCAAATTGGGTAAATTACTCTTCCAATCGTGTGTGACTTTTTGCTTCATCTGATTTGTAGAAGACAGCGGTGCCAGTCCAAACAAGAGATAGTGATAGGCTGTGATCGCTCCAAGTGGCTAGCAGTCACACAAATTGAGAAAGTGGCAGTATTGTGTTGTACTATGTTGTGTTCTGTGCTGTAGGAGAAGAGCGGCTCCACTGTTCCCTCCATCCTGAACAGGATGCAGACAAAGCAGACACCGCCCACCTATAACAAGACTAGCAAGTTCACCTCAGGCTTCCAGAACATTGTGGATGCCTACGGAATTGGCAACTACCGGGAGATTAACCCAGGTAAACATGTTCCTCACACCTCTCTCCATGCATTCTTCACAGGCTGACCTCGCTGTCATTTCCGAGATCCTCTTTGTTATCCTGTATCCCCTGAGGCTGCTGGGCTTTGCGTTTTAAAGCAAGGTCTGTTTTCCCAGCTGGCTGGCCGTATTTAGCGACAGCAAATGAAAGGCTTGTCCTCTTCATCACCCATTATCACCTCTTTGGGACATGCTGTGTATCATAGTGTTCAATCGTACGTTGTTTCACCTGCCACCCCAACCTCCCCTCATATGATGCCTGCCTGCATCCTTGTCTCCAGCGCCATACACCATCATCACCTTCCCCTTCCTATTTGCTGTCATGTTTGGTGACCTGGGCCATGGGGTGCTCTTGACCTGTGCTGCCCTCTACCTGGTGCTGAGAGAGAGCAGGCTGATGGCCCAGAAGAACGATAATGAGGTATGGGTCTCTGTAGTGTCCCATCATGACCATTTCATCATCCCTAGACCATCATTACTGGTGACAGCTCAGCCCCACAACTGTACAGGACATTGTTTCCTCCATAGATTTTATGTTGATAACTGCAGAGATGCTGCTTGTGTAGTATTACCCAGAAGTTGTAGTAGCTATATTTAGTCATTTGAGGCGCACTATGGGAGGGTCATTTTTTTTTCTTGACCTTTCACCTGAGATCACAAGAGTAAATTGTATCATTGCTTTCTTGTAGATGTTCAGTATGGTGTTTGCGGGGCGCTACATCATCCTGCTGATGGGAATCTTCTCAATCTACACGGGCATCATCTACAACGACTGCTTCTCCAAGGCCATCAACCTGTTTGGCTCTGGCTGGAGTGTTAGGCCCATGTTCAACATCCATGTAGGAGGCAACTGGACGTAAGTGTCATAAAACAAAATAATTGATGACTCCTTTGGGTGTGTAGTACTTAAAGTTATAGAAATTTGTGCTACGTTCATATCCTCTCCAGGGATGACACGCTCAAAGACAATAAGGTTCTGCAGTTGGACCCAGCAATCTCTGGAGTGTTCAATGGACCATACCCCATCGGCATTGATCCGGTGATTATTTTTCTTTTGATGTATACTCTCTCTGAGTTAAAAGTCTACCAGCAAGTGAAAACTAACTCACAAGTTACATGCTTGCTAGCTGTCAGCATCTTGGCAAATTAAACTATATCAATGGAAAATAAAATCAAACTTACATCTTAACTTCTAATGTTACTGCTAACATACACGTAGCAGGAAGGCCTGCATCCCTTGTTTCAAGCCCACTTGGAACAAAGACGTC
The DNA here is from genome assembly GCA_034670385.1 of Hoplostethus mediterraneus. NCBI lineage: Eukaryota > Metazoa > Chordata > Actinopteri > Trachichthyiformes > Trachichthyidae > Hoplostethus > Hoplostethus mediterraneus. The sequence goes on along the minus strand of JAXDDW010000034.1, from coordinate 977,629 downwards.
CAACAAACTGTATGCAAAAACTAAACCAAACAGTGACAACAATGACATAACATAGTTACATGACATTACATCAGGAAACCAGTTGAACCTGAAATATTCCCCAGCCAAACTTGAAAATGTGAAATGGAACAAACAATCTTCAATGCAACTGCACTGAACTACCACAGATATAGTGCATAGTTCAACAAGGATCTAATGAAAATGCTACAGTCCCTTTGCAACATCGGCGCATGTAGATGCTTAAAAATAAAGTCACACCAACCAGTCCGCCATACCAACTCTGACCATGTTATCCATCAGATATGGAGCATTTCCACCAACAAGCTGACGTTCCTCAACTCCTTCAAGATGAAGATGTCTGTTATCCTGGGAGTCATTCACATGCTGTTTGGAGTCACACTCAGCCTCTTCAACCACCTGTGAGATATTACTTGCACTTCCATATCTTTTGACTTTGTGTATGATTATTGTGTGTAGTGACAAACCAGTTGCTTTTGTTTCCATGCAGGTACTTCAAGAAGCCCCTGAACATCTACCTGGGGTTTATCCCAGAGATAGTCTTCATGTCCAGCTTGTTTGGCTACCTGGCCCTTCTGATCTTCTATAAGTGGGTGTCGTATGACGTCCACACTTCCAGGGATGCTCCCAGTCTCCTCATTGCCTTCATCAACATGTTCCTCTTCAACTACAGTGACCCTAGTAACAAACCTCTCTACAGGGGACAGGTCAGATACACTTGTCTGTTATGCACTCACTCATCCATCCATCCATCATCATGCCATGAAATACCTTAAAATGGGCCATAGCAACCTAACCTTTCCCTCCCTTGGTTCTTTTCTTTCTGCTCTTTGTTCTCCCACCCTGAATATATAGATGGGCTTACAATCATTTCTGGTGGTAGTTGCCCTGGCATGTGTTCCCTGTATGTTGATAGTGAAAACTCTGGTTCTGCGGCGACAGTACCTGTGGCGGAAAAACCTGGTAAGAAGAAGCCGACCTGCACGTACTCTCACTCTGACATCTTATATTGCACGTATGAGTAATAGAGTTCAACGACTGTAATTTGTCCTTTCACCAATCGTGTACGACAGGGTACACAGAACTTTGGAGGGATCCGGGTGGGCAACGGGCCCACAGAGGACGAGGCTGAGATCATCCAGCATGATCAGCTCTCACAGCACTCCGAGGAGGAACCTGAGGTGAGACCGGCCAAGACGGCCTTTTTTACTCCCCGAGCTTAAAGAGCTGGAGTCACAGTCAAGTAGTTTGGTGAGGGAGGTGTGGGGGGTGGGGGGGGGGGGGGGCACACAGATTATAGGATCCAGTGCCAGCCTAGAAGGAATATCCTTGAATAATTCATTCATTCAGCCACAGTTGGAAACCTAAACCATTACCTCATGTTTCCACTCCCACAGTGGTACAGAGCAACATCCATTATTGATGTAGGTGTGGTTTGGAGAAAGCAGTTGAACAATCGCCAGCCTTTCCCCATTTCTAAAGCCTTACATGATAGTGATATTAAATGTGCAGGTGACATTAGATCTAATATTGCTGTTTACTTTGTGGCCTAGCTGTGTGTTTTTCATTTCCTTCCCGTTTTGTGTACAGCTGCTGATAAATACCACGCCTTCTTCTTTAATTTCCTGTGGACTTCAAACCAGCCAGGCTGTGTATTTGTTCACTGACCTCTGGAGTGAATTTGACTTGATATGATTGGAAATAACTGTTTATACTGTTGTTGACTAAGCACAGTCCATGCCTATTAAACTAGCTTATAGGGCTTTGCTGTGCTTCCGTTCATTATTTGGGTTCTGGTGTGTTTGGCCATGGTTTGCTGGGCACTTCAGAACAAAAGAAATCATTTTTATAATCTACTCCTGTGCACGACAGTTTGGCAAGGGCTCAGATGTACAAGGAAGAGTTGTTCTCATTTTAATTTCCTTATAGACCTTATCTAATTTATTTCGCCATGTTTGTTGTATCTCTGGACTTTGGCCAAACTGTACCATGTGTCTGTTTGTACTTTGTATGTTGGCAGGATGGGTTTTGAGGGTACTTACAGTCTGGGTGCTGACGCAGTAAATCTATCACTTATCGACACAATGAGCTGCTTCAATCTTATGTCTCCACAGATAGTAAGACATCCCTCAAAAGAAAACTTTGTCTCGGCCTACGTTTAATTTTGAATGCCATGCTACTGCCAAACCAGCTCTTCTAGTAGTAAGTTTAGGGTGGAATGTTGACAGGCAGTATCCATCTACTGTGACTGTCAGAGTGGGTCAGTCAGGGCATTTCAGAACTATCGTCATTCCCCATCAGTGGCTCCCACAGCAACACTACATACGAACAGCAACAGCAACAGCAACATGCCCAAGACCTGAAAACGCATGAAAACATCCTCATCAGCAACACGTTGACTTTATTCTCTTCCCTCATAAGTCTGTTTTACTGGTGTATCTCATTACATTTTCATGCTGATGTCTGTCTGTTTCTTTTGTTTGTCTGTGTGTGTGTGTGTGTGTGTTGTCAATAACCAAGCATTACCTTCTGTCACCTGCTTTCAAGGCCCACGAGGAGGAAGAGGTAGGACAGGAGCTCATGACTGCCCCCTTCTCTCCAAGTGCATGTATCGCAATTCTGTCTTTCTGCCCCAAGCTTTGTTGTCTGTGTATGCTTCCAACCAATGCCTGCTGCTCTTAACTGTGTGTGTGTGTGTGTATGTAGGTATGTGGGTGTAAGTCTGTGCGTAGCCCGTTGGTGTCCGTTTGGTGTCTCTCATTAAGTGGGTGGAAGAGATTCCTCAAGCAGCTGTTAAGTGTGGGCAGCATCGTCTAGACTAGTGCTTCCTTACGGTCCCAATCACATGGTGGGTATTGGATGTATGAGGCATTCAGCAGGGCAGCTGATTCCTCTGCCAGTCTGTGGGGTTGCTGTTCGACCGTGCCAAATATCGATCGATGACCTATGTTGGCCCCAGGACCTGTAGTAGAGTAGATGTGTGATTGCGTTGTCACATCTATGTCCCACAGTTTAACTTTGGGGACGTGGCAGTGCACCAGGCCATTCACACCATAGAGTACTGTCTGGGCTGTATCTCCAACACAGCTTCCTATCTGAGGCTATGGGCCCTCAGTCTGGCCCATGCACGTAAGTCATACTATGCACCTTTACACTCAAGCCTTGTAAATCCATGCACAAATAGACACATAACCATGTATAGAAACAGACCCACACATGCAACCATCGTCAGGTTGTTCTAATGTTCAGTGCAATCTGTGTCCTGCTTTCTTTCTCCACTGTACAGAGTTGTCAGAGGTGCTGTGGTCCATGGTGATGCGCATTGGCTTTTCCTTTAGGGGCTTCGGAGGCTTCATCATTATCTCCATAGTCTTCTACTTCTTCGCCATTCTCACAGTTTGCATTCTTCTCATTATGGAAGGCCTATCTGCCTTCCTGCACGCCCTGCGTCTGCACTGGTGAGTGAAGTATTTCTTGCCATATGTGTAGATTTCTTTCATTCTCTCTCATTGATCTCGATCTTGGTTTCACTCATTATCTGTTACACACACAAACACACAGAAATAGATAAACAAAACAGATAACTACGAAAGACTGCAGTCTGACTTCAGCATCAAGACCATTCTCTTTTTACTGTTGTTGGCTTCACACTCAGAGATGCAACCAACAGCTGCAAATTCATAATGGTCCTCATTAAGAATATGTGTACTAATACATTAACCTCACAGGTGAACAGGTGATATATATATATATATATATTTAAATCCCTGCTTCCTAGCTCTGAGTCAGCATTTAATGATGTAATGTAATATTTTAGATGAGCAAATGCCTTTAGAGAAACTTTTAGAAGATAAATGCATGAAAAGTTTTAATCCAAGCTCATAGACTGGAGTTTTTATTGATCTAGGTAAGAGATCAAGACCACTGAATGCCAAATGTCTGTAAGCCACAGGCCTGTAGCTCCCTCTGCAGGCTAGACTATCTTGTACTTGGGCTTGCAGGCTTTTAGAGGGTCTCAGCTGACCATCCCAGGGTGTGTCCCAAGTAGAAGCTAACAGATTGTGGTTTTCCATTGCCCGCTCTGTTTCCTGGCCTGGGGCCTGGAACATGTCTGGGTCCCGTCTAGAGCTCAGGCAGGCTGAGCTCTGTGTTTTCTATTGATGCTGTGTGTGGCGTGCAGACCAGTCTGTGACTCAGTAGTAAGGCATGGAGGAGCCTTTTATGTCTTTATCTGGTGCTGCTGAAAGTCTGCCTGAATTGGGTTTGATAATCCACTGCCGCAGTGTCACCGGTGCTCATCTCTGTAATTATCCTCCTCAGAGGAATGCTGGGTTACTCCACTTTCCCTAAATGGCCATTGAGGCATGATAACTTTTGAACAAGGGGGGGGGAGTCACTAATTTTAAAAACGTTTTTGTTATTGTTTTTGTAGAGGCAATTATTTGCATTATCAAAAAAAAATCAGTTTGTGTTTTCGATCTCTTAATGGTTGTCTGCCTCGTTAAGAGAGGTTTGACGTCTGTCATATCTGTTTGCCAAAGCGGAGGCGGCCAAAGATTCAGGTTTCAAAGGATATGTTTGTTGGCTTCCCTCCTCTTAATTGCTCGTCTCTTTGCTGGAGAGATTCCTACAGTGGCTTGCATAGTGTCGAGATGGCGATCAAACACTAGGAGATTATCTTAAAAGTATTCAGAATAATGTCAGTAGTAACAGCAGTAGTGACACAAAAAGAGCAAGATAGCGTTCAGGATCATGAAAGACAACAAGAATACTCGTCAGAGCGAGTCCAAGTCCACTTGCAGTCCAAGTGCAAGTTGAAGTTCCTTGATATCCTTCTTTTGAAATGCAGTTTTGACCCTGATAGGCAAAGAGCACCGATTCAGCCCAACACCCAGAGGAGCGCTCCTTTTATGTGACAAATGTAGTCTATGCTGGAAGTTAAGATACACAGGTAGTTGATCCCCCTAGTCTACCTCCCTACTCCAGACTATGGAATGGCAGGCATTTTGGGGTTCCTCACTTGGAAGGTCATCCAGTTATCATTGGGCTGTTAAAAATAGAGCCTGATCGTTTTCCCCAGGGGAAGAGGCTTAGGTTTCTGGCCATCAGGACCAGACCCAGTTTTAGAGCAGGGATGTGGTTATGGGCGGGTGCAAGTAGGTTCTGTTACCAGCTGCTCTGCAGAGGCAGACTGTGGAATGGGAGCAGGGGTCATCTGTCGCAAATGCTCAGCTCAGCACTATCCAAGCCTGATCATTATCCCACTACACCAAATGTGACTTGACTGAACCTGACTTCACTATTCGCCTGTGTTACCGTTTCTATGAGCGAGGGTTCCTGATCAGTGTTTTTTGATGTTCTCTCCAGGGTTGAGTTCCAGAACAAGTTCTACACGGGCCAGGGCTTCAAGTTCCTCCCCTTCACGTTTGAAAGCATCTTGGACGGGACGTTTGACGACTGAACACTGCCTACTCTTCTTCCATTAGTGTCTCTTGTCTCTTCAGAGCCTATGTGATGTTGAATAGTGATTTGTGTGTGTGATGTAGTGTCCGCCCTTCCGGGTGTTACTACTACATGATTGGCTCCCTAAGCTCGTCTGCGGAGGTCTGTCACACTATTTAGTTTTAAACCTCTCCGTTTTTAGACTGGCCTTTTTGGACCTGGCACATTTACTCAAAAATTGATAGAATATCATATGGATATGTTCACAATATAGCTATTCTTTCTTTCATTCCTCAAAAAAAAGCCTTGTTTGTAATCTGTTCTCTGTCATGTGCTGTCATTTTGTTTTTGATTTATTCTTGTTTTATTATTATTTATTCATTCTTTTTCTTTATTAAACCTGCATTTTTGTCCTTCGTCCTCACAGTGAGAGTTACACTACTGATCATTAGAAGTTAGGTCTACTTTGCTTAGTTATAACTGGAAATTGTTAATTCATGTTGATAGATTTGTTTAGTGTGAAGTGACCAAACGTACCCTCCAGACACAGAAGCTAGTGCGCTCTTATTTTCCATCTAGGCCCACATTGGTGTACCCCGGTTGTCCCTTTGCCTCTGTCTTGGCATGTTCCTTTACCACACGTCAACAGATCATCTCTTTAATCCACACACACACACACACACACACACACACACACACACACACACACACACACACACACACACACACACACACACACACACACACACACACACACACACACACCACTCTGTTAAAATTTGCAAACAAACCTCACAGAACAAAACTGTAAAGGTCTAAAGGGAATAAATTATAACATGCTGTTGCATCAAGATGTCAGTCGAGCGCTGTGCCCTAACATTGCCGTGAATGTCGTGCGTATCGAACCGATCTGTTCTCAACATATCCGTGTGCAGTAAATGAAGGGGAATCTGTCTCACGTGTGGTCCCGATAGTTGGATATTAGTGTAGATTATTTATGTATCATAGATGGATTTTCTGTGATAATCCACACTAAGATGATCATTGTGAGTCTTGTTGATTTTTTTTGTGTTGTACCTTGTTGTTCCTTATGTTGATTTGACTTTTATGTAATGGTTTACAATGTTACGGATCCATTCAGATGGGAGAGAGAAGGGCAGACGGAGGCGGAGTCACAACAGTTGAATCAGTTCGTTGTACATCTGTGACCACCCACTTTGATTGTACATCTCTGTACACATTTGTCAATAAATTGGAAAGAGCCGGTTGAACGATGGTGGTTGTTTATTTCCTTGCTCTTCATTTATTGCTTCCTTTCAAGAAGAGTTTGGTGGTGAAAAAACTTGGTCATAGATTTGCAATGTAGCGATACCTCTGTGGCTTGTTTCGTGCCAGCACTCCTCTTGATGGCGCTATTGGACAGGCTGCTCCTGCCCTGGTTGAGGACTCCAGACTGGATTTCTCATCTAATGGATTCATCTCAGATTATTGTTTTCTGTTGCAGTCATGCATGTAGTGTAGGTTCACTGTATGACAAAGGGTTAGTGTTGATTTTCCTGGATGTCTTGGGGTGTATTAGAGGTTGTAAAATAAGCACCTGTAGTTGCTCATGACAGCTAAATGATTTAATTGCCTGTTCCACTGTTGAACTTTGTGCCTGAAAGGTGATACCAGGGAATTATTTGCCAACAAAAAGGAAAGTACCCCAGAAAGCACTGACTGTGTTGGAAATGAATGTACAGTTGTGTATTTTTCACATAATGGACCTTTTCTTAAGTAAGCCAATCGACCCAATCTAGTTGTCTACTAGTAATAATGGTGTAATTAGTCCAAACTGAAGTGTCAAGTTGTGTCTCCATCTACTTTGCAATGGCTTGCTTGACCTTTTCAGTCCTGTCAGCAAAGAAAATGGCTTCACTTTCCACAGTATTCCATAATTCAACTTTTTCCCATGAAGAATTTAAAGTCCAGTAGGTCACCTCAGGAGGACCGACTATCAAAGCCCTCCGACGCTCCGGGGTGAAGAACACGATGTCCTCCCCGGGAAGAATGTGTGTTTTTGCGAGGAGGGTTGCCATTAGCCATAACAGCCCATAGTAATAATAGCGCTCTTTATTTATCTTACATGTTTTTGAACAGGCTCATTAAATTTGATATTTCCCAGCGCGTCATGTATAAGCAGGGGTGAGAGCAAGCTTGCGCAAGAGCCCCAGAAATCCCTGCTGTGTTTACACTTCCAGGGACCTTTATTCTCCAGTGGTCATGTTTCAAAGCATAAAAACCCCAAATGAGATGGAGCTTATTATTTTGCTCTTTTATCTTACGCAAATATGCAAGTGTACTTTAGCTTGGCGCAAAACCGTCGTGAGGAATGTTGTGTTTCTCCTGAGGTTGTACTGGATCTTTCTCCGGGATGCTGTTGCAGCTGTTCTTATGCTACAGGCCTTGGGGTTCTCGGTTTTCTTGATCCAGGCACAGAGAACAGAGAGAACTGAGGTTTAGGATATTATATTAGTCAATTAGAGACAGCTATGCCCTCGGCAACCAAGCATCTGCAAGTATATCACAATCTATTTGCCATTCCATACATTGCACAGACCGATCCGTACAGTAGCCGGCTGTATAATAACACTGTTGTATGTGTGTTTGCGCCACAGCGTCCGTAGCTCAGAGTTCAGTTGGGATCCATGTACTGCATTGGAATCTGGCTGGCTGAGCTCATGACTCAAACTCACACATCCTCCTGGCATGACAGACTCATGAGGAGGATTTTTCCTTCCTAAGGTACACGCTGCAGCTGTGGAAGAGTGCCGATGTTCTCTTTTCCTTCAGGTTTGTCTGTTGTTTTCCAACCACAGACATTCATCACCGGAGTTAGACTTCCAGGGCGCAACAGATAATCAGCTTTTGAAGAGCTGCCCTTTCAGCTCATATTGTTTTGGATAATATTGCAGTATTTTTCACATGGGCAGTTGGCACCGTATAAAAGAGACAGAATCAAAATCCTATTCGATAAGGCAATAAACAGTCATGTGAAATTCAAGGTTTTTCAAAAGACGGTGGAAAAGTTACATTCTGTGAAAAGACTGACCCACTTTGCCCAGTAAACCTGGATTTAATACACACACGCACGCACGCACGCACACACACACACACACACACACACACACGCACACACGCACACACGCGCACACACAAATAAATCAACTCAAACTCAAATGACTGCAAAGCCTTTCGTTTGTTTGAGTTTCCGCGTAAAGAAAAGAGGGCTGTGGCGATCTGTCCCGGGCCGGACAGTTCTAGGTCTTGTTTCCAGTTGACATTCCTCTCAAGGCCTCGTTCCATTTTTCTTCAGCGTACATACTATCTGACTTGTTGGCAAGACAGACGGCCGCAGCCTGTCACATGCATTATCGCGGCCTGAGAGACTGAAAGAGATGGAGAAGGTACAATTAGTGGAGCGGACATGATCGACAAGCAGGTGAGTCCGGGACAGCGGAAGCATCTCGGGGTGGGGGGGGGTGGGGGGGCTTGTACCTTTCCACACCACTGCGATTTCACTAGCAGGTCTTCAGATAACATTGTTCCTGAAACGCTTTTCCACGACCTGCCTGACCCCCCCCTCCTCCCCCCAGCCATTGTTTGTTCTCACACACCGATTTGGCCGATTACATCAGGAAGCTTCACACAATATGAAAATCTGACAGCAATGACAACTGCTGTACACACACATGCACACATGCCTCCACGTCTCTGTGGGAGAGAGTCACCGAGCACAAAGAGCCGGAAGAGAAAACAAGTCCCATAAAAGAAGGGATGGCTGCCTTTTTGACTAATTAAAGTGTTCCAGGCTCATGGCAACCTTGAAAGTATTCCTGGAGGGCTGCAGCCAGTTCCTCTCTGGCATCGGAGAGACCAGCAGGTTCCAGGAAAGGACACGTTTTATTTGTTCTCACCCACACCCACAGTGATAAAAATACCAACAGATCAAATCAATAAGTGACAAGCGACAGTGCCAACACACGCAAAAAAGAACATCATGTCACCAAGTTGCTACTAGCAGACCATTATTGTGAAAGAGCCTCTTCGATGGCAGTGAAATCACAGTCGGAAGATCTTTATCGTCCCGCTGCTCTTTGACAACCGACCACAAATATGGCAGCGTTACTTTCCAACGGAGAGTGCATAAAAGGTCGTAACAACTTATCTAATCTCGTATTGAGTCCCAAAGCCTTATTTGTCCTAAAACAACCGAGAAATAAAAACAAGAGGATGAAATCATTCCACTTGTTTCCAATGCAGTTTCCAAGAATTTTCAAGTATCAAAGGACATCAAATCACTCCTCTGGTATTAAGGTAATATCACTTGATTCAGGAATTGTTTTTGTTGTTTGCACTGGAAACAAGTGACCTCACCCCCTCTTACAATATGATTTTAAGATTAAGATTAACATAACATGTTGTTATGGACATTTTTGCACTGAAGTCACATGGAAAAAAAAAGAGGTGGAAAGCATAGAGAAAGGTAGTAAGATGAAGAGGGGAAGGAAAAGAGGTTGCGGGACAAAAGTGGACTGTCAACCCAACAGCGTATAATCGTGTAAATGCTTGTCTGTGTGTGTGTGTGTGTGTGTGTGTGTGTGTGTGTGTGTGTGTGTGTGTGTGTGTATACATGCATGTGCTGTTAGAGTGTGTGACCGGATCCCCACCCCGGTCCAGTAGTAAACAGCGAGAGCGCTGCGGGTTGGAAATCAAGAGCCCGAAAAGATCCAGACCACCAGAGTCTGTTGCCTGTCAGTCTGAAAACCTGGACTCCCTTCCAAGCTTGTAGAGACTCAGTCCGCCCACAGAGTTCAGCGTGGGTACATTTGTGAGTGTGTGTGTGTGTGTGCGCGCGCGCGTGTGTGTGTGTGTGTGTGTACAGTATATGTACATGTGATTGCGCATTCGTGTGCGTAGCATCCTACAATCCAAACAACAGAACTGGCAATGTTTTTGTTTCTTTCCATGAGCTTACCCACAGCGAAATTGAACCTTATAAGGCATGACTTAGCAGTGCCCCCTTGTTTTGGTTGGGTCCCTTACACAGCTTCTGAGTTGAAAAGTTCTCCCTAACTTGAGTGCGCCTATTGTATGGGCTTCGAATACGATCTGTGCCAGCAGTGCCCCCGTGTTGTGGCAGGATATGGACACCGCAAGACGGAGGAAAACAGGCAGCAGCGTCGGGCCGCGCTAGTCTTTGTCGAGAATGCTTTTGTTGTTCTCGAGCCGTTTCCAGGGACAGAATAAATAGCTCCGCTTAACCAAAGGCATTCGCCTCCCTCCCTGCTATGAATGCACCAGCATGAGAAACATATTACCGGCGGTTACGAGTGTTGTGTGTGCCCCTTTTGGAAATTCTCTCTCTCTCTCTCTCTCTCTCTAGTTTTTTCTTTTCAAAGCGCTGCCGTGACACGTGAAAGCAATGTTCTCCGTAGTCCGTCCCGGTTACCATCTAGAGGGTGCACAGGGAGAATTTCAGCTTTGGGTATAGTAGTAGCACATTCAGTCACGGTTGGTCTTGTTGTCTATATGAAATACTACCGTGTTATGAGACAGGATCATCCCAGGTTAACTGGAAATGTTGACGATGATGATCCCCTTTTAGGCCCGCCTCTACCTGGCACTTGAACTTTTTGTGTGCAGCTTGAAGGTTGGCTGTGAAAGTCCGTGTCCAGGGCTTTGCATTTCATGACGCCGCTTTAGGGTCAACGCTGGAATGTAACAGGAGCAAACTAATTTGGAGGGAGCGACTGCGAGGCACATACCAAATTAAAGGGTCAGAGAGTGTTAAGAGCCTGTTTAGTCTGTCAATGGGATGTCAATTGAGCACATTCCCAAAGGGATGGACACGAAAATTCTTTGGTTTGCCATACACGGCGTGACCGATGAGATCGGTGACACATGGATGAAAATGTGGCCAAAATTTGAAATGTTGGAAAGGTTGGCGGAGAGCAAGATTGTTGCAGACAGAAGAGTTGATGTGTAAGGGATGAGAAAAGTTGGAGGCTGTTGTGAGGTTGCGATTTTTCCAAACCCTGGAGGATAGATTATTTTCTAGCCTCCCCCCCCCCCTCACCTCCACCGCCTCACTTTCTTGACTGCCCCTGACATCGGTGCGCTCTCTCCATAACGAGAGTATAATCAGGAACATAAGCGTAAAGGAATTTCCCCATTATGTAAGGTGTGAGAGTACCGCTTCTAAGAAAAACCGATGCGCAGAAAGAGAGATCTAGAGATTGGGAGATCGAGAGAGACGGGGGTGAGTGAAAGCGCGACGGTAAGAAGAGACAGAGAGAGAGAGAGAGACCGGCTGAGGTCAGGCAGAGGGAGAGAGAGAGAGAGAGAGAGGAGCTGGGAACATTCCCTTCCCGTCATGTCTTCAGCTAAACTCCTCGGAGTGACAGGCCATACACTGGGGCAGAGCACTTGTCTCCAACCATGTGCTATCAAAGGATCTCGGCTCTTGGATTGGAGTCAGTAGGGTGCACACTGGCTGAAAGGTGACGGAGAGGAGAGTGACTGGTATTACATGTAAGGTGCCCATCACATCTGTCGAAAGGCTCTTGAGCAAGGCACTGAACCCCAAACTGCTGCAAGGGCACTGGGGGTGACTGATATGTCTAATGAAATGCATGTGTGTGTCGGGGAAATACTGTAGATCCCAGTTACCTTGAAGGGGTCAAACCGATTGCTGTAAAGTACCACGAAGAACCAGACAGAAAAAGTACCGAAAGAACCACAAAGAGTACCTTGTTGTACCTTGTGGTATTTTGTGGAACGCTTTGCGGTACTTTTTGGTGCTCTTTAGTAGGACTGTCCGGATACACTTGCATACAGAAAATATGTGACTAAGACAAATCGTGTTTGTGCTTCATGTAAACAAATATTGGCCCACCAGATGATTACACTCGTGGTACCATTGGCGTGGTGCGTTCCGAAGCTTTCAGTGGCACATAGATGGGAAACCCACAGTCAAAAATGCCACCCTGTTGTCAAACACACCCAACCTCAGTTTGACCTCCACCGTGTGGCTGATGAGAGGACCAGGGGGAAGCTTCTGCAGCTTCCCGACTGGTTTACATTTCGGATGCCCTGTTCCGGATTTCCACGGACCTGGAGGGATCAAGGTGGGGAGGCTGGAGGTGCTGACAGCCTCGTCTTTGTTTTAGGACGCATGGTTGGTTACCATGGGATGAAACGCCCGCTGACGGCTCACAGCAGGAACGACTTACAGCCCAGCAGAAGCCAGAGACCAAGTTTAGTCTCACGCACGCTCGTATAGCACAAAAACAAATGACTATTTGTGATTCTTGGCTGTAATTACAGTGACTCAAGAGAAATGAGGAGATATCACAGAGAGAGGTTTGCCTCAACGCGCTGTTTACGAGCTGTTGCCTGATAGCCTCCAAAACCCATTAGGAGGGACCTCACCTTCAATTCACTGAGACAGTTGAGAGCAGGTTATCTGTGTGTCAGGTTGAGTTTTGGTCTGGTCTTTTCATTTGTTTGGATTTGTTGAAGCCAAGTGCTCTCTCGCTACAAAGTCAGCTCATCTGTTGTCGAGGTTTCGCTACCTAAAAGCTTCAGTCAGGAAGATAAGCGCAAACTGTCTCCGCATCTGTCTTAAATCCTCTCCTAATGGTTGCCTTGAACTTCAAAGTCACAACGACTGAACCTGAGAGTCTTTCTGAGAAACAGCCACTAAATCAACCACTTAAATCAGTGTATACGCTTGTGTGTGTGTGTGTGTGTGTGTGTGTGTGTGTGCAGCAGCATGAAAACAATACCATATCCTCCTGAGAAAACAAACCCATTTAACGAGGATGCGGAGGACAGGAGGGAATAAAGTTTGAAAAAAAGGAAGCGGGGCAGTTATGAGCATTTCTGGCATTCCACGGCTCCAGGCAGCAGCAGGATATTCTTCAGGGGAAACGGTCGCTCCAGCCGGGGGCCTCCGGAGCACGACCCTGCAGGGAGCTCCACTTTCTCCTTATTGGCCGCGCTAGAGCTGGACTGGCCCGGTGCCGACCGAGAGAGGAAGAGCACATTAAAGCAAAAATTCAGAATATTGGCAGGCAAGGCTATTGTTCAACCTGACTCAAGTAAACAAGCAAGAGCCTGTGTGCTTGTGCATATATATATAGTGAGAGAGAGAGAGAGAGAGAGAGAGAGAGAGAGAGAGAGAGAGAGAGAGAGAGAGAGAGAGAGAGAGAGAGAGAGAGAGAGAGAGAGAGAGAGAGAGAGAGAGAGGCACTTTACTAAAGTGGAAAGCATGACTGTGTGTTCCTCTTCACGGGACACTGGCATTTCCTGTGAAGAGAGGCCGGCCGAAGAACTTTGTTTTTCTTTAAGATACCCTCTTTCTCTGAACAGACCTGCGTAGAGGCAGACGCTTCACAAATCATCTAGTGCAAGCAGGCAACCTTTTCTGGTGTGAGATCTGCTCTTCCCTTGACTAAACTGAGGTGGTCTAACAACACCAATCAAGCAGATGCGCTGAAATTGGCAGCAAAACAGGAACAGTGAACAGGGCAATGGCTGCAAAGACGGCTAAAATATACTCACTGTAGACGACTTAGACAACTTTTCCTGGATTATCTAATAGTTAATGGCTATGCTTAATGAAAAATATCACCAATCAACCAACATTTACCTGAATTATTACTTTTTCTGTCACTTAACATTTCCCTGTTTTGGTCCCCAGATCATTAATGAAAGCTGACAGTCCTCAAAGCCACTTCATCAATTTCCCACCACATACCAAAGAATGTGAAACAACACTGTTTTTACACGTAACATGTGTGGGGTCCTGATTTGATTTCCATGGTTTGTTAGATTTAATGCACGTCTTTATGGAAGCAAGCTGAATCACAAATTGAATTTTCTGTTGGAAATGATTGGGGATGTTGTTGGCTACACGAAAGCCTTAGAGTAGCTTCATTATATCTACGTGACTACCAGACTCAGTTTGGATGTAGCTGAACTAATTAAAGTAGCCTTAGTTAGAAAAACATTATTTTAAGGACAGTAAAAAAAAAGAAGAAGCAATTTAACTTATTTTGTTTTGAAGTGGTTTAGAGAATCAGTTTGACAAGTTTCCCCCCCCAACATACTTTGGTTACAGCTCAAATGCTGCCAATTGTCAAATCTGCTGTTAACACGCGCACGTGCACGCGCGCACACACACACACACACACATGATACAAAAATGCACATGTATTTTTCTTCAATACATTTTGCAATGCATGCCAACATTTATTTTCATTTTATTGTGGTCTCAAAAGGACGAAGTGCAAACTTTCCTGAAATTCATGAGCAGAAAAAAACAAAACAAAAACAGGAATGGGATTCATCAGTAAAAAGTCATGGTACAAAAAAAAAAAAAGACATACAATTATATTTTAACATTCATACATTGATAAAAAAAAACAAAATAGCAAACTGATTTTACAGAATAATCTGAACACTAACACTCAATATACATTTCAGTACTTTCTAAGAATATTTTCTCTGCTCCCTAGCATCTGAAGGATCACACATCCGACCGGGCTGACAGCATCATCAGAAAGCATGACACAGTGATAGCCCTGCCGTTCCCTCTTTCGAAGGCCGATCCTTTCCGCAACATTTGAAGAAATCTATAGTGGCGTGTTCAAAATGGCAACTTCGCAATGATATAAGTACAAGAAACTTGTGCAACTTGTGCAATAGCAGAAATTATTTGTACAAATTAAAAAAAAAAAAAAAAACGAAATATCAACACAAACGTCCGGTCTACTAAGTGGCACTTTGTGGAAGAGTGATGCGACAACAGAGGGTGGAAAGTGGTTACTATGCACTCTGTGTGAACGTGTCATGTGACTTTAAATGTGCTTTTTTGAGCATTTGGTTTCTCACTAATACATGGAAGTCCAATGACAAAATAAAAAGTGCTCAAGATTGTCCTCCAAAATAATAGCGCTACTATTTCCTGTATATCTAAAGCTTGGGTGTTGTTGTGACATTGTATACTTAAGGGGCTGAAGTGGTGAAACAAACACACACAGATAAATAAACACATAAGACAGAGGAACAGTCACGTCTGGCTTCTGTGTGGGCGCTCTCCTCACACGGTCCACTTTAATTCCTTTTGCTGAGTGGGACCATGTGTCCGAACCCTTTACTTCCTTCATCAAATCGACGTTACAAAAAGGCATCATGGAAGGCATGTCTGGGTCAGCCCACAACTAAAGCAAAAGTACTTTTGATGAGAGCGCGTAGTCAGTGGAGTCATTTCCCCTGGGGAGGAAAACTGCCTCTCCCTCTGCAACCCAGTTCAAAAGGTTATTTGGGTACCGGAGCAAGGTCCAGGGGCAGGTTGGGACAAACCGGCCGACGTCATCTCTTTCGCTGGGCGGGCAGGAGTCCCGGGGACAAAGAGAGCTCCGTCCTCCCGTGCGATCGCATCCATCGGCACTGAGTAGCATGCAATCATTCGCACACAGACACAGGCATCAAACACACAGCTCAGCTCACAGACATCACATGTGTCACAGCAGTAGCAGCAGCAGCAGCAAACAGCACGCGTACAGCATCCCACATAGCACGGCCCCGCATCAGGTTCAAGACCCAGCCTCGGCCCCCCCCCACTGGCTCTCAGTGTCCATTCTGTGGGTTCAAGTTCATTCAAGCCTCTCTCGCTCTCACTCTCTCTCTCTCTCTCTCTCCCGTGCCATCAGTCGCGCCGCTCAGTAGATGAGCTCCTGCTGGATCTCGGGCCGCGTGGGGAAGGGGGGCTCGCCGAAGGAGAACGCGTCGCGGCCCGTCTTCAGCTCGCCCTGGCCCGGGCACGTGAGGTACGAGCCAATTAAGTCCAGCTCGGGGGAGGGAGCGGGGCTCTCCGGCTCCGACTCCGACTGGCTCATCTCCGGCTCGTCCAGCGAGGAAGCGGGCCTGCTATGGAGGTGGGGGTGGGAGTGGGGATGGGGGAGCGAGTTCAGCCAGGGGTGGTTGAGGCATTCTTCTGCCGTGGCTCTCTTCCTGCGCACACAAACACAATAACACTGCGGATGAGTGGAAATTCCCAAATAGTTTACATAACCGATGGATCGCCTGTATCTTCAGATTCACCCAATCCCTTCTCTTACCGGCACCGGCCATATTCCCTTTCAACATCTTGCTTTGGGAAACCACAAAAGAGCAACTTTTAGCGCTCTAGTTTTTTTTCCTTTGCTCATCGGATTACTCAAACACATAGGAATGTCCCACTTTTTCCAGCCCCGAGGCTAATCTGCTGCAATTAAACTATACTGACTGGAGATTATCGTCCTGGACGCGAGAGAGAGGCTTCTGCTAATTTTCATCGGCAAATTGCGGTGACACTTTAAGGCCTTCTGTGCTGGAGCTGGAGCTCAGATAGCGAGCGGGATGACGAGAAAGGACTTGCTCAGTTAATAGACGGGCCAAAGCTTTCAGAAAGAGGAAGTTATTTCATTTAGTATTGACATTTATTTTTCTTAAAACAAGTATAAGAAATCTGCCAATGAGGTTACACAATGTCCAATGGAAATCGGCTTGTGTCAAGAGATACTCCTAAAAATCAACTTCCTTCATGAGTGTTAGAGTTTAAAATATTTACTACTTCTCATAAAAGTGATGCAAATCTGTGACCACACACACACTCATTCTGACACATGAGGATGTGCATCCGCCCCTGAGTCATATCCTTGGTGCGTCAATCAGCTCTGAGCGACGCTGATGGAAATCTACGCTCAATTTCGGTGTTATCGGACCATCTAGGCTGTCGCCCACGCCACCGAGCGGAGCCTCACCTGGGGTTCTTGACCAGCAGGGACTTGATGAAGTCGACAGCCAGGGAGGAGATGCCCTCGAAGGCGTCCTGCGAGTAGTCCACGTTGACCTGGGAGATGTTGAGGAATGTCTCCTGCTTGTCGTCCCCCAGGAAAGGAGACTCGCCGGTCAGCATGACGTAGGTCAGGACCCCGATACTCCTGGCAGACCGGGAGGAAGAAGAGTTGGGAGGATAAGAGTCTACATACTGCAGCATACTTTACTAGATTTATCTTTAGCACATGATAGGGAAGTGACATCATTGTCCGGAATATCTCTTCACTCACAGAAGAAAAATGAATGAAATGGTCTCATTGACTCACCACATGTCTGTCGCAATGCTGAGGGGTTCGTAGTTCAGGATCTCCGGGGCTGCAACAGGAACACATGGCCCCAGTTGGTTACGATACCATACTAGTGACACTTGCACCGAACAGTCGCAGGTACATTTGTGTGTTGAAGAGTTGGATGCAGAACTCACCCACATACTCTGGGGTGCCCAGGATCTCCCGGACCTCTGTGACACTGTCCATGCGTCTGGACAAGCCAAAGTCCACAATACGAATGTCCCCGAGCGGACTGGCGCTGGTTAGCAAGATGTTCTGGGGCTGGAGAGGACACACACATAGATTAGATAGAGATACGTTACATAATGGCTAATGATTACTCAGCGAGACCATCTGTACTACATGGCACTAAATACTACTAGCTGTTTTTCTGAGCCCAGATCATCTGCTGAGCCTGTCAGACGAGGCTGAAAACAGGTAGGATGTCCCTGCCAGACACTTAGATGGCTCCCTAGTTAGTGTGTGAAAAATGCAGTAGTATGCGTACTACAGCTTAATCCTGTGTCAGGCTGGCGTAATGCCAGCGTTGGCTGGAACATCTGAGATGAATACAAAGAAAAGAAGAAAAGGCTAACGGCCAGCCCTGGGTCACCGCCTCCGGGATTAGATTCAAATCCATCAAACCACAAAAAAGTGTGGCTGAGGAGTTCATGAGATCCAGTCTAGGAACCAGACAGCTTCAAAGAGCTGCTCATAAACACCGAGTCTGAGAGGGAGTACCTCATACTACACCAATATGCACCTGAGATCGTACTTCAGAAAAACATTTTATTCATAGAAAATATTTATTCTGCCCCCTTCAGTTTTCTAAGAGTTCTTGAGCAGAGAAAAACAGACATTTGGTTCATTTGCAAGAGAAGCGAATAGAAGAAAAATCATAAGCAAATCCACCTTGTTACTTCAAGGCAAACACAATAATGCAGTTTTATTGGCTAGAAATATTCCATCCTCAGGGGAATAGGGCTATGACATTATGAACTCTGGGTAATGGAGGGTCCTACGGGGTCCTACGGGGTCCTACGGGGTCCTACGGGGTCCTACGGTGACAGGAACTTACTTTTAGGTCCAGGTGGACCACATTGCTACGGTGCAGGCAGGCCACACCGGTTAGGATCTGCCTGGCCAGCCTGATCACGTCATTCTCTGTGAAGGCCTCATCGTTATCGGCAACGCACTGGTTGAAGATTTCGCCACCGGCAGCGCTGGAGGAAAAGCACAGGAAGGAAATGCAGAAATTAAAACAAGGATAAGTTGAGAGAAAAGAACCTTTTGGTTATTCATTTTAACTTGTCATAATAACTTGCACTATAAACGCCCTTCCTCTCAACATAAATCTACATTTATCGCACAATCAGGATGACAATGGCAAATCCCAACCCTTCCCGTTAGCACAATCTTGGTGAACTGGCCTAAAGTCGAGCAGCCACTTCCACTTTCTTTAAAAGTACATAACACCTTGTCTCCTCGTTGGTGTACTTTGGCTGGGAGGAACACAGGGCAGTCATATCCGCACACTCAGCATGAGACATAAATCACAATATTAGAGTACCCCGCCTCTCCTAGCACCTTCCCCCCATATCAGCTTGCACCAGCTCCAGATAAGGATAGGATAACTGCAGGTATAGTATAAGAACGAAACTGTGTCGCTTGCAAACAAAACACATTTCTGACCTGACCATTCTGTCATAGCTACTTACAGATTAAGGGGGATAATCCTTTTTTTTTGGCAACCCTTTTAAATTTACGGCCAATTATAAAAATCAGTGGTGACTTCCCATATCTATTTTGGTGGACTTGCTGTGCTTGTGCAACAATGTTAAATGAACTAGAGACATGGTGGATTTAGGTTGGATGCTCCATCCGACAGATCGATGCCCGAGGCTGACAGTTCACCCAAGAAGCAAAACCATGTGTGGGGGATTTAGACAACACACACACATGCTTTTTATCTCCAGAGGAACTTCTGGGTCCAGGCCCTGGGCACGTCCGTTACATAACTAAAACTACCCAATCCCGCGTTAGCCTCGCAAACCCCGCACTCGTTACCGCCCTCAGCTGTGAAAATAGCAGCAGTGTTTTTCTGGATTTCGAGGGATATCCGTCATCGGTCCGTATAATCATTTTTCGCTCCCAGCACCAAATGCTTCTTGTTGACCCGCCACCCACCCCACTTGTGGCAAACATGTTCAAGCCCACCCAGCAAACCCCCGAGGAGTCGAAGAGCAATGGAGAGGGACAAGATGATGCACTCGATCTGTCTGCATTGATCAGTACATGTATACTGAATACAAGGCAATTCAGGATTTGGGGAGAGGAAATGAGAGACATACGATCGTGGTTTGAAACAATGTCCTTGATCGAAACCCTGTTGAAGGTTGATCATTCATCTGAACTTGAATTCACCAGCACAGCCATTGACCCTACTGCCAGTTCCTACTTGTCTGAACAATTACTGGGAAATGACAAAGTGTTTTAATAGCTGCCAGGCAGGAGTTTTATTCTAGACAAAGGCCATGTTGTTTAAAGCTCAACAGAGTGAATACTTTGTGACCAAGCACTTAAGAATGAGCCGATACTTCCTCAAAGTCTAAATATTGTCTCCTCTCTCTCTCATTCAAAGAGACTTAATGCACTCGCTACTTCAGTGTGTAAGCAGACGTCCTCCTCTTCTGCAGACTCACATGAATAAACCCACTGCAGCCATGTAACGCGAGGCAGGGCACAGAATAGCTAAATGGCCATTTGAAGACAAGAGCCGAGCCCAGATGAGCCTCGAACACTGAAGTTGAGGTCAGAAAATGGGTGAGAGGAAAATATTTCCTGATCTAGAAATGTGAATCCAACCATCTTTTCACAGTGGGTCAAAGCCCTTTTTGGCTGACTACCAAGCCAGGGCGCTCATTGACGTCACCTTCAAGCACACTTTCGCCATCAAGCACATCAACCACTTTCCACAGGCTTACCCGGTCTGCTGGCAAAGGCAATTTGCTCTTTGAATAGCACTTAAATTAGGTCACTAGTGCTCTGGGCTGTGTTACAAGGAGATATTGAATTTGAAATAGCAAGCAAAAGTGATTGAAAAATAGAAGCAGATTTTAAAAAAGAATCTTTTTGACTAGAAAATGAGTTAAAGAAACTTAATTCTTCATGACTAAATGAAAGATTCACTCTTGAGCTTGTTTTTGAAGAGACACCATTTGGAGTGTGGCCATGCTGCAAGTCAAGCAATAAATTGGAAGAGTAGAAAGGAAAACCAGTGGAGGGTGGGGGGGGTTAATGAGACGGCCGGGGGCAGAGGGTTACATGGGGATACATGAGGTAGATAATGATACACTTTAAAAAGGGACGGTTGCAGATTTAGCAATGATGCAAAAAGAAGATTATTTTCAACTAGAACGAGTTTGAAAGTGAAGTACAGCGGATTGCTCAACGTAAGTTTCTAAGTGACGTAATCTCATGAGCTTATCTTTACAGCACATCCATAGTTTCACCTCTGCTGCTGGGTTGGGATTTGGACTCCTTTATCTACAGTTGACACTCGTCACAGGTTCAAATGTTCTACCAACATGGGTGCACTTTGTATTATCTATAAACACGGGTAGGGTGGAATAAAAAACACATCTAGACATAAACAGTGACAACCGTACAGTGTTCAACCGTAACCTTGAATCCAGGTGAATGGGTTCATCGCTGTCTCGCTGCACACTGGAAGAATGAGGCAAACTGCACTATTTTTAAAGCCAGGTTGATCCAAATAGTAGATATGAACAACAAAATGAAACAACTTTATCTGTTGCAGGAGATGAAGGAGTATGTTTCCTGGAGAATTCGTCACCATGAACGTTTGAGTGTGCGCAAAAAGAAGTCGGTTGTATTATTAGATGCTCAGAGTGGAGAGGTGATGCAAGTTCACTTCTCATCAAAGTAGCCTTCTCTCAAACTAGTCATTATGTTGGGGGTTTCTGTGGTACTGACGCAAACTGGAGCTACACTTTCAAAGATGATTAGAATTCAACTTCTCGCTTCTATTTCTCTGACATTACC
Organism: Hoplostethus mediterraneus; assembly: GCA_034670385.1. Classification (NCBI taxonomy): domain Eukaryota; kingdom Metazoa; phylum Chordata; class Actinopteri; order Trachichthyiformes; family Trachichthyidae; genus Hoplostethus; species Hoplostethus mediterraneus. The sequence continues at coordinate 955,907 of JAXDDW010000034.1, read as the reverse complement.
AAGGATGTGGTTGTGGCTACGAGCAGCATGAGCAGTGTGCGCAAGCACTTTATGCCAGTGTGCCGGTGTGCTCCTTTTGGGAGGCTCGCTTACATTTAAACCCACAGGAAATGGAAAATGATTCTCTCTGGTTTTGCAATTCTTAAAACCAATGCTGAGGTCAGACAGTTTGGAGATGCTGCTCTTCACCAGCCAAGGGTCTCCAGTTTTTTAATAAACTGTGTACTGCACCAAAGTTAGAAGCAACTGGTGCAGAGCGCGTCTCTATAAGCAATGGCATGAACTGAAAATGTAATAATAGAGCTCAGCTAGTGCAAAAATATTATAACTTGTGCGGAGCTGTGGACCGGTGCCGGCTTGACCTCCTGCCATATTTTCTCTGCAGACATGCAAGGGTGAACTGTGGTGCTACTTCCTCTTTCACACTTCAGTCAGAGGTCAACCACAGAGCCCCCCCCACAGAGAGGCTTTTGTTTTGCAGTAGCATTCCAAGTCTGGGCTGGGGACGGCTGGTCATTAGGAGGGGGCTTCCTGCCTGCATAGTAGGACCGGGGTCAGGGGAGGACATGGTGCTAGACTAATTGCCCTGTGTTGACTCTCTAACGGGGCGAGAGGAGTAATTAAGATGGTAACTGTCCTTCCCAAACCCTAATTAAAGACCTTCATTAGAGCAGCTGGACAGGACATGTACTGGATATGGATCACATCATTTGACACCCCAACCAGAACAGACTGAAGCCAGATAGCCAGCCTGACCTTGCTGGGTCAGTGGGTGGCTACAGCTCAGCTGGTTCACCTGTGCAGGAACACAACAACCCGCCTGCTGGAGTACTAAGAAAAATGTAAACAGACTTTGCACAATAGCTCTAAAAGCATGCACTGACAAGCTGCTGCTGTATATATATATATATATTGGTAAGTTCACATAGTAAGCCTGATCCGGTTCCTCTACATGACTATTTAAATGCTACTGACTGACAGTCCCTTAGGGTGACAGGAATCAGAAGTGATGAGCACATCCACCACAAGAGAGAGAGAGAGAATTTCCTTATAAGGCAGCAGAGTTCATGTAGCTATAGTGCAAGCCTATGCATTTCACACATGTGTGCGTGTGTTGACACAAGTTTCCTTTTTTTTTTGGGGGTGAGAAACTCTTGAGTGTCGTGCAGCTGTACCTTCAGCACATAGCACTTAACTCAGAGACAGGAAGTCTAGGTGTTCTTTCTCAGAGTTTTCTCAATAAAACACCACAGCGCTGTCATTCCCGTCACTCGTCATCCTGTCTATGCAAAATATAACATGTGGTTTTTCTAATGAAACTCAGCATTCTGTGTTCTGTGTTTTGTGTAAAACCAGTTTGGTTCAAGGGAAGCCCTTGGACATTCTGTGAGAGAAAAACTGCAGTGATGGAAAGTTTTTAGTTGGCGATGCTTAATGGGATTTAATTTCCCTGATGACTGAGAACCTTATCATTTCATCCCCCTCTTCCTGGCTGGGCTGCATTGTGGTGGAGCATCAACAAATTGAGGAAAGTTTAAAAGGGTCATTTGGATTACCACCATCAATATCATCTCCTATCAGAGACTGTAAAAGCCAGGGCTGGGTGCGTGCAAGATTATCTGAACACAAACAAACTTGGGACACACTGAGATAAGACACGGTTGTAAATTCACCATTTGTTTCAGTGAAGTTTTAAAGACCGTTGTGTGGCTGCTGTGCTGTGTACTGCCTTACCACTCCAGAACAAGGGTGATCTCGGTGCTGGTTTCGTAGACCTCGTGCAGTGCCACCACGTAGGGGTTTGCCTTGGCCGACTCCAGCACAGCGATCTCGTTTATGATGTCCATGCGACAGTCCTCGCCCTTCCGACGCTTTCGCAGGAACTTGGCAGCATGCTCCTTCCCCGTGGCCTTCTCGATGCACTTCTTCACCACCGCAAACTTTCCCCTGGGAACCCGAAGAGGGGGGAGAGAGAGAGAAATTAGAGAGGAGAATAATCGCGACCGCATTACTGGCTTTTCAAAATATGTTTGGTCAGAAAATAGCCCTCCTGCAAGATCCTGACAGCCAGTCATGCACAAAAGGTAGATCAAATTTAGGTTGTTCAATTGCGGTGAAAGAAGGTTGAAGTACTAGAAGTAACCGTAGCAGCTACACCTACACAGTGAAACCTAGATTACAGTGCAAAGACCGCTAAACGACCACTCGTGCAACACTGTACGCAAGGTTAAAGAACATCTCAGAGATAAAGAAGACGGCAAAGTGGCATCAATACTGTGGTACTGACCACTGATGTTCCCGGCTGAAGCCTGGGGAGAGATTATGTACCTAATCCTGCTCTCTCCTCCTCTTCCTCCAGCCCTCAGGAGAGTCTGACAGGCAGCAGATAAGAATGACAGTTTGGTTCAAGAGTTTGCTGAGTAGTGGGCAGGGACCTGATAAGGCTAACGCTACTTTATAGGTCAAGCCAACACAGAGACGTCCCCTCCCTTGGGAAAACATGAGATTAGAAAGAAACAATAGGACGACAACCATTTTACAATCTCATCACTAGCATGCGTTTCGCTGCGTGTGCATTGATGGATTCATAAGGAGGTGTTGAGGGTCAGCCGCGGGTGTGGGCAGGATGTCCGATTCATGTGTAGAATCGTCTCTCTGTGTTCTGTCGCCCTCGGTAATCACCAGCCGTCCCTCCCACGCTGATAATGAGGCCTTGTCCTCTTCCCATTCTTACAGCTGACAGCAGCCATGGACAAATGGAAGTCTGTTGACGCCTCCGCCCAGACCATCGGCCAGACCCCGCTTCTCCTTTGACAGTCGTACAAAAGGCCTGCGCAGGCTGACCAGTCGTCTGACACAGCAGCCCCTAGACCGGGACCACCCAGCTGGCCATGGCTGGATAGGCCAAGCAGGGAGGTCACCGGTGCTGCAGTCACGTTGGAGCCTTAGCAGCACGGGGTCCCTCCCCAAAATGGGTACCATAACCATCGCCGGCTATCCATTTCATCCATTTGAGCATCAATTTTGAAGACGCTGAACGCAGGTAGCGACACGATGACTGCCCCGTAGCGCCGCCGTTCAAAGCAGGATGAGGACTGAGCAGAATCTGAATGGCCAACTCTGAAAAGGTCCAGTCAGCGTGGTGCCAGTCATTTTCCCACACAGCTTTACTCCGGGGGACGCTGTGCTGCGGACCAAAAAAAACAAAAAACTAGCTACTGTTCTGGCCAAAGCCCGGTTCTGCTGGCCAGCGCCCCCGACCCCGTGAGGCCCGTCCCTTCTCTCGCCGGTTCCCAGTCTCACAGAACGGCGAAGGCTCATTGTTCGAAATGAAAAAGCTAAAAACCCGTCGGAGCCTTTCTTCTTTAATTAGCCAAGTTCAGAGCGGCTCGCTGCGGGCTGGGAACTACATATGGACTAAAAAGACATGACCGCCGGCCGTGGAAAGCAGCAACAGGAGGCCCTTTCAAAGGCTGACAACAGGTCAGAGGTTACTAAACATGGCCATCTACCAGCCTGCTGTGTTCACACCCCGCCATGTTGCCATGCAGGGCCGCAAACCCTCCTGGCGATACACTCATAAACTCTAACGTCTTTTAATTCAATGTTTTGCACCTCGGAGATGTTATTTTCAATTTTGCATTGAAAAATTTGGCTTTGTTAGACCTGCTCAGACTACCACTAATAAGTGCTTTCCTCCAACATCCTGTCTGCAGCTGCAAACACAATTATACAGATCAAACAGGGGGTGCAGGGTTGTCAATCTTGGGAGAATGTGTCTGCAACCCGGCGTGTCGTCAATCTTCAAAATGACTGCAGAGCAAAATATTTCTGTCTCTCTCTGCCTAGCAGTGGGCACGGCGATGAGCTAATTGACAACCTGGAGTTTTCCTGTGGAGTCTGCGTTTTGTAATTCTCAGCGGGGACTGACTCATGTCTGAAGTGCAATGACAGCGCTCACTTGCCTGTCACACACACACACACACACACACACACACACACACACACACACACACACACACACACACACACACACACACACACACACACACACACACACACACACACACACACACACACACACACACACACACACACACACACACACACACACACACACAGAGGCCTTTAAAAACAGGCCTGTAATAACTCAAATAGTATTACAACATGCTGCCCAATACCTGTATATCTTATTTGTTCTGTTAAACAAAACACAGAGCAAGGTTTGAATTTTTTTTGCCAGGACCTTGTACTCTCCATGCCAGGATCAATACAGTAGGACGCTACCAATAAGTGAGTACGGTCCAAGGTCTAACATCCGTTCTGCTACAGGGTGTATAGCTGCTCTCCTGGCATCCAGCACAATGTACATTCCTGTGCTTAATGCGATTATGAGGCCTGATCTCAGGATGTAGTTGGGTCGAAGTCATGGGAAGAGGAGGGAAGGAGGATATGGGGGGGTGGGGGTAGTGGTGGGGGTAGTGGTGGGGGGTACTGGACAGCCTCTTCACAGCCAACCCCCCCCCCCCCCCCATCGGTCCTGGCTGCTGTCCCAGGATGTCCCATGGTGTCGGACAAGGGAAACTAGCTGCTACCAACTGGCAACACAACTGACTCTTTATTTAGCCTCTTCCACACTCTCCAGAAAAGCAAGGAGCAGGCTTCCTGTAAAAAAAACGTGGAGCTATCGGGACAGATGCAGAACTGGCACAAGACCTCATGAGACAGCTGTTGTATCAGTGGAGCGAATGAGACACTGGCTCCTAATCTTAATTTGGGTCCATCAGGGAATCCCCTAGCCTAGTCTGGAATCTGCACGTCAGTGTCAGTGTTCAAATGCATTGTGGGTCACACTTGGTGACCTGTGGAAAGCATCAGGTGATTGGCGGGGTGGGTAGTGGGTAGTGGGGTGGGTGGGGGGGGATGATGTTACCCTGGTGAAAACAGGTGTGAATGTCAGTTTCTCTTACCAGCTTTGTCCACACAGCAGCCACCCAACCACAGGGGTGTCAGGAGGCGGGGGCACGCAAACATATATCTCAAAAATTGTAATCAGTAAGATTACAGCAATTTAAAATAAAATAAAAAGGTCTCTGTAAAGACTTTTGGGTCACTTAATGTTTTAAATATTAAACTCTGGTCTCGTCTATCCCACTGCATATGGTCTCACTTTGAATCAATCCTGTGTTTAATACCGTGACACATTCACAGCATGACTCCAGAGTCAATACTGAAGTTGAGTCATGGCGTTGGAAGACGTTTTCACCAAGGACACCACAAACACCAGGCCCCATCAACCCAAAACAAACGGGCTTTGGCTGCGACAGGCTTCACCCAGCAGAGAGCAACAACAAGCTCTCTCTTCACCTCGGAGTCCGTGGATGGAGCACACACAGAAGAGGATGGCCCTGAAGGCATGGCACACATCACTTAGGTGACAGCATATTTCACGATCATCAAGAGACTAGAGCAAAATAACAATTTATTAATGCCTCCTGATGAGCAGAGCGAGTTCAACCGGTAGCAGGAGGTTGGCTGTGGGCTACCGACTTCCCTGACATTTGAGTGAATAGGCCTAATTGTGAGACATCAAGATGAAAGGCTTGCCGTTATGCTTAAAAAGATGCAATTAATGCATTCCCCCCTCAGGAAATATTTACACTTACTCTTCTAATACTCAGCTCAAGCGAAACTAAATTGCCCCAGTCAAATATCCACATCTGTGCCAATCTAAGATGCAAAAAAAGCATCAGGGGAAATCCTATATAAACTTAAAACAGATCCTCAATTTTATTATCTTGAAAGATAAAACAACAACAACAACATATAATTCAGATTTGACAGCAACTTCCAGTCAAGACGCACAAGAGCGCTGCTCCATTGCGCGTCTCCATCCACGGCTCTCACTCTGAATCCGGGACTGGGAATATTCAGTTCACACGCTTTCCATTCACACGTGCACGGAGAAAATCTAACCCGGTGTGATTACCGGATTTGCACAAACTCATCGGGATATAATTACAAATCGCACTCCGCCCGGGCAAAGTGCGCAAAACAGATCACTGCACGTTGTAAACCAGTCAAGCAAACGAAACTCACCTGCCCAGTTCCCTGCCGACCAACTCGTAATTGGCGGTGAACGGGTCGGTTCTTATTCTCGTGTGGATTTTGGTCTCCATCCCGCTTTTGCTCATCGTTGTTAAATCTGGCATCGCAGTCGCGCTTTAAATAAAATAACCCTCTTCCATCAAACAGAAAAAGGCGATCTTGTGACTCGATCAAGTCAATACTGGCATGACAAAAAAAACGGGCAACTTTGCAACAGCTGTCTCTAAACCACCGAGGGGTAGAATAATAATCCAGGTGAAGGGGGTCCAAAACAAGAGGCAAGCCGCAGCAGCAGCCGCGCGGCACAGTCGGTGCGGTAAATTGGTTTGAATGCTACTACACATTCCTGACAATAAACTCCTTTTCTCGGGGCCAGCCCTCCTCACTGACGCTGAACGGTGGAAGCCAATGATAATTTACTGTTACTGAGAGAGGGAGGCAGGACAGGAGGTCCGGGGCTGGCGGTGGTGCGGTGTAATGACAGCACTGAGACACAGGAGCAGCCATGGGGTGAGAATAAACCCCTTAGATATAAAAATCCAATATATTTTCAGAAAAGCGTTCATTTATGTGGCTTCCCCCTCTTTAAAGACCCTGTTCTCATCAGTTTATATGATTTATTTATAATTTATTTTATTTAATATGACTTATTCTCATATTTACTATGATGACTACCATGTTTTTTTTATTGTAATGATTTATGTCAGTCTAAAAAAGTGTGTAAACTCTATGCTGCAAATTAAAAAAAGGGTGAGTGAACTGAGTTTAGGTGCGTTTCCCCATTTGAAGCCAACCCACTGTTTTCCAGGGAAAAAGATAAAGGCTCAGCAGTACACATCCGTGCTCTCGTGCACCCACGTACAGTTTTGGTATGTGCAATGCTGGCTTTGGTATGCCATATCCTTGTGCTTGATTTGGGCTTGGCTGTGCTAGGTGAGGCTTGTCTTATTTCCCACACACTTCAGTCACGAATGTGAAGCTGCCCTTGGGTTATGAGAGATTGATCATTTGTGCACAGCTCTTTCTTGTATCGTATGGGTGTGTGCTTGTCATCAGTCCGTCAAACCCGCCTGTCACTCAAGAAGAATTCGAAACATGCCATTAGATCGTTCATCGTTGTGTGTGGCAGAAATGCTTAACTTGGAAAAAGTGCAGTAGCGGTGACGTACAGGCGCTTCACTGACTTTCTTCTTTAATGTTAGATAGTATCCCATGGTAGCCAGCGGCCGCAGAGGGGAAACTAAAAAAAGGCAAGCCTATGAGGAATCCAGACATTCTCGTTCAGTAATTGGTATGACCTGTGGAGTTGGCCCATGCGACAACCTGGGCTCCATGGGAAATGTGTCACCTAGGCTGCGGGGGCTCGCTGAGGTTAAAGCTGTGGCTGTTAGAGAGACCGAGGCCTGGACTGACCCCAAGCAAACACACACACACACACACACACACACACACACACACACACACACAGCAGCTCTGTTACCCAGCTGAGAGCCAAGCCTGGACAATGAGGAAGCGGTTGTGGAGGCTGAGGTCATGGCCTCAGTTTACACATGGTATTGAGAGGTGACTGCATGGGGCAGTGTGAGACGTTTACCTTCTTGTACGGTGTTTCAGCGGGAGGAACAGGATCCAAAAAAGCATTACGGTGAATATCAGTCAATGGGATCATAATGGTAGCGCAACATAATTTCGTTTTTGTACATGATCTTCCTGCCGACCTGCATTCTTTGTGTTTATACACTGAGAGAAGGGTAGTTGTGTTTCCTGGAAGAAAAGGGATGGGGACGTATGAAGAATGCAGAATGAGAAAGAACAAAACTTTGATGAAGGGGGTGACCGGTGTCTTTCTGGTGGTTGTACATGTGGAGATACAGCTTAGCACGTTGCTAGTGGTGGGTCACATGCCTTACCGAGCACACAGCGCAAGAATTGTACAAGGTTACCATACCAAAGCTAATTTGTGTTGCCACAAACAGCAACTGATGAGAAAGAGATCTATTGAGAGTTGACATTCCAGAGGCGCTACAGCGTCATTAGGGTCCAGCGTGGAGGTTACATAACCTGTTATGCCTCCTCAAATTGTTACCTTAAGCCCTGGCAGGCTCACTCCAGAGCCTTGACCCCCTGTTCTCTGCCAGCCTTCCCATTAAAGTCAGGGTCAGAGGTCAGAGAAGCCACGCTAGTGAGGGAGCTCTTACCCCCCCCCCGGGCCCCGGAGACCTAACGAAAACACATACCGGCGAATCAGCGGCCTGCCAGCCTGCAGTTCGGCTGACACAAATACGAGAAGTTCAGCCGTGACCTGGGGGGGCCGTGACCACTCTGAGAGTGACCGGAACAAATGGGCCAAGTCATCTCTTGGTCGGGAAACACAAGGGGTCCGAGATAGAGACTCGTTAGACCTTCTTATCGTGGCGATGCCTTACTTTGTATATGTATGACACTGAGAGATCTGCGGTGGGGAAGACGTTCATTGGCAGCGCGATAAGACACGATCACACTCACATCAAATGATGCTCATCAGGGCCCACTGGAGACAAACAGCTTGACATCCCATCCCATCGCCACGCAGGACGGAGTACCGCAGGAGCTGCCGCATGCCTATAGGAAGAGCTGAAAGTTGAGGGGTGGGGCGGGTGGAGCTGCAGAGGCAATCCGGTGTTAAGGAAGAGACAGTTGCAGGATCAGGGGGAGCGTACACTGTTAAGCTCTCTTATGACTCCCCTAAGTAAATGAGTTTGAGAGACAGATAGCCTTTTGTCCACATTTTTCAAGGATGTCCTTTTTTTGTAAGAGGGGGGTTTCTTGTTATGTAAGCGTTTTTCCCTCCCATGACCCTGTGCTGCTACGCGTGTGTTGTTATTCCTTCACGAGGCTGCAAGGAGTTAGATTAACGTCTCCTACTTGTTTTATTATTGTTATCTGGGGAGCATTTTTTGCCTTTATTTGACAGGAACGATCAGCAGAGAGTGTGTGTGTGTGTGTGTGGGGGGGGGGGGGGGGGGTGATTTCCTACTTTCATAACAGCCCCAGACCTTTTCTTTCAGATTGAAAGGCGACAATAACCTGTTTTTCCCCCCCCTCTGCTGATATCACCGGAGAAGGAATGAATGAGGAAGCTGGTATCATATGGGCGCCAGCAAAGTGGCTGTCTGAGGAGGGTGTGCTGTCCCCGATACCGTACATGCGAAGTGTGTCTTGGCTCGCTCTCTGAAGGACAACTGCCGACAGCCGCTGAAGGTTGTCGTCTTAGTGAATAACCATCAAAAAATATACCTGTCAACCGACGAACGAGTCATCCATCTGTCTTAGGAAATTTGCCTTGTTAGGGGAGGCTGAAAGATTTCATCTGCGAAAAATTGCAAAATGCTGAATCCTTCCAGAGCATGATTGCTGGTTGTCTAACTTCTCTGTTTATGGTTCTTAGTGATAAACCATTGTTTACGCAGAAATGGGATTCTCTCTAATGAAGGGGTACGGGCTCAGGAGGGCTGCTGGGTAAGCTCACCTCAGTCTCTATAAGTGTTCCCTGTCTTTTTTTAGTTGCTCGCGCCGTGCCTGAATACATATCCTATCTGTCATGTGTTGTGCAATTTGTAATTAACAAGCAACTGACGTTTAGCCTCGTAAACTCCTGGCAAAAAGCTCCGTGTCTCATCACCGCCCGACTTTAACTTGATTTGTTCGATAGCGTGTGCGTGCCATTTAGAGGGTTAGAGCAGGCTGGCGGCGGGCCAGTTCAGTAGGTGACATGCTAAAACATATAGGTTATTTGAGCGATGATGTAATGGCGGTGAGGCCGGGTCACACACTGATGTGATCCCTCACCCGTTTGCTGTGACCTCAGTGCAACGTAGTCTGAAGGGAGCGTCAAAGGTCTTACACCTCATAAAACTAAACAGCCCAATAGCTCTGGTTGATTTAGATGCTTACCACACCGCCCGAGCATTAACCCCTTTTCTTCTCCCCCCCCCGCCGCTGCCGGCATTTCTGGTACATCTATTGAGGTTAACAAAAGAGACAAACGTCGCCTCTGTTGGTCTGACTGATCACTGGGTGATCCAAACAATGCTGCCGGGAGTCATTCGCCTCCACACAGCAGGATGACGTGCAGAGCCGACGCTCGAACGGCATAAAAAGATAAGTTCCTAATCCCTTTGGCAACAGAGACAAACACCAAAGGAAGGATAAAAATAAGACTTCAGAATAAGCTTGTGATCTCATTGCCTTGTTGGTAATCTAAAGACAACACATGGCAACCAGGCCTGCAGGGAAAGTGGTGTGTGGCCCCGAGGAGACTTTCCAACTTGGATTTCAGCTGATAATTAATTACTTTATTGTATTATTTAGTATTTGGATGGAGAATTGCTGTGAAATTTGAAACCCTGATGGGGTTGCCTTCCTTAATGGGAAGTAATTGATTACCTAAATCCCCTGTTAATCCCCAAAGATCAGTTGATCATTAAACAAAGAGCTTGAAAAGAGGCTGCTGGATGACACCTACCTGGTTTTGACTGGTTTGGTAAAGCAATATTTTAAGTTGCTCAATCCCCACTCATCTACTTCTCCATGTAACGTGTTTCAATTTTCTCCATAAAGATTCTACTGTTGTTGTATATTTCATTGTGTTGAAAAAACTGGATCCATTTTCAAATTGAGTCACACAACTGTAGGTATGAGGAGTGGCACTATGTTGCCATTCCACGAGTTTAAATTTGAAGTTGGTTGTTTATTTGTTGCAAATCGGTTTGTTTATTGTTGTTTGTAATCACTGTGCAAACAAGATCTCTATTTAGAATTTATTTTTATAATTATTTGAAATTTATATCAGAAAGTCCCATCTTTCAAAAATCTCCACGTAAACAATATATTTAAAAAAAATCCTATTCATGCTTTAACAATGAACACATTCTTGTTCACTGCAACAGCCGTTGGGAGTTGATGGTGCTGCACCCTCCCACCTGGAGACGGTCCAGTTCAACCATCTTATAACGACCACTGTGACTCTTAGGCTGTGTTCGGAATGGTTCACTCGTTCACTCACTCATTATTCCCTATGTAGTGTTTGTCAGATAGTCCACTATATGGGCAACGACCAACCGAGGTTTCGGACACTACGCTGAACATCACTGCGTTAAAAAAATGCGCCGGATATTCACGTGACACAAGCGGACGCGCCCAGCATCACGTAAACAAACCGAGCACTCACGGCAGCAGGTTGAAATGTACTCCGGTAGTATCGATTTTGCAGTATTGAATATTAAATCACAAATAATATTAAATCACAAACAAATAATGCCATCTTCATGACTCTTCTTCTTTGGTAAGACACGAACGCATTGCATTGTGGTATACGGGAGAAATTGTAGGGTACATCGTCTGTTCACTACAAATTGTTGTGCATTGTGGGTATTTTATAGTGGACTATATAGTGAACCAAATTAACCGTTGAGAATTCGGGGCCTTAGACTGGTATGTTATATGGCCTCAGTCAGTCCATTTACAGCAGACACACACACACAACAGTCGTGTTGTGTCAGATGTTGTCCATTGTTTCCAATGTTTTTCGGTCCAGGTAGCGTTGCCATGGTGACCTAACAAGGCACTGCCTCTGCTATCAAGGTAGGCTTCTGTTCAGTGGGAACTCCTCACTCCACTCGACCCCAATAGAGCCTCATTTGTCAAGCGCCTCCCCGCCTATGAAATACACTTCTGATTGCGTCTTGTTGAACTAACACCCTGTTTGCCACCCTTAGTGCTCCAATGTACGAAATGTCATTTCTAATAGTATTACCAAAAGGGAGACACTTATAGATGTTAATCAAATCTGAACAGCTGGTTTCAGTTCATCTCTCCTGACAAGAAATCTAATGGAGGAAAAATTGACATGATGTTAAGAGTAAATGAAACAGATGGTAAATACTGACGAAAGACGGAGTGGGGAATTGGGAGTGCTTGTCTTTAAATTGCAGCGTATGCGAAGTGCACATCTTTTCGCCCGCAAATATGAAAATTGCTTTTTAACAGAATTTTTATTGGTTGCAGCAACCGTGGTTTTTTTTTCTCACACTGTGTGGGTTGATGCAAAGCAGACACGAGGCACAGGAAGAGAGACAGATGAGAAAGAGAGAAGATGAAAGCTGTTGTCAGGTAAAAAGCAGAGAAGATGTTTTTGCCACATCCTGCCACGCTTTCCGGCAGAGTGTGACCTCCCAGACTGGAGGAATTCATAACTATCGCTCTATACAGATGTGTGCCAGACGCCGTTGCATGTGAAGACAGCGTTTTGTGGCGAAGCGCTTGTTTCCTGCAAAAGAAAAAATACCACATAAACATATGCAACACATGCACATGTGATTATGATTTATACATGACATATGATTTAGCTGGATTTGTGCAATTGCAATATTTTGACAAAAGCTAGCCATGCAGCATTGTTTTCAAACAGGATCATTTTCATCTAAGGATCCTGAGTCATTGCAGAATAGAATATATGCAGCATGTTGTTGTCAGGCTAATTCTCCGTGTAACCATGAAAGCAAGAACTCTCCAAACAGCAAGTCACAGCCTGTCTGGATTGGTCAAAATAGCCACATGCGGATTTAGATATTACACCACCGTAAAGGCTTTTGGGGTGTGGGTATCAACAGATGCAGCCCGGCTTAACCATAGACAGACACGCAGCCCAGACAGACCAACTTAGAAACTGAAAGGGCTTTCTCAGCTGTTGCTGTGGGCTGCCTGTGTCTCCAGCCTCCACCCCCCCCCCCCCCCCCCCCCCCCCCAACCCCCTTACAGCCGCATCATTGTCTCCTTAATCCAACACAGGCAACATGAGACCTATTACAACCAAATTCACTGTACGTGCATTATCCCACACAGCGCTCGCATCAGTCGGATGGGATCCAGCACCCGCTTTAGGAATTAAATAATAGACACGTTGCCGGACCAGATGAAAATATTGGGCCGACGCCGGTGTCACACCCGTGGCCATCCATCAAAAGCTTATCTGCGTCGCGGTTTGGTTGCTGTAGCCAAAACAAAGTCGCTGTTGTCTCCGTTGGGGCATCTGAGGACACGGAAAAATAAAGTTGTGAGCAGTTGCAGAAAGAAAGATGAATTCCCAAAAGCTAAGGTATGCCGACTAGATTGTCGGTCAGCCCCGACCCCGAGATAACAGCTTCCAGTTACTGAGACTTACTGTGCGTGGTGGAGGGTAGTAGGCCTTTATGAGACTGTAAAAGTAAAAGGGATCAGTCAACAAGGGTCGAATCTGAGGGAGCCTGGCGAGTGATGGAAGAAGACGTGAGTGGCTAGAAGAAGGATGGGAAAAGGAAAAGGAGGAGATGGGGAAACAGAGAAATCCATGTGGAATGCCTGACTCAGTGCAGAAACGGAAAAAATGTATTTTAATTGGCAACATAGAATAGAAGGGTTGGGGGGCGGATAGCATAAAGAAAGAGGATAGCGTTGGTTTGGCAGACAGGAATACCATCGTCTGAGACCCAGAGACAGAATAGAGACAGCGCAAAACTCCCACTGCTTGAAAGAAAATCCCCTTGTAAAGCCCAACCCCCTTAAATGGAGTATTGTAAACTTACACTTTAACATCACACACACACACACACACACACACACAAGACCGCTGTCTGCGAGGGGAAACAGCCACAGTCATTTGCCGTCATTTACAGGCTTGTTTGTTGTGGCGCCCCCGCTATTGGAGATGCTTGAAACGCGATTGCTCTTACCCTCCCCAGCCAACGAGCACGGCGAGGCCCTGGAAGCCTGTTCCTGGAGGACGGGGTGGAAGAAAAAAAAAAACATGTCACCCTTTTGGTGTTTGCCAATATTGTGAGTCACCGCATTTAACACCGCGCTTCCTGCTGTGGCAGCCCCCCCCCCCCCCTGCCCCCCCCCCCCGAGCAACAGCAGGTAGACACGGCCCATATGCCATTCGAGTCACGGCAAGGGGGTCAGAGGTCAGGGCGGCTACTAATGATTACCTGCTGAAGCGTGCGGCGTGGGTCCTTGTGTGTTTGCCTGCGTAGCCGTGGCGATGGCGCAACAAGCTGCTGCATTAAAAAAAAAAAACTCCACCCCCCCTTTTCCTTCTTCCTTCTCAGCACCACCCACCCTGATCCCAGCCTTGGTCACCCTCTGGCCACGGGAGCGCTGAGACATGCTTATTAGCAACACAATAGCTCACCTACCAACAAGCAGCATCTGCCACAGGTAAACAGTAGTCAACACCACCACACTATATCGGCCCCCGTACAAAAACACAAGACGTCAGAGCCCTCGGAGCTCCAGAGCTCGCTTCAAAATCTAATAAGAAACAACTTTCTTTCTTCTTCTTCAGTTAATAAATGAGCGTGGGAGGGAAGAGTTTGCTTTAAACGCGAGCCAGCAACGTCTTTAAGAGGTTACCAGCGGACCTTGTAGCCGTCCCGCCACAAAGCCAACAGGGAGAGCTTTGTGGTTTGAAGGGAGGGAAAGGCCTCAACTCAAAACGAGGTGGAAAATAAAAAAAAATCATAATAGACCTCGTAAAATATACAACGGTAAAATGTTGCGAGGTGTAGACCGCACGCCGGATCTCACGAAGCGCTAGAGGTCACAGGTTCGGCATTCCCGGCGCTCCGTATTACAACAGTTGTGGAGTTTGTGTGTGTGCACGTAGCAAGTGTGCACGTGTGTCTCTGTGTGATGGTGTTTTGTTGGGGGGCAGCTTGCTCTTTGTGAGGGACGAGGTGGTGCAGGGAGGTTTGGGTCAAAGGTCAGACCAAGTGAATAAGCTTCTTCTTTTTTTTTCCACTGCGACTGTCACACTTAACCACTTCTTTTGATGCATGCTGTGAACAGGTGCCACTGTACAAGGAATCAATGCCCTTTGTTTGTTTTTTTGTGCACGAATTGTAACTGGCTGACTTCTGATTTTTTGAGGCTCATCATTTATCCACAAGGGTTAAACTCCATCCGAGCTCAGCGATCTTCCTCTTCAGCAAGGGGACTATTAGTTCAAATAAGGAGGAGAAGAACAAAAGCATGCTAATAATGCGGCTAATCATAGCAACAGTGCCTTATTACCACGTTATCCTCCAGGGTGAGAGAGTGCAGAGCTGTACAAGCACCGATATACATCACCCGGAGTGCTTCCTCACCTGAACCTCCCCTGGACCCGGACCGCACTTTGGAATTTCCTTAGGTTTCGTGCCTCGGAGTGAAGAGGGGTTTTTGGACCGCCGCCCTCCTTTTTGTTGTTTTTTTTTTCTACGGAAATCATTCATCCCGTTTTGTTGAGTGCTGGCCGCGGCCCAGTAGCCCGCTACTGTTTCCCGTGTTTTGTTCTCATCCGACACAAACAAATCCCACCCACCCCGAGTAAATCCAAAGGGCAGCCTGAGACCTGCGTGAACTTTAATGAGAATCGGGCTCTTCATTCGCTCCCATAATTTTATATTCCTCTCTAGTTCTTTACCCCTGCAGGACCTCCCAGGGAGACACCTCCACTTCAGTGTGTGTGTGTGTGTGTGTGTGTGTGTGTGTGTGTTTCCACCAGCCGAGCACTTGAACACCCCACAGCTATGACTTATAGCTCATGTCAGCAGCCAGTATTTCATGTGTCCCTGTAGACCCCTGTGTTAAAACTGCCCTCTTTATAACCCCCCCGTTTTTTTTTTTTTTTAGCTTTTCAACCAAAAAAAAAGCAGTAACCCACAGCTACCGATGAATCAAACATTTCTCGACATGCTTTATTGTGGCGGTCATTTTTCCACAGGAAGAATTTGCATTGGCTGCCATTAACCGAAGTGAACATTTTACAACTCCGCGAAGGATTTGATGACAAGCGTACACACGCAGCTTTCACCTGTGGAATACACTCCAACCTCCATCCATACCTCTCCAAATGATGCGTAAGAAGTGTTGGCGGGTGTCAGAAGTTCAATGGTCTGCAGCTCCCTGCTCAAGCTCTTCTGTGTGAGACCTGCGGGGCTGAATGGGACCATAAAACACTCTGGCAGGGATTCACATTCAGTCTGGAACCAGAGGGAGTGGCCCCTCTTTAGTGGGAGTGGCCCCTCTTTAGTGGGGCGGGGGGGGGGGGGGGGGGGGCACCCTGCACAGACTCACCTCTGACTGGGGACCCCAGACCCCCACCTTTAAGTACAGCACCCAAAATGAAACCTCACACAGGGGGGAGGAAAGGTTACGCACCATCTGCTGGTTTTTAACATAATCCTATTTGCCCTGATCAATACCGGTGAATCATCGGTGATAGATCTGAGGATCTGATCTTGCTGACGTGGGGAGGGGGGGGGGGGGAGGGGGTTGTTTTTTCCAGATGTATTCTCTCCCCTAGTTGAGATCAAATGGTATTTTGAAGTTTGGCCACTCATCCAGATCACGTGTCTCCATCTCCATTCACAGCCTAGTATTTATTATAGACAGGGCCTCTTGTGTTAACAGATACTGAATTGCGCCTTTGTCCCGTTTCCTCATCTATTGAGTGGGGTGTCTGTTGGAGAGGGAGCCGCCTGCCGCCGTGGGACGGGGGTTATTTGGGTGTACGCTACCCCTTCGCCTCTCGGGCCATCACTCCGACCTCAGTGAGCGTCTTTCTCACACCCCTCTCCCCCCTCCCTCCCCCCCCCCTCCCCCCGGCCGGAGGGACAGACACCGGCTCTGTCTACGTCTGCGGCCGGACGGACTGTTATGTCGCGTGAGCGTGGCGATGGCAACGCGCGGGGACGCCAAGAATGCAGCACCCAGATGCTGGGTCCTGAGGAATCCCCCTGCTGACGCAAGGCCAGACCCCAGGAATCCGCTGCCACTTCCTTGTTAAACCAGAGCCAGGGCCGACACCGGGGGCCCGGTGCCGCAGCCAGACAAAACACTTGGGAAACTTAAGCCCCTTTTTTCAGTTTCACATGTGCACACTGATGGACTGCAAAGCCTTTGGGGCACGATCTTCCTTTTTTTTTTTTTTTTTTTTTCTATGAACACGCCGTGCTGTGAGCGAAAATTCTTCAACGCTAATCTGTGTTATCACTGCAAAAAAAAAAATCTTAACAAGTTGTTTAGTCGAGTAGTTTATCTTAAAATCAGAAAGCAGAGAGATGGGGTGAGACAGATGGACAGAGAACAGCAGAGAGGAGTGAGACAGATGGACAGATGAACAATGATGGTGATCGAAGGAAGAGGGTGTCCAATCGATCATATGACTTCTTGTTTGGAAACTGACATTATTAGGTGCGAGGGCCGAACACCTCTATAGGATTCGGGCTCTGTGTGCAAGTCTGTTTGCGCGTTTGTGTGTAGAATGCTTTTCACAATAAAGGTCACTCCAAAATGGGAAAACAGCGTGCGCTCGTACACCAGGCAGTGCAGCAGAAGTCACACAAGCACCCACCAACTGGAGGCGAGCTGATTTAGCTGTAACAACTAAATGAAGGCATGAATCTAGTATTTAGGTCAGTGAGTCAGCAGCAAGTTGGTGTCAACAGGTCAGTCACTCCCACCCCTCCCCTCCACCTGAGCTCCTTTGAAAGCCCAAGCACACCGGTAGTGTTCACCGGGGCTCAAGCTATGGGTTAGGGTTTAAAAGATGTGTAAACATAATTCACATATAACATACTATACCAAAATTGATTTCATTTGATGCAGTCTAGTCTAAATGTGCTTCAGAATTGACTGGATAGTTACATTTTACTTTGAAACTGACTGTACCTCGCTTTGAACAATCACATAGAAACTTGTAGATCCAAACCCAGATTGACTTTACAGAATTATGAGGCTCTATACCCGCTTGGGCTCTCTCATCCATCCTATTGTCCTAGGATTTTGATATTTTGCGTTCAAAGCGCCATGGGTTTGCAGGCCTCGTTAAACTATAAAGAGATTTCTCCTGTATAAGAGTTTTGCCAGCTGGGACGTCAGCATCTCATAATTTGCACTCTACCCAGATAGAACCTGATAATCCCAAACTCATGACATGTCTGCCGTGGGGTGCGATATGAAACACTGATCAAAGACCCAGAGACACATCAGTCACATGATCTGGCTCAGTCAGCTGTGACAGCCAAGACGGTCCTGAGCCAAATCAATGCAAGGCCTCACGAGAACAAAGCCCAGACAAGCGTTCTCTCGTTGCTTCATCCTTTAACCTCCTAAACTGAAGCAGGAACACAATTTCTCATGTTTTTTCCCCCTCTTTTTAATGATTTGTTTAGTTGAAAAAAGTTGGATTACAACTTTTACCTCAACTACAAAGCGAGCAGTCTAAATACTAAATACTAAATACTAAAACTGCTTTAACTGGCTGAACTGCTTTCGTGTTTTTGTTTTTGTATTGAAGGACTGGCTTCCAGACAGCAAGGCTCAGAGTCTAACCCTGTCACCGTCCTGTCGCGAGCTGTAAACAAGCAAGAATGCGAAGGTGAGGTTTGTGACCGTGTGATGTGTAGAAACCACCGAGGAGCTGGAATGCAGTGAGAGTTGGAGCGGCCCGGTGTAATGTCCGCGTCAGGGCGTGGAGGTGGCATTCCTGGCATGCCCGCCGTGACCAGCGGGTCACTCCCAGAATGCAACTTGACGTGCCAGGTTGGAGGAGTCATGGAAATACCCTCACCAGTGTGACATTTCCATTACCGCCGTATATAATCCTAATACATTAAGGCACGGTATCATTTTACTGTCTTCACTCGTTCGCTGCATTATCCGCTGCCTCCTCAAAACTTTCTAAACCCAAATTATAGGCCGAAGACTTCTTATGTAATAATTACTAAGTATGATAACTTGTCAGCAAAAAAATGTTGGACTCGTACAGCTGAGTAATATATTTATCTTGGAGGACATCCCAGAGGAACACGCAGCGCAACACGTTTCCCAGAGCTTGCCGTTGACCTTTGCTCCGTCCCCTCATAACCACATGATAGATTTTAATTGCCTTGTTTCACAGAGGGAGACAACAGGAATGTCTGATAGGCCGATCAAGATATGTCACTGTGGCCTCCCGTCTATCTCCCTCTGTTTCAAACCTCTTTCTCCAGCGCGTTAATGTAAGACAGCGTCCCTAAACCATGGAAACGACAGAATAGAAGAAGAAGAAGAAGAAGAAGAGGAAGTTCTCCATCACGTTAGTAATAAATAGCCGGGCCGTTGACATGACAGAACAGGGAGTGCTCTGCGCGATAGGCACGTAGAGCCGCTTAAAGACAGCCGAGCTTTAGGGACTTGGCTCCTTGCTCGTTGTCATTTTGTGCGGAGGAAGTGATGCTGAGGGCCGATAAGACGCAGATGGTCCTCTGGAATGTTCCTCAGTGTGCATGCATTGTACATTTTACATAATCAAAAAAAAAAAAAAAAAAATGGGAACACGTTATAATAAATAACTTCCTTTTTTATTATGGCTAGTGTTGAGTGAGCCAAAAAGTGTTTTAAAAAGATTTTAAGGAGCCATA
This sequence comes from Hoplostethus mediterraneus, assembly GCA_034670385.1. NCBI lineage: Eukaryota > Metazoa > Chordata > Actinopteri > Trachichthyiformes > Trachichthyidae > Hoplostethus > Hoplostethus mediterraneus. The sequence goes on along the minus strand of JAXDDW010000034.1, from coordinate 936,339 downwards.
TTAGTCTTCTCATTCTTTGTCATTTTTATGAGACGTTGTTTTTAATCGCCATGATTCATGTAAAGACGGATTAATAAGGCTTGGATATAAATTTTCCGCCCAAAAGAATACCAAAAGGAAATTACATTTTGGATCAAAGGTATTTGGCGTAGCGTGGAGGGGAGCTGTCCATCAACCAGAAAGCCCTGGTTCAAGCCCCCGTGTCGGCAAGCACCCTCCCCGCTGAAGTGTCCTTGAGCGAGACACTGAGTCCCTATCAGCTCTGCTCTGTAGTTGAGCTTGACCTCTGACCTGCCTGTGGGGGTGGCGAGAGTAGTCTGTTTCCCCTTCCAGGATCAACAGTGTCACACAAAATCAATGAAGACAAACAGATTTGATTCACCACTGTGGTCCAAACTGCATTTTCCATGTGACCCATTATGATATTAAATAGTAGCTATCGCAATAAAGTGCTATCTTCAGGGCCGATATATCACCTACCCATACAGCTACAGCAGATACAGTATGGTGACACACAAAATCCCCTTGCTGCCAACACTTCTTGGACCTATGAACCCAATCATGGAAAAAGACTGTGGCTTTCTATCAAAAGCATACATGAACTCTGACGAGAGACGGATACAAATCCATAGTAACCGAAACAGGAAGTGGGACAGAAAAATAAACAAGTCATAGAACAAAAAACATTTGGGCCTCTCTGAGAAGTATGAGGGTGGATTTGATCTTAGTTTCTGTAGTCCAACACGGCAGAAACCGTTGAGGAAACATCCAATCAGAGCACGGCAGCATCAGAACAACAATGACTCACCAGGACAGGCATGTTCAAAATGAAGACGGGCGACATTTCTGTCTATTCGGGAGTACAAGAGTGCTTATGTGCTCATGTAATAACCAGGATTAGCTCTCAACTGTGGGAGTGTGGGACCTACAAAGGACACTCAATGATATATGATACTCTAAGAGCAGTTGGGGGGGGTTGAGAAAAAGTGCTTAAGGTGACAGGTAATCAGCAGGTTTGCATACCTCAGGTGTGAAACTGTCAAAGGCGTTTCGTTCTTGGCTGATTTGAGCGAGAGCGGTGAGGCGGTGATAAACGCATCTATGGAATGGGGTGACAGATTCCTTCGATTTGGAAACGTACCTAACGTGCTTGTTTATTTCCTCGTACGTTTCTACGGTAACGATCACTGACGCACCGCCCGCCCGAGGTTTCACCACAAGCTCCCCTTCATCAGCAAGCTAACGTAAGCTATAATATAAGGTGCGGTTGGAGGCAAACCCAAATCAGAATAAAAAGTTGTTATTATTATTATTTGCGTCTAACCTCTGGCGTATCTCACCGCGGGGCGCTCTAATCTTGTTTTGTATGCAACCTGTTGTATGGGTCTGAGAGCCTCAGGAAGTGGGTTTGGCAAGCACCGTGCACATGAGAACACAGGAAAGCGGTTTTAAGAAAAAAGGAGAGGCAAGTGGCACACGTGACTGCAAAAACATTTAAATGTGTGTTGGCAAGCAATTTGCGGCACAACACCGGTAACACCGCCCATGTTTTGTCTACACACTTATGTCCAGTCAGCTGTAAACAGAAGCCAATGGGGGTAATGCAGGAGGGCCCTCAACTGGTCATCAGATACTTGACAGAACACACACCATCAGGCAGTAAATCCCAGTAGCCAGGCAACGGGTCGAGTACCACCTTGAAAGATTTGATCAATAAAGTGTAAAGAGGTAAAACACTAGAAGGAAAAGCGTAGAGAGAGAGACAGGGAGGTATGGGGAGCTTTGAGGGGCCAGAAGAAAAGAGTCGAGCGGCGAGGACCGCAAGAGGAAATCGCCTGGCGTGAGAACTGGCTGGGCGAGACCGGCACGGCCTGAAAATATGTCTGCCTTCACTGCCGAGAACAATCGCGCACACATACCGGGATGGCTGAGTCAACCCGCCATGCCTGGACAACCACCCCCATCACTTCAGCTCACCACATCACAGGTGAGCTGGTGATGCGTGGAGTGCCTGGCAATCTCCGCCCGCTGCACCTGGTGTAAGCTCCGGCATGCCAGAGAGACAAGATAAAACACTGGAATTTCACTTACTGGTTTACCGCTGTCCAACCAGGCTGGAATTTGAAGTTTCTACCACTTCTTTCAGTGCATACGGCGAAGATATGTTTCATTGTTGTCCTTCATGTGGTTGATACTCATGCAAAATAAGGATATCATGAGTCAAATTGAAAATAAATATAACCCACCCCTGTCCTTTTTCTTTTTTTAAGTCGACTGAGCATACTTTTCCTTTTCCAGCAACACTTTCACTTACAGGAGCTGCCCAACTACAACAGCTACATCTGTTATAAAGATCTTGAAAAGTGAAATACTGTATTGTGGAAAAAGGCAGAGATCGTTGGTCTTCTTGGTGTGTAATGTTACCTGGAGGAGCCTCAGATACTTTAGCTGCTAGTTATGTTAGCTTGCGTTTTAAAGACAGGTGGTTATACATACTGTAGGTCTACGTAAATAAAGGTGAACAAACCCAAACCCTATCAAAAATGGCGACTTTTTTTGATAGAGCGAAGCGATGGAAAATGAAGTGGTCATTTTGGGTCTGCATGTACTGTAATCTCTAGGCTGCTGCTACTGATGAATTCTACTCTTTGGGTGGAGTTTGGGAGTTTGATTTGCCCATGTTATCTAGCGAGACAGATCTTGCAATGGAATGAGCCATCGATGCATAGCTCAGATCTGTTTGTGCCTGTCAACCTGACGAAAGTCCCAATGATCCTGCAGCTGCAGAACGTATACACACACACACACACACACACACACACACACACACACACACAAACTGTCCTCCTTGGACCTCCTTCAGGTAGACCATGACTAAGATAGCGGCACTCTTAAGCTAAATACAGGTCAGGTCTAGTCCCAGAACTGACTCAAGAGCTTGAAGGCCTAGAAAAGAGGAACAGGAACAGGATGTCCCCGATATAACAGCATGAAAGAATGCCTGGAGCGGTGGATTCAAGACGAAGGGGACATTTCCCATGACTCAATCCCCACCACTTCCTGGAGCGCCGAGGCTTTGTACACAAACTGGTCCTGTGGAATGCCGAACTGGCGGGTCCGGCAGTGGCCCCGAGAGGGTTATGGCTGAAGCCTCATGTCCAGCGGGGAGACCACTCTGACCCCCGCGTCATCCCATACGTCACCCTGCGCCGAACCTCTGGGAAAATACCCATGTTTAAAACATGACAGGACCTGGGTGACCCTTGACCTTACCCTGGAGTGGAAATGTTGGCCAGACGCCTCCCATGGGCCCAGTGCACAGTTCAGAATGTTCTTTCACTAGAAATATTGATGATTATCTTTTCTTCCCCCTTGGCCTTGTTGTGACACTGTGCACTGAATTATGTTCTTGCAGTTTTCCCCCGTTCATATTACTGCTGGGAAAGAAGACATTTCTTTAACGTGTATACACATGTATAAAAATAAAAGCATGAGGTAGAAGTAGATAATAAAAATCACTTGAGACAGTTTACTATGTTACACGCAAAAAGTGGTTTCAGGAACTTCTATAATGAAAATGAAAAAATGTAAAATGTGCTGATTCTGCCTTGGTGTGTGTGTGTGTGTGTGTGTGTGTGTGTGTGTGCATATTCAGAACCATTCATACTTTCCACACGTCCTCTCCTATTTCGGCCGTGATGACTTTACCAGAGAGGAGCAAACGCCGCTCTCCCCATGTTAGCTTGTGAAAAATGCACAGTGCATTTCTCAGGCTCTCTCTTTACCTTTTACTGCTGTAAACCCGTCGGTCCTCTCCGTGGTAGCCGGAATGGATCGGTTTCTCCGCTCCACATCTCTCATCTGTTGGTGGTTTATATACGCCGGCATATAAAGTTGGAGCTCCTTGGGTTTTTGGGGTTTTAGCATCCCGGATTAAAATTCTCAAAGGAGGGAATTCTTTGGATCCCCTCACCCCGATCCCAGTTGCCCCAGAGGCTGGATGGGTTTCACAGAGCCGGGGATGCCTTCTATTTTTACCACACATCCCAGCAACATAGTGTAGGAGCTCTACTGTACATCCACACTGCCACACACATAAACCTCTCTCACCTGTTTCCATTTTACGGTGGTAACCTACATTTGTGTTGGGCTATATGAGCACCGAGAGCTGCCGTACATGCTTGCAATAGTGAAACAGGAGAAAATGTGTAACACCAGGGACGCCGGATATCAATATGATATGTTGTAAGTAATAGAATCGGGACAGTGATGGATTATTAGATTGAAGAAAATGATATGGATTAAATGCAGACGTACAGCCATGTGAGAGTTGAGGAGAGAGGTCGCAGACGCCGGGGAGCAACCCTATCCTGTCAGATAGACCCTATCTATCAGGTCTAGTCCGGCAAACCCCTCGGATAGAGGAATCCACTTGCTATCAGATGGGAATCTCGCAGTAACATGAGCTAAATTGGCACGGCTACAACACCAGACGATAATAAATAATACTCAATGTTTTACCCAACATGCTAACTGAGGATAACGTCTCACCCGCAGGAGACACAAGGTGACAGCGGTCGATATCTCTCCAAGCAGGGTTTTGCACCTCTCTGAAATGTGTCAGATACAAGCATTTCCTATATCTCCTGTGATAAACTAACTAGAGATATCAAGGGAACGGTGTTACACGTTTGCCATATCTTTAAGACTTGCTGCAGACCCTTTCCACCACACAGCCAAGGGCTGTTGTTATGCTTGAACATGTGTCCACTGGCGCTATCTGTCAGCGCCTTCATTGTTCGGGGGGAAAGGTTTTTGCTCCAGATACGATCGCACGAGCATGTATCTCGGTTGACAAAACCAACCTCGGCTGGTCCTATCAGGCGATCGCAAGACTGACAGACATCAACTCCATCACCCCTTATTTTTGTGGCGGAAAGGAGGAACTGAAAAACTGACTTGAGGTCTCTTGAGAGTTAGAGACTGGGTTTTGGTTGTTGTTAAAGTTTAAAGGAGGAGCTTGTTGTGTGAATCTATATGGCGATACAAATGTGGAACTACAGGGCTGATCATGATATTGAATTATCTGATTCAACTATACACACAGAACTACATGACCTGCACTATATTTTGTCATGTCATCTATTGCTGGTGGGAGGAGCCTCTTTGCCCAGGTTTCTTCCATTTTTTCCTCGTCTTCATAGAGGCCTTAGGCTGGTGGTGCCCGACCAGGTTAGGCTACCTTAGACAGATTATGTAGACTTGCTGTGTCCTCCAGTCTGTCATTTCAGTCTTCTACCTATGTGCCTTTGATCTGATCGTATCCTGTAACATCTTGTTTTTCGCGAGTGTCAGCTGACCTAGTTGCGTCTGAAAAGCCACCTCAGGCTTTCCTGTAAGGTCGCTACAGCTTTCTATTTCAGCTTTATGCATCCTGTTGTCTACGTTCTGCATCGACTGCTTATCAAGTCGATCGTCTGTCAGCCTAGCCTAGAAAAATTCCACTTTAATGAATTTAGTCAAATTTGTGTGTTCTGGACGTATTCTCAGACATGGCGTGTCGTTTCAGTTGCACCACCTTCACCACAACACCTCTTCAGCTCTCTCACTTCTGCTCATCAGTCTCATACGGGGCATCCTGTTGCGTACATCTGCTCCTGTGGTCTCCCCGTGATTACACAAACCTCGTATTGTGTCTGCATCATGCACCTACTACTTGTGCCTTCCCGTGAATAGCGCTGTGCAATGTGACTCACTTAGTCCAGTCCTCCGCGGGGCGAGCACATGAATGGGGTGACACCAGGGCAGAGTTATTTATCCTTTTCCTACGGCGGCAGCGGCGGACACCTCCTGCTCTGTTTGCAGCATGGTCCCGATCCAGAATCCAATGACTCCTCCATCTCCTACACTTCCCCTAGAGCACGAGGAAGGCCTGCTGCCTCGTCGGCTTCTAACAACCACTTACTCTTCTCCCTAAAATACCACAAAGACTCGCGGCCATGCACGTGGGATACCCTCGCTCTCTCCCTGAACAGCTGAGTAGTGTCTTCAGGAGTCGGTTTACTCCTGGTGCTGTGGGGCGCTCTTGTTCAGGAGGTGTTCAGAAGGCTTTTCCAAGACCGCAGTGCCCCTCTAGTCTACCTGCTTATGGAAAACACCGGGCCACGGGGGTACTGTAGGTCACGCGTAGCAGGATGCTGTCCAACTGTACCATTCACCATACACTGTACCATGCTGTCAGAATAGGTTCAGAGAAGCCCAGAGGACAAAGTGCAGCCCAGGCTTCGTTTGTGTATGTGTGTGTGTGTGTGAGAGAGAGGAGGCAGAAAAGCTCAACAAGGAATGTAATGAATATACCAGAGAAAGGTGTTCTACCGTCAGTCACTTTTTCTTTCAGGTTTACGTAATCAGCACATAGTGGCTACAGAAACGGGGGTTGGACTCACCAACCATGCAATGTGCAACACATGCAAGAAACCAAAATAAGGTCACTGACTCTATAAGGTTATGGCAAGCTATACACTACGTGTGAGTAAATCAGTTCCACATTACTTTTAATGGCACTTGAGAACTGTAGATGTTTGAAAGTGGTTCAAGGACCGCTTTTATCTGTCCCGCAGACCCTGGGACAGCAGCCAAGGTGATGCCATCTCAAGGGGAGCGCAGCAAAATGGCAGGAAACTCCTACTTGGTTCGCTCCCAACAGCAGAAGAATGCCTTTTAAATCAGGCTACGGAAACATTGCAAAAGGATACGTGGTCCTTTGATTGGCCAGGCCGGAGGAGAATGCACATGGGATGTTACTGACATACGAACACACACAGACACAAGAGAAAGAGACGAAAGGGGTGATAGTAAAGGGATGGTATCGATTCAGGTACTGAAAGGGGTACATTTACATGCAGGCTTGCACACGCTGACCACATCCAACAACAAACACAGGCACTTCGTTGCACCTGCAATATAGCTGACACGACATGCATTATCTGAACAGAAACAAGGCAACAAATTGTAGAATATGCAGCACAATTTCAGGATAGGAGACTTAGCGTGTTAAAAACAGTCTATTTCAATGCCTGAACCAGAAAAAACCTTGCTACAAGTTGAAGCCTGCATGATGATGATGATGTATCACAGCCACACCATAGTATTCATATGGAGGCTATAGCATATAGAACCTTTCACATTCAGACAGAAGGTAATGTAACCTCATGTTAAGTCGTATTTCCTAGAGAAACAGCACCATGCCACATATGTTTGTTCTATGAATTAAAAAAACTTGACAAAAAAAAAACATAAGTATAATAAGCTAGAGATCCAGAGCGAAGAACAAAGGTTATACTCAGCAGAAAAACAAACTCAGATGCATGGATTAGAAACTGAGCTTTCATCGCCACCTAGTGAAAACTCGCTCACATGCACACAGTGAAGTTCCATAATCACGCCACATATTTCACAATCACCGCTGCAAACTCGCGTGATGGATTGCTTTGCATGGAATAATACAAGCTATTGGCCTTGGGCCCCTAATGTGAATTTCATACTTGAAAATGGGCCAAGTTTCCTCTTTGTTTTTCGTTTGATTTGACTAGATTTGATTTGCAGGTTTTGCCATTCCTTTGTTCACAAAAATCCCAAATGTTGGAAAACCAAGTAACACAATGCTGTTTGGATATTTTTGTACTCCAAAATGACCAGACTGCATCATTTAGACGTTAAACGGTCTCTCTTGCGTGCCCAGAGATGGTTGACTGATTGAGTCCCCTGCCTCTGGAACCACTCGAGTGCCCCTAGAATCAACCCCCTCCAGACCTTTCTCTCCTGTTTCTCCCTCTTCACTATAAATAAAGAATACAAGTCACTATTGCCTGTTGATGGTCTATCTACTGCACTGTATGAGCTTTAATCAAAAATACCAGAGTTAATGGCATCAGCAAATGACAAGACCCTTGCCTGAAATAGCAATTTCCCTCAACACAAGCCTGTGAAAAGTCTGTAAGGTCTCTAGATCGGACATCTTCCGAGAACAAAAGACAAAAGTATTTCCCTCCTCCATTCTTTAAACCAGAGACCACTGTATTCCTTTCTGGCTACTCTCAGCCTCATTGTCTTTGTCGGAGGTCAGTGTTGTGGTTCTGGTCACTGACAGGACACTGAACCATAGATGTTTTGCTGCCATCTGGTGTTTAAAGGATATATAGGAATATGGAGTGTACCCAATTTTTGTATTTACACCCGCCCATCAGCCTAATTACCATTAAAATACATAGGATGGGGGTGTCATTGCATACCTACTGTACCTTCTTTAAGCAATATACACACCTTCCCAATTGCCGCTACACTACCAGAAACAACCCAAGTAGTTGTGGCTTCAGCTGTTCCCACAAGGTCGCCTCAAAGGACACAATCAAAGTGTACCGAGAAGGATGGGAGAAGGACGGCAGGTTCAAGGTGCTGCCATGGCCATAATACTTATTGTTATAGCGCAGGAGGACAAATCATTGGCTGGGAAAAGGGGGGAATGTTTAGATTCAAGTGGCCTTGTGATAGTGAAGGAAGTGAAAACATAAGATTGAGAAGAGGAGGGTTTTTTTTTTCCCATGCCATCATTTCATCCCCTAGCTTGTTTGGAGGTGTCCTCATCTTGTCCCCACTACTCTCTGGGCAGTAGAGAAGTGGTACGCCGGCGACCCAGGCTCCATGGACCAGAAGGTGGTGCTGATCACAGGTTGCTCCTCGGGGATCGGCCTCAGCCTGGCCGTCCGGCTAGCTTCTGACCCGGACAAAACATACAAAGGTAACCAGAGTTGACAATGTGATCGACCCGTCATAGTAACCGGTTTGACTTCCTTTTAGCCCTGCAGCGTCTTCCCAAGACGCCTTGTAGAAATGTGTAAAATGTTACTGTCTGCTGTATGATTGTGCTGCTGTCTGACAAAGCAATTGAGAGTGTTGGGAAAACACTTGTGCCAAAGTTAAATGTATTCCTTTTTTCCCAAATCCCTGTACACATTTGACTGTAACCCTCGCAAAAACCATGTCGCTAAGCGCTGCTATCTGTTTAGTCTATGCCACTATGAGGAACCTGGCCAAAAAGGAGCGTCTTCTGGAGTGTGTGAAAGGCTTGCACAGGGACACTTTGGACATCTTGCAAATGGACGTGACTGACCAGCAGTCCATCCTGGGTGCCAGGGACAGGGTTGTGGAGAAGCGAGTGGATATCCTGGGTATGTTGTGGCATTCGCGCTCTTCCAGTGTGTCAGTGTATTGTGTATGTAAAGGATGTCGGTTGTGATACACTCTCTTCTCAGTGTGTAATGCTGGTGTGGGGTTGATGGGGCCACTGGAGGTCCAGTCCCTGGATATTATGAGGCAGATTCTGGACGTCAATCTCTTGGGTACGATCCAGACCATCCAGGCCTTCCTTCCAGGGATGAAGGCTCAGGGCCACGGCCGCATTCTGGTCACCGGCAGCATCGGAGGGCTTCACGGTGAGACGGCGAGGCATTTAAGTGATAGCTGAAGAGAGTCATTGCATTTCAACTGTGTTCTACAAGTTAACTTCTTATAATAATGTGATGTAAACGATATTGCCAAAATAATCGCTTTCTATATCGCCTTCCAGGTCTCCCCTTTAATGAGGTGTACTGCGCCAGTAAATTTGCAATAGAGGGAGCCTGTGAGAGTATGGCCATCCTGCTGCACCACTTCAACATCCAGTGAGTTTCAAAGTTTGGTCCAGCATCATGTGTCTTTAGTTCAGAGGCCTTGGTTTTATCTGTTGCTGCCTTCACGTGCTCCTCATAAGGACGAGATCAGTAAATCCGTATTGTCACACATTCAAATCCTTTTGGCTAAAAATAATAACAAACTGGAACATATGACCAAAAGAGTTTTTCTGTTGGCTGATGTTTTATTTTAAGAATCAAGTAACTGATGTTTTAATGTATTGAAAATCCAGGTTCAGAAATGATATATAGTAATAAATGACATCATTGTTACCTGTTACTGACATGGCTTACGTGTTCCCTCAACATCACATCTCGACAACTCGGGTCAAGTAAATTCCCGCTTTCCCAGACGTATTCACCACCTTGTTGGGTCATTCACATGCGCTCAACTCGTAATTACAGTATTTCCCACAGCACTTGAAGGCAGGGTATGATTAGCTGTGGTAGAGGCAAAGCAAATTGACTCCATCCCCCGTGATGCAGCGTGAGTCTCATTGAGTGCGGCCCAGTCAACACTGACTTCCTGGACAACCTGCAGAAGGCGGAGCCTGGGGATGCGTCTCTCCAACAGGTCGACGCCCACACACTCAGCCTGTACGAACAATACCTGCAGCACTGTGGGACTGTTTTCCAGAACGCAGCGCAGGACACTGACGTCATCGTAAAGGTAGGCTGTGTGTCTACAGGAGTGTGCTGGTGAGAGCTGCTCATGTTTTAACAAGGGTTCAGTCAATATGGGTTATGAAGGCTTATACTAATACTAATACCGATAATGTTGGATTGAAGGAAATTTTGCGCCGCCATTCAATATCTTTAGGATGGATGTTCATGACCCAAAAAAATCCCCAAATATTGAGTGTTTCCCCAGCCTCTGAAACAACATTTAGACCACCGTGGGACACTAAAACTCCCCATTGCAAGCCAGACTAAAGAAATTCTTTGGTCTTTAGGTATGTCAGTAGCTCCTGAAGCTGTTGAGTAAAAGAATCCCACAACACAATACAATTATTTATCTGGTCTGCAATTTGAAACAAAAAAATAATGGCAATAAAATGATATTCACTAGCTGTGGTCAGGGAGGGATATGGACGACACTGTCTGGCCGATATCAGATTTTTGATAAGAGGCCGATACCCACCTATATTGGTAAACTGATATATTGGTCTAACCCCAGTTTGAACTCCCCCTTTTAAATGAATGCTGTTAGACTGCACAACTCCACATTTACCTCTATGCACAATGACAGCGGTTATTTATGGATTCAGCATGTCAGTCATGTCAGCATGTCATGAGGAACACAATCGGATTTAACAACTGAGCTCTGTTTGTGTGTTTGTTTGTTTGTTTGTTTGTCTGTCAGGTATTCCTAGGTGCCATCCAGTCACCCAGCCCTGCATTCAGATACTACACCAACGGCGCCGTGCCGCCTCTCACCGCGCTGAAGATCACTGCGCCAGATGGCTCCCAGTACATCAGCGCCATGAGCAAACTAATCTTCTCATCTAACAGCGCAGAGGAGCCATAACAGTCACAGGCCATAAATCACTCACATTTCATTCCAACTCGTTACTTCACATGCAAGCTTGCTTTGTGCTTGATTTTTATATGCTGCGGTTAACATTGTCTGACATCAGTATTGCTCTTTGTAGAGGTAGATATGATTTCATCTTCATTTTGTTTGAATTCCTGGAATAAAGTTTACATACTGTGACTGTGTACTCTCTCTCTCAGCTGGGAAGAAGTTCAATGTTGTTTCGTGAGAAGGTTCACAGGAGGGAGTGGCTTTGAGCTCTGCTTCTGTTTTGGCTTGTCTCTCGGCTGACACAAAATAGATCATTCTGTGGTAGGTGGAGTAGTAAAATGTTGGGGCGGGATATATTTTGAAACTGTTCGTCACCTTGTGCATTCCAAGCATTTGATAGTGTGAGTGATCTTACCACACTAGAAAGCCTAGAAAATTGCTCATGTAATTCTTGATTGAGAACAGCCTTCTTATTCTTAGTGAACATGAGCAACGTCCTTGTTCTAAAGTAAACAAAATCAAACTTTATCATTAGAAATCGGATCACACAGCTTTCTGCGGTGGAAAATGTATCCTGTTGTGGGTGAAATCATTTGGTACTGTAACAATCAGCCTTCCCATCTTTTACTGTTCATACTCTACCCGTACATCAGTGTCATTGTACATTGTTCATCATTGATATATAACGATGATATAATGATAATACTTACTATTATAGATTCAATTGTCCCAATTTATCTGAAATTGATAAATATGTAGTTATCAGAAACCAAAACAACAATAAGAGATATTTGTTTGAAAACAGAAGAAACTATAATTATTATTATAATTATAATAAACTTCAGTCAGTAAACCAACCAGTCAGTTTATTCTGGCAATGACCTTTCAACTAGAAATGGACTCAGAAGTGGACTCTGTATTCTTGAAGCATTACAGTAACTATACACACACACACACACACACACACACACACACACACACACACACACACACACACACACACACACACATACACATACACATACACACACTCTCACTGAAGGACATTCTGATCTCAGTTATTCTGGATAACACTTATGTTGTGGCTTGTAGATAAAAAAAAATCACAGTGCTGTACCAACTATTCAGACTGGGTGAGAGGTTTAGATCTTGGGATCCTGATGGGATCTTCTTTATGAACACACAAAAGGATCTTTATTGGAGAAGTCTGCATAGTTTAAACCTTAGTTTGACCTTATTTATTGTATCCACCAGGTCACATACTGTAGACCTAACCCTCAGGTTGCTGACAGGACGTCTGATATTTTGCAAGATCCATCACTGATTTACACATTTGACAATCCAGTGGCATCGATCCAGTGGCATCGATGCAGTGACATCGATGCAGTGGCATCGATGCAGTGGCATTAATCCAGTGACATCAATCCAGTGTATGCATTACAACTGAGTGTCCTGTGACAACAAATTAGTGTATAAAAAGCACAACACAAATCTACCACACGTCATATACCTTTGAAACTTTTGAATCTGAAGAAATGTTTGTAAGATCTGTACTGAAAGTAATACTGTTAGAAGGAGCTGAAACTCACTGAAGGACCTTGGAATTATTGAACTGTGAAAAGGTCAAAGACAGAATCAAAGACAGAGATAAAGACCAGATTGACCTGCATCCATGTAACCTCTGGATCAGCCCATGAGTATTTTATAGCCTGAGACGGGTTACGTGTCTGATCCTTCTCTGATAGGATTGACTGAGTTGACTGATTGACTTCAATCCCTCTTTGATCAAGTGCCCTGATTCCAGTCTGAAGATCCTGAAATGGATCCAGCACTACTAGTTACCACACCACCGCTTAATACGACAGACCTTAAATACTTAGGCAGAGGTGTCTGCCTCTTATAGCCCACACTATTATTAGATCAATTTAATCAGTCAGGTAAGTGAACTTGTAGAGAATTCAGCTTTGAGGAGGCTGTCATAAAATGCATGAAAATGTTATTCAGCTTATCTAAAATCAACCTTTTATTAGATCATCACTTTTATTTTAAACTTTCATTATTTAACTATAATTAGTCATTTTGACAGAGTTTGTTTGAATGCAGACAGATTCTGCCTTTATTACCCAAAAGTGCCAAAGTTCAGGTTTATCACGCGCACAGCTTGTGCATCCTGGACCGGTCACATTATTGCCTCATGAACTCAACCACACATTACACTGGCTTCCCAGAACATTACGAAATCCTGTCAACTGAATGACGAGGTACTGATGTCTTTCTCGTCTATTATGTTTCTATTTTCTGAAGACAAATACATGAAAATGCACCTGTGTTTTTGTTCTGCTCACTGAACTCACGCTTAAACAGCTTTTTATCAAAGGAACACACTTTTTCATGTCAAGGACCTCAGACATTTGATAAAGGTCTCTCTCTACTGTAGGTGCTGAGAGTAAAACATCTGATCACAATACTAAATTAGTATACATCCTCTAATCGTGCTAACTAGTGTGGCGGCTCTAACAATGACAAGGACCTCCAAATAGAAACACACTAGGCCACTATCAGACTCGATTCGTTTAGTCCTTTGTCTCGGGGACCCCCATATGAGAAGATTTTATATTATTGTTGATTTAGTGTTGAATGGTATAACTGGGAAGATAATAGTGTTGAGAGTGAGACTTAAAAAATGATGATAGGATTGGAATTTCTAGTGAATGAAGTTACAGTGAAATCGATCATGTTTGAATTTCATCAACCTCCTTCTTTGATTAGTCGCAGCCCATAGCCCCTCCTCCCCGTTTCCGCGTACGTCACTAGCATCCCTTATTAGGCAGGTGGCGTAGTTTATCAGTTACACTCAGTCAGAACAAAGCCGGGCTGCTGCTGCTGGGGAAACACACACATACACACACACACACACACATACCGCGTCTCTTTAAAACTCTTCTATTAGTTCACTGTAACTTTCACCATGAGCAACAAAGCGACACCTCGCCTCTTCAGGACGCTCGTGGAGTTGTGTGAAGTTCACTCTTCCAACGCAGCGCGAGGAACCCCCAGGAGAGCAAATATCAGGTGAGATTCACAGTTAAGTTACACATTTCTTGTTCAAAATGTATTGATCACAGTAGTGACAGGTTATCGAGCGTAATCGGTGTGACTGTTAAAGTCTGAATTTGAGTCTTTTGAATCCGGAGTGTATTATTCTCATTTGGTATAACAGAGTCGTCACCCCAGTTTCGATTTAGAGTGTGCGCGCGCGCGAGTGCGTGTGTGTGTGTGTGGCAATATTTGGCAGCAGACAGTACAGTCACGGGACTCTCTCTCTCTCTCTCTCTCTAGTCCCTCTTGTGGTTCTGTCACACACTTGCAGTCAACAAGGTTTCCTCCTAGACAAATAAAATGTGACAGCAAGGCGAACAACCACCCAAAGCATTCAATTATGGTTTTCTGTCAAAAGTGCCTATTTTCATATAACTTTCATCAGTTTGTTGTCTTACTATGATTGATACAGTCAATTTACAACAAAGGATTACAGTATGTCAGCCTGGGTAAACTCGATTTTGCAATTTAAAAAAAAAAGATCAACAGATCCCTTTTAAAATAACCTGTGGAACCATCCATGTCAGCTAAATGCATAGTAAATTGGAAATTGATTAGGTTTTTGTGATAATATTCACATTCTTCATACTCCAGTCACACATGGCTCAGTATTGTGTAAACCTGGAATGTATTAGCCACAAAAATCTGATCCCCGTGCTACTGGTTTTGTTTACCCCAGTCCCAGACACTTGGGCTCCTGTGGAGTCCTGGCAGTGAGGCGAGCCACCTTGCCCCTTTGCCCCGCTGCCCCCATCAACACCCCCAGCCGCAGTTTCATCAACCTGGTTGCCCCCATCAGCACCCGTAGGATAGAGTACACCGAGTGCCGGACACTAGGGTAAGTCCCCACATGACCACTTGTTTGTCCGTCGCAAACAATCTGCCCTCAGACCTGCCTCTGCCATTAGTTGAGTGACATGATGGATCAGTTTGGTAAATGTCTGTGTCCTCAGGTATACTTTAGAGCAGATGTACAATCTGGTGGCTAGCGTGGACCAATACCAGCACTTTGTTCCCTGGTGCAAGAAGTCTCGGATCATGAAGGGAAGGAACGGGGATGTCTGAGCAGAGCTTGAAATAGGTTTCCCTCCCCTTGTGGAGCGTTACACCTCTGAGGTCACCGTCGTCCCGAACCACCAAGTCAGGGTAAGTCCGTATCACTCAACAAAACAAAACATTAGGGTACTTTCCTCACTTTCTTAGCCCTTAATGTTTAAAGAATGAAATGAAAAATGACTTTCTCACCTTCTCCATATCGTATTGTACACCTATGTACAAATGCTTTTCTTGTATTGTTGTATCAAAAAAATCCCATTACTTTTACTTCCTGAAAAACTGCATATTTTAGTGGTTACTTCAAGGCGTGCCAGTAAGCGTACATGCAAACCAATAATACCAACACCTAGCAATGAACAATGCACCAGAAGATTAGTAAGAGGTGTCTGCTTGACAGTGAGAGGATGAATGGGCACTTTGACTGCCTGCCAACATTGTGTTCCTCCAGAGATCGAGGCTCGGCGCAGCTTTGATCCAGGCTAGGCCTTTCCTTTTGGCACTCAGTGATTAAAGGAAGGACATTTTGTTTTTAAAACAGGCCGTGTGTACTGACGGATCCCTCTTCAGCCATCTTGAGACTATATGGAGGTTTGCCCCTGGAGCCAAGGACCAGCCAGACTCCTGCAAGGTGGATTTCTTTGTAAGTGTGCCAAACAATAAAATTCAGATAACCACAAATCAACGTAAACATCCAGAGTTGTTGAATATGGTGTCACTGTTGGGGAAAAAGCTTGGGTTTGATATTGAATTCCCGATGACCTCAAGGCCGCCTGTGTTTTAGTTAATGTTCATTTACCTGATCTCTAATACTTGAGAGATCAAACTGCATGCTTTAGGATTCTAGGTATTTGTCCCTGGACTGTTGTGAAAGGATTATCGACTGAAAGGAAGTGTTTAGTAAAATCCCATTAGGCTCTAAATTTAGTCGGCTGGTGTTCCCGGGCGGCTGAAATAGCCGCCCTGACAGTGATAAGGAGCTGCTGACAAGGGGTTCTCTCAGATCAGATCAGGGGAGATCAGGCGCTGGAACAAGCTTAATGAAGGAAGCTGTAGGATTAATGATCACTGAACAGTTTTAAAATTAGTATTAAATTCACAAGGTTAAAGGGGAAAAATTCACTGGGTGCTCCTGCCAAACCAATCACAGTCAAACAATTAAAAAAAGACTGTGAAAAGACTCGGTCACCTGAATTCTTTTGTTGGTTTTCTTTTAGTTCCTTTTTGTATTCTGACCATTTTTCTTTTCATAGTGACACACTGACACATTTCTGCCTCATTTTGGAGGCCTTCCCTCAGAGCATCAATGATTAGACCACCAAAATCAGGCCGAAATGCTTCAGAGTGGCTTCTATGAAAAGAAAAATGGTCTGAATATTAAAAAAAAAAAAAAGTATTTGAAAGTATTAGATTGTTCCCATGGAGTAAGCCACAGACAGACTTCAGGTTAAATGTTGACTGTTCGTTGGTCTCTGGACACATAAAGACCCGGTGACCAGTCTAACGTGTTTCTCCCCTCTCGTGTCCTCTGAAGGTATCGTTTGAGTTCAAGTCTCTTCTGCACTCTCAACTGGCCACCGTGTTCTTTGACGAGGTGGTTAAGCAGATGCTCGGTGCCTTCGAGACGCGTGCGGGCAAACTTTACGGCAGCCACCAGGGGGCATCGGTGAGGAGGCGGTCAGCATGAGGACGAACCCTTTGACCTCCTCCGCCCAACCCACCAGCCCCCTCCTCCATCTCCTACTACCTACTACCAGCCCTTGACCACTTCCACCTGATTTCAACGCGTCTGACGCAGGAGACCGGATCTTCTTTTTGCACTTCATCATATCTCTTACTTGTGGGCAAGCACACAAAACACACTTTATACCTATTTATTTAAAGGCCACCAACTAATTTATTCACTTAAATGTACATATTTTTTTATTTTTGGGATAAGAATGGATGTGTGGCTTTAAATGTTCATGTTTAAAAGGGATTGTTTCTTTGTAAAATTGTGGACCAATGCGCAGCCAAGTGACTCCTCTGTGGTCTTGAACCATGTGAAAGGGCAGAGAGGGCTTTTTCTTGTCCTACACAACTATTTCTGTGTCAGTTGAATATTAAAAAGCTCTCTTTTTTTTGGTAAACTTATGTCAAGTATTCATTTAGTGTCTTATTTCTTTGCATACAACATCCAAAAGTACAGTAAGACCATAAGACATAAGCATTTCTATGAGAACCACCCAAGAGGTAAAAGTCCCCAGGATTTGTGATGTAGTGGAGCATGTCTATAACAGTCCTGTCTGGGCAGGAGTTGGACCAAAGCCTGTGGATTCAGGAACAGTTGCGTAAGCTCCTTCCTCCCACACAGCCATTCAACTTTTCAGAACATTAACTGTTGTAGGTACAGCATATCCCAATGTAAGACTGAGGTTTATCGCTATCTTGGTAGATAAGATAATAACAAAATAGGACAAACTGGGAGTACAAGTTGTTTTGTTTTCACTACACCCATTGCTACAAATTCAGCCCTGTTTTTTTCCCCTCCATAATACTATTGCTGAAGGAAAAACCCTCAATTGATATGGTCATGTTTTGAATCCTGAAAATGCAGCAGACAATACATATCACTACATGTATGCATTCAACGATCAATATCTTTGATTTAAGCAGCATGGCATACAGCGTGTTTGCAGCGGTATGGGAGGTGTAGTGAGTGTCGAGTGTCAAGTGTCAAGTGCTTTTCTGCAGGGTTACTAATAGTTCTCATGTATTTAAGGTGAAATCAACCTGTCTCTTTGGAAGGTGTGGGCCTTCATTAAATCTATGTCTGCAGAGGCATGTACAGCATCTGGCCAAAAAGAAGGAAACCGCAGCATCAAGTGTCCACCTAGTGCAGGTTTCTGCCTGCACAGTATTAACATGGGTGCACTTCCTGGCACGATCTTGTTCTAATTATCCCCCAGGTAGCAGGGAGTATAGCAGGCGCATCCTCCACCCTTCTCTCCTTTCAGCATGCACTTTTCAACCTCTTCTGCTGGGTCACATGACAGAAATACAAGCCAAGAGGACCCTCATTGTGTTGCCTCCAAAATAACCTTTACAAGAAAAGATAAAATATGTAGCGCTAACAAAACCGTAAAAACAAAATAAGTTGAACACAACAGAAGAAATAGGACAGTCGCCATAGTGACACAGTGCTGGGAAGCCTGGCTCAAAGGCCATGACAAAAACGGGATGGGTGGGTGGGTACGGGGTGTCACTCTATGATCTCCGTGTCTGTCATGACCCGCCCCACTTAGTCAGCCAATCACCGGCCGCCACTGGTACATACACACATGCAGACTAAGCAGGGGCCGTCATATGGCCAAATCTTATTTCCTGAAACTGGTCATTGTTTGCACACCAAAGCTGGTCTTTCCACAGTGTCAAATGAAATATTAAAAAGGAGAGACTGGGCAGAGAGAGAACTCAGAGCAGAAGAGATTTCAAAACCATGAGGATGGAGAAGATTGCAGTCCTGATGCTGGCGCTCTGCTGCTGTCTATGTGATGCGAAGGATAATGACAACGGCAATCTCAGTCCGAGCTCAGAACAAACTAGCTGCTGCGACATCTCTCTCACCTCCACCGTGGAAGAGAAAGTGGCAAACATGCCGGACAAACTTGCACTCCTGGAGTCCAAGTTACAAAACAGTGAGAAGGAGATACTGGAGCTGAGGAGCCTGATTGGAGGTAAAACATAGCATGTCTACTTAGGATGAATAATACTTTCCCTTTACAAATCCTGCAATATTGTATCTGTTATAATGTGACGCTCCCAGGTCAGCCTCAGGTGGCCTTTTCTGCAGCTCTCAGGTAGTCTGGCTCTGGGAACATTGGGCCTTTCACCACTGCTACCCCACTTCAGTATAAGAAGGTCTTCTCGAACATTGGCAGTAGCTACAATCCTGCAACAGGTATTTCAAGTGTATGTGTGTGAATGCGAGACGGAGAGAAAATGAGAGCCTGTGAAATTTAAACCACCATTATATTGGCAGGTATTTTCACCGCAGTGGTAAAAGGAACGTACTTCCGATTCTCGATGTTAAACAACCTACCCAGCTCTGTTATGAGCCTCATGAAGAACGGTGAGAGGCTGGTGTCTGTGTGGGACATCTCACAGTCTGGCAGCAATGCCGTGGTCGTCCCGTTGGAGGCGGGAGACAATGTTTACGCAGAGCTCCAGGAAAACAGGCTGGTCTATGATGACGGCATGAACTACAACACCTTCAGTGGTTTCCTGCTCTTCACCACGTGATTCAACCAATTCAATGTTTGAATGGGTCCTTATGCTTTTAAAAAGGAACAGCTCACTTTATTCATACTCACTTTAATCTGTGCAGCATATGCTACAACCTTATAACATTGTTCAAACATTAACAAGCCAAACTAAGACTGTGTTGTATGGGTATCAAGTACAAACAGCTGAGCGACATAGAAACCTTAAATGCGATTTGTTTAGGACCAACTACTAACCATATTTGAGGTATCTAAAGAAATATCCAACTATCTATGCAATACTTATCACTGTAAAAATATTAATCTGTCAATAACGTTTCTGATACCTGCATACAGCCAGAGAACAGAATGTACATCAGTGTTGTGGTTCCCATTTGCATTAAAGGTCAAAAACAGGAATGTACAACAGTTCAAGGCACTCAAGAACATTATGAAATGAAAATATAATCCATAGACACTTGAGTCTATGAATGTCTGCTTATCTGCATTATGTACTGTAGCATGCAGTCACAGAAATGATCAAACTACTCTTTCACAATGAGTTTGGCAGAGCACAGTGACTCCCCGTGGTCATTGGTGGCTCTACAGGTGTAAACGTTGGCATCCCTTGGGCCAACTTTGGCCAAGACCAGGGTGCATCGGCCATCTTCTTCGTACTCTATCTGAACTCCAGATGACTCAACCACAGGCTCCTCCCCACACAGCCACACCACCTCTGGATCAGGGTATCCTGCCAAGACAGAAGATGGGAGGGTTGAGGACAGGGGAAGAAAGAGGACACAACAAGCTTTAGGCTGAGACTAAAATGGCATATTACCAAATATTCCATTGCCCACACTGAAACTCACTGTAAAACCTCTGATTCTGATTACACAAATATGATTTGACTATGGAAAAGCATCAAAGGAAGTGATCTGATCAAGCCTTTGTGTACCTGTCAGGTGACAGGAGAGGTGGGCACTGGATCCCCGCGCTACCGTCTGGTCCTCCAGACTCTGGGAGAAGTGAGGAGGCCCCTGCATCTTGAGCTCCAGAGACTGGAGAGCATGCTCTGCCTCTGGTGATATGGGGGAGTCTGGGACAAGTGGGGGTAGATGAAAGGTGGTACAGCAACGTTAGACATCCATGCTGGGAAACTGAAATGATTTAACCTGATGAGGAGAAAATATTAAAGAAGGGGAGTCTCTCACCCTCTTTGGGGCTGGTAGGGGATACAGGGATCTCTCCTTTAGACAGCAGAGCCATTCTCTTTAGGGCCAGCATGGCCTTGCCTGCTTTCTAGTAGGCAAAAAATAAAAGGTCTGTAATGGAAGATCATAGCAATGCCCCCAACCCAAACAAAAACTCAGATGGAATAAAACCCAGGATCGAAAAACAAAGACGACGTGTTACCTTCCACTTCTGCTTGGCTAGGAACCTCTTCATCTTCTCCTTGGACAGGCTCTTGGTGTTGCTGGGGACTTCAGAGTCAAATACTGCCATCCAGGGGTGGGCAAGGGCCTCTTCACAGGACATCCTCCGCCTGAGAAAGGACACAGTGGGTTAGAGTTTGTTTAAAAAGGGCGTTTGGGGCTATATGTTGTCTGTTGTGTAAATGCACTGATCTGGACCTGGGGTCCTTGTTGAGCAGGGAACTGATGAAATTTTGGGCCTGCTCTGTGATGTCTTCGAAGCTCTCCTCGTCAAACTCCCACTGGGCAGCTGTCACCAAGGCCAGGGTCTCTGCATCACTGTTACCCTGGAACGGAGACTCGCCACTCAGTCTGAAGATGACACAGAGACACACACTGGCATTATAATGACAATAACAACCCAAGTCCACTAGGTGGCAAGAAAGTACAACTTTCTCAAACATACAGGGACTCCATCAATTGTGACCACCACAATGCGATGAGGTTCCACTTAAGTCTCTCAAAGTGTCGCTCTGCAGTCGGTGATTGACTTAGGTCTTTATGATGAGACAAAAGGGGGGCGGAGGGGATTTGGTCTGTTCAACACTTAGTTTTTTCTTGTGTGTTTCCCAGTCATAATGTCAGACATCGACATCTGCTTTTTCCAGCTTGGATAGAAAGAAAGACATTGGATGTGCACGCCACAAAACAAAATCAGGATTCGAATGGAGAAAGGCGCAAGCAAGTGATAGTACTCACAATATGTAGCAGATAACCCCAACGCTCCACATGTCACTGGCCAAATGCACTGGCTCATAGTTGATCACCTCAGGGGCCACAAACTCTGGAGTCCCTTGCATCACGGTCAGAGGAGTATTGGGATCTGTAACACAAAAAATACATAATGTCGTATTTGAAATCTAAACTATCTATCTTTTCCTATGTGCAATAACAATACAATTGAGCATTGGCAAACACAGTTACCAGTTACCACAGTTACTTCACTTACCCAGCTTGCAGGCTAATCCAAAGTCAATGATCTTAAGTGAGGTGCCGGTGAGGTCAACGCACACAATGTTTTCAGGTTTGAGGTCTAGATGGACGATGTTCTGCTGATGCATGTAGGCAATCCCCTCCAGGATCTGCTGCATGTAGCGCTCGCTGGAAGACTCGGTGTGCTCAAAGTTATCGTCCACAATGCGTTCAAACAGCTCCCCGCCCGCAATGCTGCAGACAGACACGACACACACACACGATCAACACAGTGCGCTTGGATTTCTACTGTATACCATACAACCAGAAGAATCCTTCACTCACAACTCCATGACCATGACCATCTCAGGCCTGTTGTCGTATGCTCCCAGACACTGAACCAGCTTGGGGTGGTGGAGGTAGTTCATCAGCTCGATCTCTTTACGGGCGGCCTCCCTCTCTTTGGCACGGCGGCCTTTGTAGAACTTGCCGGCGCACACACGCCCCGTCTCTTTGTGGGTTAGCTTGAATACCTGGCCGAACTTTCCCCTAAGGACGGGGGGGGAGAGGTTAGTCAGGTTTTTCTGAAAGGTAAAGAACTGTACCTTCATCTACAATGTATAGGGAGGACACAAAATGGCATTGGTTGACAGACTGATATTCTCTGATCAGGGCTACACATTTGTCAAATGTCATTGAAACATCATCGTTGTGTCATTCATAGAGTCTGAGAAAGATGGTAGTGCAGTCAGGTGAATTGTGATTGACTAAGCGCTTTATTTATTGGCTACAAGGGTTTTGTCACCATAATGTAGAACTCACCAAGTATGTCCCCATCTGTGTGTGTGTGTGTGTGTGTGTGGGGTTGGAGGTGGGGTGGCGGTTGTTCCCACCGGGACAAGATAGAGTCCTACCGGCGCCACTGACAGTGCCTGCAGTCACTGTCTAATTGCCTCAGTCTGTTGTAGGAACTGTGTCTCTACATGTTTGGATATTCATCCTCACTTGGCAAAAACATTCAACTACACTAATAATTGCTTCTACTTCTTCAGAAATCAGTGAGGTAACGCACTAACTGGGCCTAGTTGAAAAAAAGTTGGCTGTTGAGTTGTTTTCGTGGGAATTTTTGTTTCGTTATCAGGCAGAGAGTCTACGTAAATGTAAAGTGTTTTGGCAGTTTGTCACGACAGGTACTCACACTCCCAGTTTCTCCAGTAAATTGTAGTGGTCTGTGACTTTGTGGGTAGAGTCAATCGTGACTTGCGTATATGTCTGAGGGGACTCTTCCTCCTGTGGCTTGTCTGAAACTATGAAACCAAATCAAAGCAAACTTTCAGATATTACCAGAAATTTATCATATTTGACTGTATTCTCATACGTGCGATCTACGTTCCCCTATAGCCAACAGAATAATTCCTCTCATCTCACCTTTGAGCTCCATCTTAACCACTGGTGACACCGGGCTGGGTTCGCTCACCCCCGCGGCATTGTAGGCCTTCACTCTGAAGCAGTATTCCTCCTGAGGCTGCAGCCCTGAGAACACCCTGTACGAGGTGCTCTTGCACTGGGCGGTCAGTTCCCTCCAGTCCCCGGGCTCGGCGGGCCCTTGGCTCTTCACCTCGACCACGTATCCCAGGACGGCACTGCCGCCGTCGTAGCAGGGGCCCGACCACGACAGGACCAGGCTGCTGGCAGAGATGAGGGAGATCACAGGGCAGGAGGCAGGGGGCTCCGGCTTCTCTGGTGTAAGGAAGGCAAATGATTTGGGTGAAGAAATACAACGGCGTGGTTACGCTTGTATGCAGCGTCATGGATAGGTGCTGACAGCTCCTGGCACTCAAGAAGAAGTGCTGTCTTACCTATAACAGAGAGGGTGAGTGTGTGCTGTGCTGAGCTCTTGCGATCCATCACGACGACGGTGTAACGTCCTGTGTGTTGTGTCTTAGCCTTTCCTATAACCAGTGTACTGCTGCGATCGGTATTTTCTGTCCACAGCTCTGCCCCATCCACTATCTGCAGAAGAGAGAGAGAGAGAGAGAGACATGAGGTGGACATGAGGTGGTAGAAGAAGGATATACTGCATAATGTGGTTAAGTTACTAGTAGAACGCCTTTACCTGGTCTTTGTCTCTGATCCAACAGGACACTATGGGAGGATTGCCAGTGAAAAAACACGCCAGACAGGCCGTTTCTCCCACCTTCACCTCGAAGTGCTGCGGTGGCTTCTCAAAATGTAGGGAAGGACCTGTAAGGTGCAAGAGGCACGGCTGCTAGGTTTTCACTCTCAGCACATAAATTCAACACACAAGCACTGCAAGTATATTGATTAATAAGGAGGAGGCTGGGGCAGTTGGAGGGAGTAAGCAGCACAACCGGTACAACACGTAGCAGGTAGGAACCGCAGGGATGTATGAGGAGCCGCCAGCTTAAAAGGGCCACCTTATCGAAATGTCAAAACATGACGGGAGTTTGTTTTGAGCCTAGTTAGAAAGTTCATCCCATAAACACAAGGGTGCAGGTTCCACCCCTAGAGCAACCTTGTGTCCTGTTGAAGTGTCCTTGAGCAAGTATCACCTGTCCACTAAGATAACAGTGTCACTTAAATGCCTTACATGTAGATATTTCATTTTGGAATGAAACTACGACAGCATTTTAATGTGAGAGAGAGAGAGAGAGAGAGGATGTTTGTGGTAGAGCGAGGGCATAATAGGTGTGTGTTTCAATCCTTCGCTTTCTTGTATCTTAGTGCACAAGAGTGTGTTATGTAGTTTGTGCTGTATTGCACGGTTACCGAGCGTGTTTCTGAAGACCCCTATTATTGCAGCCTGTAGCAGACCCAGTGTCTCCAATGAAAACAAAGTTTGATTGCCAAACACCAGATGACTTACATCACACAAGTACGACCAGTCCTTGTGTAATTAAGTGTGTTTAACTATTTCAACTCTCACCCGAAAATGCATCCGCAATCCAACTCATGACAGGGTTCACACACTCTAGAACAATCCACTTACTTGGGTAGCCCAAGGAAACAAACTCATCATAAGCTGTGTAGGCAGGAGCCACGCTTTCAGTCATATAAGTCATATCATGTGGCTTGAAGTCATATGACCATACCAGTATATGACACAGGTAATTCCATTTATGAACCTAAGTCAAAGTCATTAGTCAGTATTCAAATATGGACTAGATATCAGTATGGTTGATTTGACTGGAGCCAATCTGATAAAACCTCATTATGTCTAAATGGCTTTCGTCATCACTTTACTTCTAATTTAAACCATGCTCCTCTTTAGTTGGACACAATACCAAAACAAATACTTTTTTCTCTACATTCTGCACAGAGAACAGACCTGCACAACTTTTTACGAACCATGCAATACCCTAACCCGCCCATTTCAGGAACTACACCAGGCTAAGCCCAGAGTAAAGTCCCTCACAGCGGGAGCACAATAGCTTACAGCCCGGCTATATTAGAGCAAGAACAAAGGCAAGAAAAGAAGGTGCAGCTCTGGGTTAAACCACTACAGCGGCTGAAGACAGACACAAGGCAACTGAGCCTCATAGAAAAGTAACAATAACATGGACAATAGAAACAGGAGCGACCAGCCCAGCCGCAGAAAGGAGGAGGGATGACTGGATGAGGGAAAGACAGGTGCATCTCTTGGCCAGCTGACAGAGACAGAGAGTGAGGACAAAGGTAGGCGAGTGTGTTTCTTACCTGTCCCCGAGTTGGCTCTCCTCTTTGGAACGACTGCAGAGAGAGATGGAGCGCAGGTAAGTTTTGAGGTGAAGCCTAGATGTACGGAGGCGTGACGGTGTTCTGCCTATGGCTATCAACTGACAGAGCTCACAGACACACTGTACTCTGCGCTGTCCCTTTCCTTATATGGTGATGGGGCTGAAAGCGTTCAGTGCACGCATCAAAGCTGTATTGTTTAAGAAGCAAAAGCTTTTTTACATAATCCTTGACTGGCTGAAGCTATGCCTGAGCCAAACACTTGAGGACTGGAAATGATGTATTTCCCTTTTCAAAAAAAAAAGAAAGACTTCCTGGCTATGCGGACCAACATGGACAACAATGGTAAAGGGACAAAAACATTTTTCTGTCCAGCACAACATATAGCATGTAAAAACAGCATGCTCTACCAGGAATGAAGCATCGGTAAGACGTACAGTATGTTCACTTACAAACAAGGAATTGGCCTGACCTCTTACAACGGCCACATAGTACAAAGTTCTTAATATGTGAAATGAAAATGTCCATGACATTGATAAATGGTTGCCCCCTTACCTCTCGGAGCTCCCTCTGGGCTCTGGATGTCAGCGGTTGTAGGGGAGCTGGATTCTCTCAAGTCCCTCGGCTTATCTTTGGGAGACCCTCCGTTTTCCTTGGCGCTCTTGGATGAGGAAGGATGGACGCTCGATACACTATTGTTCCCACAGATAGTTTCGAGGTCTGGATTGGTTCCAACAGTAACAGAAAGGAGAAGAGACAACAGACGACAGACAGGTTTCGTCAGAAATGAAAGTTTTGCGGCTGTGATGAAAGTTTAACTGCTTAATGTGATTACAGTAACTCTGTTGAACAAGATCACAGTCATCCATTGAATGAGGGAGCGGTGGATTATAGCCTTGTAGGAAATCCAGCTGAGACGGTGTATAATGGAACAGGTCTGCGCACCAGCGTTCAATGTCCGTCTCACCTCTGACAAAGACAGCGGCACTGCAGGAATTCTTGCCCGCGCCGTTCTCTGCCAAGCAGGTGTAGGCGCCGGCATCTTCCGGCAAGCACTCCTTCACCACAAAGCTGGCCTCCCTGCCGTTGAAGGAAGGCTTCCCAAAGTTGGCCTCTTTACCTGCCGACAGGAGCAAACAGCCACACTTGAAACACACTCTCTCCCACTGGCCTAGGTTGTCTTGTGAATGTGCAACAGCAGTGAGACTTACGGAGAAGTACGAGAAAGAATGAGAAAGAAAGTATTGACTATTGCGACAGATAGGCAAAAACATGTAAGCTCCCCAGATCAGATCAGATCAGATGCTATTAGTTTCATTGGTCAGATGTGGACTGCTCAGATGTGTTTCTGTCTGTTTTGTTAAACAAAAAATAGAAAATTGGATTTCAGAAATGAAATGATGTTTATTTTCAATGACAGCATCGGGCCTTTAGATACATGCTACATCTCGGTGTGCAGAACACCACGAGACATCAAATTGTCCCCGCTCACCGTTGTGCAACCACGACACTCTGATAGGCTGACTTCCAGTGAGGACCCCACGCAGTGTGATGTCACTTCCCTCTTCCACGCAGCAGTCCTCTAAGGGCTCCGTGAAGAGGGGTGGATCCGGACTTCTGACGCTGTGAGACCCTGGAGACGGGGCAAAAGGGTGAGGTGGGAGGTGAGGAGTCAGAAGGAGAGCGGGAGGGGGGGGAAGGAAAGAGCACTATTCCGATAGGTTGCGGTGTTACCTGTACATGAAAGTGGCCACCCACTGTAAGTGTTACACTGCTCAGCCAAGAGGGTAAAAATGTCATCTACCACTACTAACAACAATTCAGTCCCTGGGGCCTCAACAACCACAAAGCTGACACCTATCCCCTGCCTTGACACCTACATGATTTGACACCTACATGCCTTGACACGCCTTGACATCTGCGTGAGAAATGTTGGACACTGCCAGCATTGCACAGCCCACTGCACAGCCCATACTGTTCTCTCTGGCAAGAATACAGTAGCAATGGGTAATGTTTCACTAAATTACCCTCTCATGGAAGTATCTGAAGCATCTAGCAGGAAGTAAGTGGTATATTCAGAGCATACTTAGGACTCAACAGTGTCTCACTGGGTTCAGAGCCTGACCAGAAATCACCCTATCAATGCCACACGGTGTCCCCAGTCTGATTATCAACCCTTCCATGGCAGGTATCTATGAGGTACTGTTCAGCAACTACACTGTGTAAAACTGGAGCAGATCTGATTGTGTGTTCTCTTTATTGTACTAGTTTAACAACATGGATGTTTTACCATCAAAGTGAAGTCTCCGCCCCACAGTGTAATGTGGTTGACCTGCTGGTCTCTAACCTGCCGGAGCTCACTAACAGGATACATCAAACCAAACGCCTTTGAGCTGCACCGCTTCACACTCGGGGGTGGATTCCCACGACCTTTCACATCTCACCTCTTTTGACCTTTTCTTTTTACCAGACCTGTTAAACATGTTGTCACGTGAAAACCTTGTAAATCCAAATTTCGGTGATTTTTCTTGTTTTAACGTCAATTGAAGGCTTACATACTCCTCTATGGGTTGAGGGAAGTCTACCACTCCGGTTGCTTATGAAGCTCTGTTATAAAAACCCCATTGGATAACCTCAGGAATGCATGCTGATGAAGCTGAACACAAGGCTGTTTTTCTCCGTTCCTGAAAAGTTGACATTTTGAGGTGAGGTTTTATAACAATAGCAGAGCATTATTATAACTAGCTTTCCAAAACTTAAGTAAATTAGTAGAATCTGAAAACATGAGAAATATATGTCATGTGTTCAAAAGTTAATAAGATAAGATAAGATAAGAGATAAGAGAGACTTTATTAATCCCGCCGTGGGGAAATTCACGTTATAGCAGCTCACAACAATAGAAAAAACAGAATAGAATAAACAATATAGTGCAAAAAAACAAGTGTGCAAACAATAGAGTGCCATAAGAAAAAGCAAATAGGATATGAAACTAAAATTGCCATAAAAACCACAAACAAGCAACTTAGAGATTTTCAGAGTTGGCTGTAATGGAAGTGAAAGTACAGTAATAAACAATAACAAGCAGAGTCCGACCTCTGGACATATTTTAGCTCTGACAGTATCAAACCCAACTTCTGAGACATCCTCTCCTTACACCAGGCAGAAATGAGAGCAAAAGTAAGATTGAGATTTGTTTGCTGCCGTGCCTTCAGCTGAGCCGTTATCAGGGGAAAGTGTCGTGTTCTGACTCGCCTTTTAAAAAGTTGGTAAACTGCTACCTTCTGAGCCCTTTCCAACAAACACACACACACACACACACACACACACACACACACACACAGACACTCTCATTCTCCATGTGCCACACGAACACGGTCCTTACCTCTATCGGTCACTTTATTCAGGGGTCCTGAGGTCCTGGGGGTGCTGGTTCCTGACCCATTCCCCGGTGCGTGGGCGGCACAGGGCGGCTTGATGTGCATCTTGAAGGTTGACACATAGCGCTGCTTGCTGCCACCGCCGTTCATGTCTGTCTGAGAACACTTCCGCTGGACACAACAACAGCAACACACAATTTACACAGTCATTTCCTACGTCTAATATCGGACTTCCTCTCCCCCTCTCTGTCACTCTCTCTCTCTCTCTCTCTCTCTGTCAAGCCAGTGCACTAGGGCAGCATCTGAAGTCACCGTCTCTGTCAGCCACTCTCCTCCCTGCACATGCTGGAGCCGTTGAGTCTCACCCTCCCCTGTGCTAACTCCACCTCCACTCACAAATCCCTGTCTTTTACTTGGCCCTCTCAGGCAGGGCATGCATCTCCCCCTCTCTCTCTCTCTCTCTCTCTGATGTCTGCCTAATGTCCCCCCACCCACTATTCAACCCCTGTCCTTATTATTATTATAGCTAATAGACACACACACATACACAAAGGCAGAGCAGGGGGGGGGGAGGGAGGGGGGAGAGAGAGAGACTTATCTATCCACCCCAGCCAAAGGTCGTATTGTCCGCTGTTTGCTGAATGAGCTCCCATTCAGTCGTCTCCCTGTTTGCCTGCTCACTTATCGGTGGCGTAACTGAACTTTGTGACGTGGGTGACGTTGCCGCTGCGGTCATGAACAACACACTCGTAAATCCTGCGCCGCTTTAAGGCTGAGAGGCGGCGGCCCTGGGTACAGTATGTCCCCGGCCCGTCGTGCCCGTTTCCCCGGGCAACACCATCACTCCGACAGAATCCACCTGCTTCCACGGCAACCGGCGGACGTCTCACAAGAGGCCGTTGAGAGCGTCCACTACTAAAAACATTAAACCACGTATCTTTCATGAGGATGGAGCAGTAAAGAACTAAACTGTATAATAAATGTCAACTTGACTGCACTTAAGGTTTGAATCTCAGTACATCAGTGTTGCTGTGGCGGTTAACTGCATCGGGTCAATGACCACAATAGAGGTCACTGAGATGAGCAGATGTTTGATTGGGTATCGCATGACGTGATTGCTAACCCCACAGCCCCACCCCCCCCCCCCCAACATCGATCTCCACTCCATTCCCATCCCAGCTTCCCAAATTCCACATCACTGATCACACAGAACACCACGTTCAAGGTCTGAGAGGGGCTTGTTTTAGTTGCCCGTAAGGGAAGAATAGCCAAATCAAACACATTTGAGTACGGCTGCACAGACAGAGAGACCATTGTAAGGACCTCATCGTAGTTGTGAAGCTGTGAAGCATATTTCAGCAAGTGCTGCTTTGGGAGCAGCCCAGCCCAGTCTCTGCTGAATATCATAGTATTCTTGTTTTCTGCTTCATTGTACCAGAGGTAGAGCACGCCCAGAGACGACCCGCTGGGATTCACTAGCACTATGAAAGCCAGGGATACGGAGCAGGACTTTCAGATATGCCGCTCAACACTTCAGCAAGACTGATTGTAGATAACAGAGCCCGTCCCCTTCATACTTCACAAGCATACTTCACATCATTCCCGCCTTCCTAAGACCATCACACGGCCAGTGGCTCAAGCCAGCACAGAGTACTGCAGAGTACTGTTTACAGACTGTAATGGTATTAATGGCCAGTCCAGGTTAAACTACCAAATGTTGAGACACTAAAAGCCCTCAGGAATTCAGCGCATAACAGCATAGGAATGAAACCATAACTGTATATGTTTGCATGTTAAGGAAGACAGAATGTCTCACAAAGTCTGACACAAAGCTTCAAATAAGACCTGACATTTCCCTGGTCAAAGAAAAACACACGGCAGAGAAAGTTGGCAGAAAAGCTGATCATTAAGAAGACACAGAGTGATAATGCCACATGCATCCCATGGGGCCTTGGACCATAGCAGCACAGTTAATGTAATTAAGGACTGGGGGCCATTTACTACAGACGATATGTCTGGAGCATTGGTATGTCTACCTTCCCCCTCAGCATGCTCCAGCTTTCACCTATCCTGTATGCATGCAGGTGGCTTGTTCTCCTGTCCCGTATGATTACTGTGATAACACTAAAAGGTCCCTATCTTGCCAGCGGCTCTCAGCACGCCTCCTCAGACTAAACATGGGGGATAGATGTGGACTGGTAGCAGCAGGAGAGGATTTCTCTCTGTGAATAAGAATTCATGTAGTGCTTTCAAAACTATATTAATAAAAAGTGAGTGGACCCAAAACATAGTGTCTGACTTCCAAAAAAAAAAGAAGGAGGATATCTTAAATGACTAAAGTCGAGACGACGCACTAAAGAAATGACAACTACTTTTGCCTGAATCAGAAAGGGTGCTGGAAGGATCATGGCAGACCCTTCTCACCCTGGACACTCCCTGTTCCAACATCTCCCCTCTGGCAAAACTCTGTCAACACCAAAACCTCCAGGCACCTGAACAGCTTCTTTCCCATGGCTGTGGGGCTCACAAACAATGCCCCCTGACCCCCCCCCCCAGACACACACACACACACACACACTTATTTCTTTCATTGCATATATTGATTGAGTGACTGTTATATTGATGTGTCTGTCTGACTTGAGTTTGTCTGTCTGACTTGGAATTTGTCTGACTTGGAATTTGAAATTTGAAATTCCTTGTATGTGCAAAAATACTTGGCCAATAAATTGTATTCTGATTCTATGAGAAACAGAATGAAAAATATGATACCAGTATGTGATATAAAAAAATAGCTTGAAACTATCTTGTGCAAATGCATTATAGGAAGCAAGATATAACAGTGCTACTATGATTTCTGTGAAAGGAAATGACGGCTGCCTATGATGAGGAAGTTGTTGTGGGTGTCGAGCATCTAGTTGCAAATATCACTGATGAGGAAACACATCAATTTTTATAAAACATGCTATGACTTTAAACAAGGCAACCTCCTGCCCAATACACAAACACTGATCTTTTTTTCTGTTGGCCATAGTCAATCCAAAATCACTGAGAACGAAGGCGCTGCCGCCATCTAGTGGTGAAGTCTCGACATGCAAGTAGTATTTTCCCCTCACACAGGCTGTGAACACGCACTACGTAGCTTGTTGCTTCTTGTAGTTTATTAACTGTCATCTTTCCCATCTGGGCCTAAAGGACCAGACTGACCTAGGACTTTCTGTGTGTGTTTGTGTGTGTTTGGGCACAGGGTAAAATAGTTGTAGTGAAGACAATACATGATCAATAACAATGTCAAAAACGATGAGACATGAACTGAACGTGACACCGTCAGTGGGATATTAAGTGCGTGATGAGGAGGGATATTAAAACATACTAACCATCAACCAGTTTTTCTGTCCATCATCTGTCAAACATATGCATGAGTCAATACAGCAGTGATTCTGTTTCTCTTAAATCATGTATTCCTCACACACTTCTAGGTGTGAAGTTTCTCTAGAGTATTTTAGAAGTAAAACGCAGATGGTGAATGGTCGGTAGGTAATGGGAGGAGGGAGGTTTGGTACCAGGAGGAATACTCGTTAGTTTCTTATAAGGCTTCGTCCAATCAGGTTCCCCGGAAACCTCAAATGAAATTAGCCTAGCAGTTACCTTTATCAAGGATCCCACCTTGAGAATAACTGAAGTTTGTCGCGGCCCAGAGTGTAGCTCGCTACAACAGGGGCCGCGACACACAGAGACAAAGGCAGGCCGCTTTATTTGCAGCAGCACAATAAATACGACCCGGTGTTAATGGCAGGTTTTCCGCGGACCTTAGTCGGTCCCCACTGCTGGACTCGCTCTCTCTCTCTCTCTCTCTCTCCGCTCCATAGTACGGCGCGAGCCTCCCGATCCACTGTTGACTCCAGCGCTCGCTCAGACGCACGCTCTCTCGTTCACACAGGCACACACAGGTTAAAAGCCGTCCAGCAGCAATCAGCCTTAATTGGCCGCAGCCGCTGGATCCAGGAGAGAGTTGAGTCAGTGGACTGGACTCGACCCCCACAGTCTGCCAGTCTATCATGGCTGCTGTATTTACCTCCCTGCCTCCAGGAATAAGGAGATAGCGGTGTTTGCCTTGCAGTGTTCTCAAGTGTTCTTCACCTCGGGGTAAAAGATCATGTCAGCAAACATATTTTCCTCCCAGCGCCCTCATGACCAGTACAGCTGCTGCCAGAGGAACATACTGACATTTTACGTCTTGTGTTTACGAGCAGGCTATCAGTATACAGCAACCTTTCCGTCAGGATATTATGATGCATCCAAGGCGCCGTGCAAAATGTGACACTTAAGCTGACCCCTGACTTCTCCCTCTCCTTCCCAGGCTCAAGCATGAGGAGCAGGCATGCGTAGCCTCTGGGTGCAGTGAGAGGACAAAACTGTTACATTCTCCTGCTGGCCATCCCACTAACTCATCATCTTCAGAAAATTGGACAGGTTCCCACGGTGCTTTCTCTGAAGGGCTGTCAAAACTAAACGCATCCAGGAGACACTTCCACACCCGCTGACATAACAGACGCTCGCTGGTTCGGCCTGCTCACCTTTACGTTTTGTTTCATCCGCCTTTAATCTGTATGTTCATGTATGTTGGGAGTGCGGCAGCCTATAGTTGGAGTGGATGTGCAAGGACAGCAGGGGGTGTTGCTCACCAACATCAACATTTTTGCAGCTCTGCTTCATCTCAAAGCAATGTTATGTGGTTTTCTTGGCGGGGGGCACTTTAGATAGAGAGCTGTTTTTTTTAATGATGTTTTAAATGCCAAGCCATCTATCCTCTGCACATGTACAGTTTAGATCACACTGCCCACTTCCCACCATTCTGTCTTTCAAGTCTGTACTTCCTCTGACACACCGCCTTACCTCAAGTGTTCTTTTACCGTATCGCTTCCAGTGTCATCCCCTATGTACGTTATCTGCCCTGTTATTGAAATAGCAAACGAACTCTGCAGAAGTGTGTCTTTCAACGGGGAGCTTGTTGTGCAGTAGGGACCTGTTGTTTTTCTGCTCTATTAATTCCACACATTGACCGTGACTGTCCTGGCCTCACAGTCCCCAGGGCGACACACACACACACACACACACACACACACACACACACACAGCTAAGCATGTGCAGCAGGAGCCGCCACAGAAAACACAGGATTTAAGGAAAACCACAGAGTGCCTGTCAGCACATTTCTGTTATGTATGTTTACTATTAGACTTCCTGCTATTTCATAAATGTATTTTGCAATTGTAGACAGTTTTTTTTGTAGTATGCACCGCGATCATCATGTATCAGTGAGTTCTGCAGTCCTTTATCAAGAGTGAGCATTCGTAAGCCTGTATGTGTCTATGCGTTTTAACTCCCACCTTTGCAATGAGGCCCCTCCGTCACTCTCTCATTGCGGAGGGCCCACATGGAAGTGATTACCCTCTACAGAGTGGGAAATTACAGAGAAACCCTACAGAACTGGAGCCCTCCTATAACCACTCACTCATGCACTTAGATTTATACACATGAACGCAACACACACGCAACGCACGGATACACAGAGAGACGTACAGAGTGACACACACACACACACACACACACACACGCAGGATCTCTGCTGCCACCTTGCCTGCAGCAGTACATTTCCACTGCTGGCTGTGTCGGGACAAGGCTGCAGTGTGCTTCCCTCCTCTCCTCTCCTGGACTGGAGCGGTGCAGGGTAAACCACTGGCTGTAAATTCCTCAGCAAGAGCTGTTAAGAGGGCCTCCATTAAAACAGGGGGGGCCGGCGCTCGCCAGAGAGGAGCCGACTCGATAAGTCATCACCGGAGCCCGGGGCCTAACGGGGGCCCGTGGGAGAGTAGCTATAAGCAGAGACTGGAGAGAACATTACTCACCTCGCTCCATTCAATACACCTAGTTTACCTGGGGTAGGGCGGCCCGGAGCGCTGCGAAATTGCATTAAAGGGCAATAAGTACGATTTTTATTGCCCCATAGCACAAAATGACTGTAATATATGTGCAGAGATTTGGTAGGGTTGTTGGGTTGTAGGGTTCAATAATTACTTTGCCAGGTGCTGAGATTTCTGTCTTTCTCACTTTCCATACACACACACACACACACACACAATGACTCAACGATGGAGGACAGTTCTATGAGCGAGTGACTGAAGGCTCATGAAGCCTCGTTCTCAAGCCAAGCAAATGACGATTCAGCATTATTATCACAGTATATTGCATTGTGATATATCACCTCTTGACTAGAGCAAGCAGTCTCTGTTGTGACGAGAGACGTCCATCCATGTTGCTGCAAGAGAACACGCCGTGATATAGGAAACAATCAATTGAGCGTGCGTCATACACCATATTGAACAACGTTACAACAGATTCATGTCACGTGGGGAGAGAGGTCAGCTATCACAGCAGCTCAGTGTCCCTTTATCATCCGTGCTGACATATATGACCGTGGTCGGCCAGCGTCTCCTGACCACAGCAGCATGGAGGGTAATGGCGGATATACTTTCAAGCGGATGTGTCAGGTTAGACAATCGACTGATAAAAACCACCAGCACGAGTAGTCTGGGCTGCCGGCACAGTGAGAGTTAAACATTTCCACCGACGTAATGACATAATAAAAAGTTTCATTCAAAGTCTCTTTCCGGATCGTTAAAGGGGAAAGGGCGATGACATGAAAAAGACACTTCCTCTCTCTTTGTGTTGCTGGCTACTTGTGCCATCGAGGGTGGCACGGTTGTGTACACACTGTGGTGTCTGGATGCACATTAACCACCCCCTCCCTCCCTCCCTCCCTCCCTCCCTCCCTCCTCTAAATCAAGCCCGTCATTATCCCTGCAGGCTCCCAAAAATATCTGTCACACAGCTGTCAGCACCTCTCTGCTCAGCAGCTGGAGGGGCTCTGGCCGTGATAGCATATACACCCTTCGCCCTGAAGAGCAGGGACAACCAGCTCAGCCACTCAGAGTCAGCTCTTCCAATATGCTGTGTGTGTGTGTGTGTGTTCGTTTGTGCGCACGTGCTGACGCGTTCGTTTTACTTGCCAAAGTGCCACCCCTGAGTGGTCTGTGTACTTAGGAGCAATAAAATCCCAGACAAATGGTGTGCATGAGGCATGAGAGTGAGCCACCAAGGAGGTGGAGGACTACACAAGAATCCCCACCACATTTTTTTCCGAGTGTGTTTTCCTTTGCTGCAGGGTCTTAACACCCATGTTTACCAGATTGTTTTAAGCAATAAGCTCCAGGAGGCTGCGATGCTTTACTGGGATTACGACGACTGAGAGACGAGACTTTTGTTCTCTCGGTGAGGCCCGTCAGGCAGCGGCCTCTCTCCGCGACGAGCCGACCGCAAGCGATGAGCAAACAGCACCACATGGTCGTCTGGAGCCAATGGAGAACCTGCCGCTGCCTGGCAGGCTTTCCTGAGGCCCTCGGGCGCTTTTGCTGTTAGACAAGACTCAAAGCAGAAGCTTTACAAGGGGCCCCACGGGAGCTTATGGCTTTTATTAAACTTATAAAACAGTGGCAAGAATGCAGACGTTTCAGAAATCCTTTTATAGTTAATCGCTAGTAATTAAAGATTATTTATCTGACTGGAAATATAGTTTTTCGAACAGTAGATAAACAATGCGGTTGCTAAGAAGCACATAGTTGCCGGTGATTTTCCATCAGCGCTTTGATATTCCAATGTTGTACAGTTGAAGTTGTGCAGATATCAGGTATTTCACAACAGCTTGGGGCGGAGGTCAGCCAATCAGAACCTGAGGAACCAAACGATCCATCAACAACACACGCAGTCGGTCTCTCGGAGCTTCTGAAAGGTTTTTTTTCTCGAAAAGACGTCGCTGCTGTAAATTGCGTCCTTTACTTCACAGAGCAAGGCCGAGCCACGGGCGTCTCAATTTCAGCTGGCATGAATGATTCATTTCAACGTGCAGCATTTCATCTGTTGGTGTTTGTGTAGAATCAATGAATCGTCTGAACGCCTTCTTAACTCAGCAAGACCAAGACAAAGATCCGGCTTTAATAAAGCGATTCTGGTGGACATGAGATGAATGGAGAGAAGTAGGGCAGGTCCTCATGCTGACTTGGGACCCAGTATTTATGGCCAGAGGCCCCGTATCAAAGTCTGAAAGTGAAATGCACATTTAAACCTCCGCTCGCCTGCCAACTCCCTGCTCTCCCTCCCCCTCGCACAGGCAAAGCAATGATACAAGGAGAGGGAACATATTGCACTTCCTGCTGGGATTTCAAGGGAGAGCAAGACAGATAGATGTAGTATGTGCTCTGGAAAATCTCCACTACTCTTCTATGGTTAGGATAATGTATGACTATGACTAATCCGGTGGTAGCCTTCAGAGCATGAGGCGCTCCTTGAGTTCGCCCCAAGATTTGATTAGTACCAGACCTGCTACACGTCGGGGGAAGTTTCTTTTTCTTCTCCCTTGTCATTTTTCCTCTTCTTCTTCCTCGGTCATCCCTGATTTCCTTTGTCCACGATATTTTCACGCCCCTTTCACAGGCTCTGATTTTATTGCTTCCTTAACAGTTTCGTGGCGCCTTCACATGCCTGAACAATGGCTCCCCAGTACTGGCGAGAGAGAGAGAGAACACTGGCTCCTCTACCAAACATGATACATCTCTGACACGCCGAGGCCTTCTTCCAATCAGAGCGACATCGTATCATCAACACAAGGGAGCATTCTTTCTGCCTTACCCCCATTCCTTGGCTTGTCCCTTCTTGCCCCCGAGCGAGCAGGAAACGTCTGCGTGCTACACTTCTGATCTGACATCGACACCATGGGAGCCAGCGAATCCGCTTCAGAAGAACTGGGCACCGGCTCAGGAGCGAGTGTCGGACCCGTTTACCGGTCGATCGGTACCGCCTGTCGCGTTAAGTTAACGGGCGCAGCTTGCGATTGAGTTATATGCGTCTTAACGTCGTCCAACATTCCTCCGCGTGTGCAGCGTTCCAGCCCATCAGGTGCAATTTGTGTAAAACACCCCCAGATGGATCATGCAAGACATCAGAGGATCCGTCAGAGAATATCACACAGGCCCGAAAAGTTTTTTTTTTTTTTTCTGGCAAAAGTCAAAAAGCTCTGAAAATTAATCGGGGCATCTGATTCCATTTAGTTTTGAAGCTCTGAGTTTTTATCCTACGCATTCACAAAATCAGCTGTGTCTTTACTCATTTTGGATTCTCCCTCTTCTTTTGTTTTCCTTCGAGGAAGACAAAAGCGAGCGAATTACATTGGATTTTCCGTAACCCTCTCCATCCCCCTCCTCCCCCCTTTAAACCCCCTCCTCCCCCCCGAAACAATCTCGCTCTCTTCCCCCCCCCCAGCACCAGCACCCTCACCCCACCCCCGACCCACCCACATGCCGCTTTCTCTTCATTCTACCCGCTCGCTCGCTCGTTTTTTTTTTTGTTTCTCTGCTTCGGTGCAAAGCCAAACAAGCCGGCCATTAAGTTGAGCTAAGCGCAGGAAGCGGGCCTTCGGGCCGGGCGGCACTGTTTACAAGGAGCCAGTCAGGTTTCGGCGTGGCGCTTTGAAGCGAGCGGCACACAGGAGACCGTCTGTCACTAGGCGAAGGCCCCGGCGCTGCTCCACTGACTCCCACATTCCCCCCATTCATCTGAGCGGAGAGAGGCGAGGAGGAGGGGCACAAAGTAGAGGGACAGGTAGATTTATAGTGGCCCCTCCCTCCTTAAACACAGTGTCTTTTGCTACCTTTCCAACCCGGGGTTTTTATTTAACCGCACATAAAGATACAAGAAAGACAACTTGTCCAAAGACGTTGTGGTAAAAAGAATTGAACTTCATTGATACTTAGGCAGTCAAGTATGAGCTCAGCACAAAAAAAAAGAAAATAAATCAAGTACAATCCGATGCAGTCGTTATATGATGCACATCGCCTCTTAACCTACACCGTGACAATATGAATGCGTGTGCGTGTGCATTTGTGAAGTATACATGTTTCTAGCCCGGAGCCTCTGTGCCGAGGCGGGAGGATCTACTTTCCCCCCCATCTACTTCATGACATCAGCTCAGACGAGGTTCGGTTTCAGCCGTGCATCGCTCGGGGGGATTCCAACTTGGCACCGTGCGCGGCGACTGCAGAAAAGTCAAACGTTAAGCAACAGCCGAAACACCTCCAACAGCCTCGTTTTCCCCTCCGCTAACACTGCATTTTCACACCACTTCCCCATCCACTTGTGAAAGTGGATGGGGAAGTGGTGGAATGAAACCCTCTATCTCCAAATCTCCGAAGTAGCACTTTGCGCCAGCATCACTGCGACATGTTAACGGGAGGCTGGCGCCAGTTTCTCAGGAGCAAAACACACTGATGTGGAAACATTTTGAGCGTGCAGAGAGGGGGCTTGATTGGTATTTGGTATAGGGCAGGCGTTTTCAATCTTGATGGTTCCCTTTATGGGTACTCATGGTCAGGATCTCACAGGAAGCTACAAGCTGTGTAATCATTTCCAATAAGAATTCCAATCATTTTCTTTACTGTTGCCTCACAGTCTGAGGCAACAGATGTTCAGGTGTGACTCAAGCATCAACACTCTGGTTAAGGCAACATGGCTGCCCTTATGCCACACAAAGTAGTTAGAAAACTCATTATCAACATTATTTATCCAGAGAAGAAGAAGAAGAAACGCTGAACATATAGACCAAAAGCTAAGAAAGCACTGAAAACTGGATTTTTGTGAGAAAAAAAAAACACAGGGATTTAAAAACAAGCATTTGATGTATGAGTATGTGATGAACGAGACCCCTATTACTGTTCATGAAACGCCATCAAAAGGTCTGTTTTTTTTTATCTCTTCAGATACGTGGCACTTTGTTTTGGTGGGAAAGGTGTGGCAGAACACAAAGCACAACTGGGAAAGCTTCCCATGCAACAGACCGAAATAAGATATTCTTAAAGTCCTCCAGCAATTATATCTTCAATTACCAGGAAAAAAGACAAAGGAAGAGCGAGTCTACACCTATGGTGAACCGAGTACGCTGGCACATAAGAAAAACATGTACTTTCTTTAAATACAAATATATAATTTCATGTTTTTACAAACAGTATTTACAATTTCATTTGAATTACATACGCCATGTTCACAGAGAGAAATCCGGTGGCTGTTCTTTGCTGCTGGATTCTCACTCCCAGTTGAGTTTATGGTGGCTTTAAGAACAGGGCCAGAGAGGGGGAGGAGAGCGCTTCGGCACATGGCATCCATAGCCGTGTTTGTTATTTGTTCAGACAGTCAGGTTTGCTCGTTGTTTATCCAGCTTGTCCTTGTGTCAAACTCTTACCACCCAAACCCTCAATTTGGCATGCATGTATGGCAATAAAACTGAGTGGAATACAAAGAAGAATCTAAGCTAATCGCTGTCCTACTTACCTATCATTTGTGGGCAAACCGAGAATAACAAACACATCGGTCCTGACCACACACGGTCCCAGTGTGGATCGGTCTTGAGTCTACACGGTAGTCTCCCCGTGCTTGCCGTTTGTCAGCCGCGTGTAGAACTTGTGCCAGGAGTGCAGAGTCTTACCAGACCAGATCCAGAAGCCCGAGGTGATGCCCACGATGAGCGTCATCAGGTACTTGATCATGTAGACGGTGAAGTCGGGGGTCATGCGGGGACTGGCCTGCGCGGGGCAGGGGATGGCCAGGCCCTTACAGTTATGGCTGACCCAGCTGCGCTCCCAGTGCGGGCGGAAGGCCTGCTCGTAGAAGAAGCAGGCGATGACGATGGTGGCGGGGACCGTGTAGAGCACGCTGAACACGCCGATCCGGACCATCAGCCGCTCCAGCTTCTCCGTCTTGGTGCCGTCGTGCTTCATGATGGTGCGGATGCGGAACAGCGACACGAAGCCGGCCAGCAGGAACGAGGTCCCGATGAAGAGGTAAATGAAGAGCGGGGCCAGCACGAAGCCCCTCAGGGGGTCCAGGTTGCTGAGGCCCACGAAGCAGACGCCGCTGAGCACGTCCCCCTCGATCTGTCCGATGGCCAGGATGCTGATGGTCTTGACGGCGGGCACGGCCCAGGCCGCCAGGTGGAAGTACTGAGAGTGGGCCTCGATGGCCTCGTGGCCCCACTTCATGCCCGCCGCCAGGAACCAGGTGAGAGACAGGATGACCCACCAGATGGAACTGGCCATACTGAAGAAATAGAGCATCATGAAGAGGATGGTGCAGCCCTCCTTTTTGGTGCCTTGGACTATGGTCTTGTAGCCCTCAGGGTTGAAGCCGTCATTGCACACCACCTTGTCCCCCAGGAAGTAGCCAGCTATGTAGGCGATGGAGACCATAGTGTAGCAGCCAGACAGGAAGATGATAGGCCGCTCTGGATATTTGAAGCGCTGCATGTCCACTAAATAGGTGGTGACTGTGAATAAGGTGGATGCACAGCAAAGTACAGACCAGACCAGAATCCATATGCGTGCAAATTGAATCTCCGTATCATTGAAGAACATGTAACCGCCGCTCTTCGAGGACTCACAGGGAGCCGCGCAATCCGCCTCCCCTAGAAACTTATAATTCAGATAGGGAGGGACTTTGAGGACTGACGGGCACTGGAAAGGCCTGTCAACTGTGGGGTAGACACGGACACCGGGGGTCCCGGGGATGGGCATGTGCACGGGTGGGACCGTGGCGGCGGAGGAGTCGTTCTGGCCCACGCAGATGTGTCCGTGTCCCAGCACGGGGAAGTTCTCGCACCGCAGACGCTCCGGCCACTGGAAGCCAAACTTATTCATGAGCGCCTCGCAGCCCTGCTTGGCTCTCTCGCAGATTGACCTGCAGGGAGGAATGGCCATCTCCAAAACAGTGCACACAGGAGCGTACATGGAGCACAGGAAGAATTTCAACTCCGGCGAGCACTGTACTTTCACCAGGGGGTAAAACTGGTGCACCTCGAGTCCAGCTTCCTCCTGGTTGTAATGACCCACTAAATTGGGCATGATGGTTTGGTTATAGGCTATGTCCGTGCACAGTGGTATTGAAATGGGTTGGCAAAATCCATGCTCCGGTACGGCAATTCCGTTATCCCCTTGATATTGCGCTGTTATCAACAGTGGCAGAAGGAGCGCAAAAGACAAACTCTTGCAAAATTTCATTGTCCTGGGTAATTACTACAACTTCAGATCAGAGCACTGTAAATCTGTTTATTGTGTAGCATCAGGTGCTTTGCTAGCAACTACAGTGCAAAAGTAAGTTATTAAAGGAAAAAAGTCGGATCGTGAAGAAAGGAGCGCTATCCGTTTTGTGGTAGTCCTCTGCTTTACTCGCTGCTGGTGGACTTTTTCATTCCCACAGCTCCTGAGTCCACCGCAAGTCAAGCTAGCTACAATAAAAAATAAAACTTCCGGTAATGAATTTCACGATAAAACCCTTATTGGTGACCATGTGTTGCAACGTTTTTTGTTTTTTGTTATAAAATAAATGTGATTTTTCAGCATAAGACAAAGATTTTCGTTGCTGTACTAGGGTTTGACCAATATGGGTTTTTGATTATTGTTTTTTCGATTCCAGTCGTTTTGGAATGAAGCAGGCGAGTTTTGACTGTCCATTTTCATGCCAAAATGTTTCTTTAAAGAAGTATTGATTGACTGATTGACTATTGACCAGAATTGTATTCTTGGTGGGGTGGAAACAGAATCTAGGCTGTGGTACACTAAATATTTCCATTGACTCCAAGAATAAATAATAATAATAATAATAATAATAATAATAATAACAATGATAATCTATTCATGCATTCTTGTGTGGAATCTGGTCAAAATGTTTCATGTGAATCAGTTCAGATAAGACATTCATTTTATTTATCTAACCATGGCAAACCTTATGCTTTTATTTTTAATGCAAAACAGCTTATTTCCGGTCTTATTTCGTCTAGTTCTGTGTAGCTTGACGCAGCAGCTCAACGCGTGGCCCAATCAGACTGTTTCAAGTTCCCCTTGAACTCGGTGGATTTCGGAGGAAGGAGGAGGCAGACAGACGGGGGTCTTGAAACCTGCCTGAAACTAACTTCCCACTTTTACTTCCCCACGCACGTTAAAGCTTGAACACTCGAATTAGTCGATCTGTCTGTCTGTCTGTCTGTCTGTCTGTCTGTCTGTCTGTCTGTCTGTCTGTCTGTCTGTCTGTCTGTCTGTCCGTCCGTCCGTCCATCCATCCATCCATCCATCCATCTATCTATCTATCTATCTATCTATCTATCTATCTATCATGGCATCGTGTCACGTCTAGGAATTGCATGTTAGAATACACTGCTTTCACTTATTTCTATGCCAATAGACATTTCCCATGGAGCTATTACACTTAGAGCGCCCTCATGCGGTTAATTAAATGAAAAAAAGATAAGATGGATCAAGGCTGCAGCAAATAGTAATAGGATACAGCACAGAAAATATAATATAAATAAGAACATAGCAAATAGGGGATCTGCATCTCACAATTTTAACATTTATTAAGTAGAATGTATGTAGAAAAGTATGGGGAAATTAGGGCATAGAAAATAAGTAGAACTTACAGAGACAAAGACTGAATTAATAAAATATGTACAACATGAAAACATACAAAGATATGAAATATATGCAGTATAAAATAAGTGGATTTTTTTCAGAAATATCACTATGTATGCAAAATAGTGTAAAAAGGCCATACATAGGTATGGAAACACTATATTATAAG
Organism: Hoplostethus mediterraneus; assembly: GCA_034670385.1. NCBI lineage: Eukaryota > Metazoa > Chordata > Actinopteri > Trachichthyiformes > Trachichthyidae > Hoplostethus > Hoplostethus mediterraneus. Next base: position 892,469 of record JAXDDW010000034.1, on the reverse strand, counting down.
AAAGTAATCAATAGAATAGTCATATTCAGTGATGTAGGGGTAAATAAAAAAAGGGGTAAACTCCAGTTGGTGATCATCATAATGAAAACCACCAAACCGCCAAAATCAATCAATCAATCATAATTTTCCCCCATAAAATACCCCAATTGCCTTTCCCCCCCCATAAAATACCCCATAATCATACAACATACATTGTTTGATAGTACTTATGATGTACACTATGAATTTATGTGTGTCATTTATGTGAAAAAAGTGGGTAAACTGTTCTACTTAGCCATTAAGGTCCTCATGAAATGAGTACCGTTTCATATAATGGAAAACACATTGAAAGTTTTATAATGCTTCTTGTTTTGTCCAAGACATTTCTACCATTTAATGGGGGCACTGTGAGAAAACCGGGTGGTGAACTAAGTGTTATTTTACTGTCGCTATGCAGCTTGGATACGCCCTTCCCCCTCGATGTTAATTGGATCCAAATTAAACATCACCAGCCATTGGCCGTTCGATGATCGCGAGGACGAAGAGTCAAGAAGTTCCGCGGGGTTGAGCTAGAGGCTCGAGATCATACAGAGGACAATCGGTTATATTACTTGTAGTTTTATCTGTGAAAAAACAATAATGAAATCGTGAATGTGTAAATTATTAATCTCCAAAACGTTTCAGTCACTTAATTTATGGAGGTAAGCTTCACCTAATGTTAGCCAACTAACGTTGGTTAAGATATCTATGATTAACCAGCCAGTAAGTAACGTTAAAAATGAGTTAAAACAGCAGAAGTCTGCTTGCTAGCTTGTTCAGCTAGCTGATTTGGCTGCCAGTCCCAAGGTTGCTTATTCTAAAGATAAACTAGCAATTAACCATTGTTATGCCAACTAAAGCCTTCAAGCTGTCATTTTTGATTTATAACATTACTGACATTAGTAGCTATGTGACATTTTGTTTTAAATATCAACTTTATTAACGATGAGCTCTTTGGTGTGCTTTTCCAGATGAATAATGGAGTAAAGAGTAAAATCAGTGCAAGTTCAGGGGAAGTCAGAATGGCATTTGACCAGTATCAGGGCGCGTTTGCAAATTCCCTCTTTTCCACATGCAAGCATCAGGTAAGCTGTAATATTAGGCCTAAAGCGTTGTGATTTTTATATGAAATTAAATATTAGTAATAAGTAATTAATTAGACTTGTGTGAGTGTTTGTTATCATAGGGCTTAGGGTGTAAGTAATATTTGAAACCACCATTTCTTGAATCATTGTGTAATGTAGTTGACCCACAGCCAACTATTCAAGATCATTGAGCTCTGAGAAGGTCTATGAGGGCAATCATGAAGATTTTCACCCCTGATCATTTACATTTTTGTGGGATACGATTTTGACATGCTTTAACCTCAATTGGTCCAAAGTAGAAGATTTATTTTCATATATGTTTTCATCCACTCAGTATACAAAATATTAGGAGCTTCTTCCTGCTGTTGAGTTGCACCCCATTCTCCGCAATCCATGTTCATGATTGTCAAGAGGACTAAAAACCCTCTTTAACCGTCTCCTCACCTTCATATCCATATCCTCTTAGTGACTGAAATGGATTTTAAAAATGAAATCAATAAGGGATCATAACTTTCAGCTGTATTCTGTCATCGAAATAATAAGTCGCTGTAATATTTTGTCCTCTTAGTGTAGGTTTTGTTGTGCAATGATCCTAAACAGCTGGAGGGATGGCATCTGTGGTGTCTAATTGGTTTAATAATTATTGTAAAGTTCAACTATTATAATAAAGTATTGTAATTCCTGGTGTAATGGAAAGAAAAAATACATATGGGCAAGAAATATTCTTTAAAAATAGCAACGTTATGCAGATAATAAGCTCAGTTTTTGCATCTTTCAAAGTTATAGCTTGATATGAATTCCTGTTTTTACCTTACAGGCTGGTGTAAATGGAGATAGTGGAAATCTGACACAGCCCTTCATCCCCATCCCTAACTTCACACTGCCAGAAGAGGACCTGGCATGCTACATACCCTGGTCTCACAATGCTCATGATGACCCCTATCAACTAATTCAGTGTACCCAGAACAATATTAAAAGCAGGTATTCAGCTTTAATCAGTTTCAGGAGAAATATCATTATTACTGTCTTCTGTACACTGTACCTTACTGAACCTTAACATTGGTACACAAAGCAGCTCACATAGCTCACTATGTGCTGAAGTGTAGCAGAAAAATAATGTTAAGTTAATAATTTCTGCCAAATTAAAGTAGGTTTTAGACTATAGCCCTTTCTTCAGAGGTAGTTAAATGTACATTGTGTACAATCCCGTTTTGGAATGGATAACTTTCACAAGCTGTCAACTATGTTACTGTGTGAATGTTTTCAAAGTTGAAAGTTGACTGATGTATTGTAAGGCTGTGGATTTTTTTGTATCTTCAAGGAATGTCACTGATAGAGCCGAGTGTGAAGGGGAGACTGATCTACATGGTCTAGTGTCAAATATTTTGGAGGAAGCAGACTCACTGGACAGCTACTATACTGAAGGGTATGTTATCCAAGTCTCAAGGTTTTAAGGGGTGTGTGTGTGTGTGTGTGTGTGTGTGTGTGGGGGGGGGGGGGGGTAACTCAGGATCAAATATATTATGTTGTTACATTCATTTCATATTTTTATTTTAGCTTTAATTATTATATTTATTTTTTACAGATATTTCAAATGTATAGTTTTATTAGTTTTGCAAATGCTAACATCAAAGTCTTCAACTCCTCTTAGGAACTCATGTACATTTAAGCCTGTCTGGTCTCCCAAGACAGTGAGAGAGGATTTGCAGCAGTACAAAACACAAGCCAGCGCTGCCTTTCTTCCAAACCGTACTCATCATGAGTCTTTCAATAAAGCACAAGGGCAGCAAATGGCCAAGGATGTCGAAGAGCTTTGTCAGCAGTTCAGTGGCTTTGATGCTACTCGGCAGTGGCTTTGTAATTCCTCCAATGGGGACATGGACAGCTACTCCCCCCAGCCCCAGAAACCTCCACCAGGTCTACCAATGCCCAGCACGGGGAACTCCTACCCGTCACAAATAAGACAAAGTAAACATGGCTACATCTCCGCTGATAAAGACAGAGGGAATAGGGAGCCTATGAATAATTTTCCTGGCCTCAATGATGTCTTTGCACCCCAAAGCAAGATGAGCAGCCAATGCTTTGATCCCTATTACGAGGACCACTCCATCCAGAGCAGTGTTAAGCCCATGAGTAATGAGCAGTATGCGGCACAAGTCAACAAACTCGTCAGCAATTTTCAGGTGTTAATAGCTGGTGAGCACAATAGCTTACACTACAGAGAGTCTGAAAACACAAGCAGGCAGACAATGGAGATGCACTATGAAGACAGCATGGCTGAACAATGGAAATTCAACAGTCCTGCAGTGTCAACACACCATACTCCTACAATGCAGATCCAAAAAGAGCCGGTAGGAGAGTGTAGGGCAGTGCAGAGGGAAAGAAATGGTGTAAGGAAACAGACATTTCAGGGTGATAATAGCTCCCAAGATCTACCTGGGTTCAACCCTCAAAACACAGAGTACTTCCAGCAACCAAAACCCCACTCTGCATCCCTTAAGTCCCCAAACCAATACCAGAACAAGATGGCCACGCATAGAGGAAACACTTCACTCCCCGTAAGCCTGAGCCTGAACCAGTACTTGCAGCAGAGCCAGATGCAGAACAAGTTCAAGCCACCGAGGGTAAACTGTGGACCTCCTAAACCGTCCACTTTTTTATCTCCAGCTGTGTCAGAGTTTGTACCTCAGCACTCCCACCAGATGCAAAGAGGCCCACTGTGCGTTCAAGACTACGGTCACAGGGACGGGCCAACCATCCACTGCTGGCCAGGACAGGGCCAGGTGGGGACCGGTCTAGACAGCGGTAGGAAGAGAGATGGGGACTCAGAGATGCAGCTGGAAAAGAACAGGATGCACACGGCTGGCTTTCTGGGAGAAGGCTTCTCCGCACAAACACAGACCAGCACTCACATGAGAGAGGGAGACAGAAACCCATACTTTGACCTCTTGGGGAGCATGAGCAGCCCACAGAGATTTGGTGGAGTAACAGTAAGCGCAGGAGCGAAGTTTGTGCCTTCCATATATCCTGTCGGCGACCCCAGAAAGCACTCCTGCCACATGCCTTTTAACCCATCTAACTTCAGCTCCAGATCCTCGCTGCCCTATGGAGGTGGCATTCCCGTAATGGACTTGGGCGATATGATGCCAGACAATGAGTTCACAGCTTTCAACCCCTACCTCAGCGACCTGATGGGCTGCAGTGGAAAGAGCATTTATCCCGGCATGGCTTCAGCCTTGAGGTCCCCAAGGATGATGAAGAGCCAAGGAGGACCTATGAGCCAGCTTCACTTCTACCTGGAGGAATGCTATGAGCAGTGGAGGTATTTGGAGAAGGATCGAAAGAAGGTGTGCATTCAAAATTGCAATTCCAAAAATGAGAAAAATGATAGGTTTATTTCTGTTGCTGATTTCAAGTACTGGCATATGTTTTCTATTTTAGGCAGAAGTCATCCTTACCAAGATATTAGCTGGGAAGCGGACTGCAGCGGTGACCAGCATCACCCTGCCGCTAAACCCCACAAGAGTCGACCATCTCATTGTCAACCAGATACGAGAACAAGCAAAGGTGAGACCCCAGCATTTAGGATTGTTATCCTAGGGCCATCTACAGGCTAATTTTGTCACAGCAAGCGTGACGTGTAGAGGGTGATATTTCACTTTGCCAGATTATTAGCTCCATTTAGCGCACATAACCGGTGAACCACAGGGAAGCTGCCCCGGGAACCCCATTTGTAATGCAGTTCCCCTGAGATTTCACTCAATTCACCTCCATTGTTTGAACCTTGTCTACAAACCCTGCTTATACATGAAGAATGGAAGTTGGGTTAAAGACTTTCATCACTGGTTGAGTTCTGTGCTTGGACATGTGATCAGCCAAGAGAACTGATATGGCACAGGGATGTACGACACAGAATAAAAATGTCTTGAAATAATTTTTGAAACATCCTTCATGCTTTTTTGAAGACCTGCGTCACTTTTGTTTGAATATTTGTTTGAAGTTAATTTGTTGAAAGGTAAATATGTGAAATATCACTTTAAGATATTCTGTTCCAAGGCCAAGAGAGGATTGTAAGGATTTATTGTGTTGACGTGTCGCAGGTGGTGAGCCTTCTGTGTAAAATGGAGAGTCTGTGCTGCGTTCCTCTCCATGCCAATATCAGCTCAGCTCTGGACAGACATTATATGGCTATTTGCGAAACCCAGAGCAGACGCAAGGACGAGTTTGCCAATATGTCTAACCGCCAGAGGCAGGGAGGGGCTCACTTCAGAAAGGACAGAGGTAACTCAGAAGTGCGATGTTAAGAATAAGCTGCTTGGTCTAAAATGCCGCCAGTCTTAACTCGCTTCTCTTTGATAGACACGCTGCTGCTGGCCGTCGCGTTGAAGGACTTGGGTGCTGCCACGAGGAAGACCCGCACAGCCCTGTGGTGTGCCCTCCAGATGACATTGCCCAAGTCTGTGAAGAGGCTGGACCAACATGTTGACATGGAGGCCCCCCGCGAGGCGAGCAGCCCAGAGACGTACTCGTACAGTTTTAATTTACTGACTTACTAGGCAACAAGCACATTTTAAACATATGTTGATGAAATTCCAGCCACATGTCTCGAGTCTCGAGTATGATGGCAGGCTCAGTTGAGAAAATGTGCCGATTTTACAGGTCTAATGAAAACTGATGGACATCTTCAGTATTGAATGTAGTAGATAATCTCAGAATGATTTGTTTGCCATTGTTTTGAATGGGCAGTTCAACTCTTATATGCCTTTCACTAAAGGCCCAGCCCTTTTCCCATTTCTGTTACTGACAAGTCTATTGTGTCAGAAATTTTATTTGCTACGAGAATCTATCCTGCCGTATCTTAACGTAATTGAGTTTAATTAGTGTCAGATCCAAATTAATGTGAATCTTGCTCCATCATATTTGTATTTAAAGGCAATATTTATGCTGACATGTCAGTGAAAGTTTCCATTCTTTTACTTATTTATTGGAATTGATGCTCCCTCAGTTCGGGGTATTCCCAAACAATAATTGAATCATAAAGGCAATAGTTTAAAATGAATATGGTTAAGGAATATTTTCTTAAAGGTTCCAGCTTTTGAAGCTTTGATTGTTCCTGTTAACAAAATAGTGTAATCAGTCCATTGTTTTTTTTATTTCACTTTGAACTGGACCAAGCGATACCTTTACTTTTGAATAGAAAAAGAAAAATCCTTTTGTTTGATGTTTCTCACTTAAATTTTAAATGTATTAATCACATGGCCCTCATTGCTAACAGATAAGAATGATGTTTGATAATACTATCTGTAAAATATGACATACTGTGTGCGACAGGGATCAGGGATCCATAACATAGCTTTGTTAAGGAGCTGCCTGATTCTGGTTTAGCGCTCCTCCAACATGCTTCGTGAATATGAGCAGGGTTGTTCCAGTTGTTCCTGTTTTGTTAAGCAGGTCTTACTTTGTGTTCCATCAACTGAAAAAAATAAATCAAATTGTTCAAAATGTTGTTTTCTTTTATTAATTTGAAAAGATGTTAAACCCCATTGCAAACATTCAATCATGGTACATAATAGATCTGAGGTAATCGGTAGTGACCACTGCTTTGTTGTTATTCTCAGGCAAAATGTGCATAGCCAGTGAAACTAAAATCTGAAGGGTCAAAATGAAACCTGATACGAACATTTGCCTTTTCTCAAATGTGGAGGTGCGGATATGAAAGGCGTTTGCAAGATATTGGCAAGTGTGTAGCAACAAGCTCCATGCACCGTGTGAGAGATTTGCAACCCACTGGGCATTTCCTGTATTCCTGCGACGATCAATCTCAATTTGTCTTTCAGACGTTAAGACCGCTTTGATCATTTCGGGGGCAGAGGTGCCATGCTACACAATGCTACATTTCAGTTGGACCGCCGCCATATTGGCAGAGACCTATTGAAACGAGCAGATAAAAGAACCAAGGCAAGGGCATGTACAGATTACGAGCTTTGTTCCTAGACAACGACTTTCCAGAGTCTGTTCATTTCCACAGCCCCGGGGGAAACGCAAAATAAATGGCCTGTATTTTTAGACTTGCACATTTAGCACACGCTACACGTTTTCATAGCTGAAGAAAGCAATTAACAAAAGAGGGTCTAATGAAGTCATGTTCACATACTGTTGGTGTCAATGAGGCTTAGGCAAAAAGAGGCATCAACTGTTTTCTTTCTATTTTCGTCCGTTAACAAAACCTTCCACGTCCAAAGTGTCCTTTCTCCTTTTTTTATCTTTTGCGTTCGCCTTTCTGTGTACGCTTCTTCTCCTTGTCCTTCCTCTCCTGCTTGGCCAGCTTGTCCTTCTCCCGCTGCATCTTGTCCGATTCCTTCTTCTTCTGAGCGTCTTCGCGAGCCTGATCCCGCTTTTGCTTTTGCCGGTTCAGAACCACCTCCACGTTGGTGTTCTTGAACAGGGCTGAGGCTTTCAGTGAAGGACAGTCAGATAAAAGCGAAACTCTTAAATCAACCAAGGCTATTCAATACACTCCCAGATAACTACAGACCGTTGCAGGAACCATTCATATTGCAATAGCTAACAACTGAATTCCATCAGAGTATAAATTGCCTCTGGTTTCATCAGCACAGCTTTAGAAAGGATACATTTTTCACCTCCAGAAAAATGGATTCCACTGGTTGACTCCTCTTCTTCACCTTCAGTGCTTATGTTAAGGAAACAACTGAAATATGACTCAAATTATACAGCCTGTTTGACATTTTATACACATTCTTCTAGAAGTACAATTTGCAGGAGTAAATGCTTAAACAATTTGTAGGATGAGTAAATGCTTATACGTTTACTATTATCAATTAAATGTTTAATTGTGGTGTTAAAATTATCAGTTAAAAATGACTTATAATAAAATATTGGTACTTTTGAAATAGACATTCATGCGCTTGTTGAGAGAAGCTAAAACACAACCTTTCCTCTTCCCTTGAATGTGCTCGTGGACATTCCCCGATACATGCAGAGCGGTCTAATGAGTGTGAATGTTGCACGTTGTGAAACCAAGGATATTCCTCGTCGTCTGTAACTTGAGCATACTGAGCCAGGAGGGCCTCTTTCCTCTTCTTGGACTCGTCAGACACCTCCTTTTGTCTCACCACGATCTGAGCCTGTTTCTCTATCATACTGGCGATGGCCTGCACCTCAACTGCAGAGAGGGGAAGACAAGGAGGAGTGTTGACAGAGTACACAACCCAGCTTTGACCTTGATATTGTTGGATGTTAGTTGGACCACTCAGACGATACAGTACCTGCAATTAGCTGCAATTATGAAGGTACTTTAACGGATTGAGCCACCAGAGAACCCAGGCTGGTTTGATATTGGGCTATTGCTTTTTTCTATAGAAGATTTTACTTTATCGCATTTATGTAACTTGGACTGCATTTTGATCTTATACTGCTTGTTGTTGGTCTGCAACATTTAATCAGACTGGGAATCTGGTTGAATAAGAGTCAATTAAATAAATAAATACCATCATCGTCACACTTGGTTTTTGTTCGTGCACAGCTCTCTGTCCACTGCTTGATGATTTGTCTGCAGACATCTTCCAGGTTGTCCTCCTCCTGCACACAAAGGACAATTAATACCTCGTGGTAAATACCCTACAGCCAGTATGTGTTTGCTGAACAGCGCCCACATACCAGCACCAAGTATGGGACAGAGTCAAGTTCACACATCTACGATACTGTGAGTAGAGAAAGCCAGTTTCCCAGTGCCAGTGCCTGCTTGTGGACATTACAGATTGGCTTGTGAAGAGTGTTTTTTTCATGTTCACATGTTCTGATGTAATTGCAGCAGGGGGACATAGAAACAAACCTATGAGCATTGTCAATTAATGTGTATTCTTTTAACAGTATTCCCCTTTAAGCTATTAATAGACTGACATCAGCTGAGTGCCAGTAGCTGTCATCACACCTGCTCTAGACTGTCAAAACAGCTCATCCCAAATGAACACATAATGACGGCATGAATCCAATACACCAAGCAGCAATTATTTCAACAACCGGTGAACAACTGGTTCCCACCATGTCCTTCCACCAAAATGCACCGTGGTAGGTTAGCGGGTACTGTGATCTACAGTGGGGACAATTTATAGGCCGAATTTACCAGAAGAGCCTGACGATTCGTAAGACGTCTTACGTCATGCTCCACCAACTACTGCACGTACGTTTGCCGATAAGCAAGGCGCCATTAAACTACAAACTCCAGATTTTTTGATTGAGTTTGGCGTGACTCTCAATCCATACAAGAGAACCGCTCGTAGCAGGACCCCACTTCAATAACCACTAATATGGCTAACGTCGTTATCTTGCTCCATAAGGCGGCTGAAACAAGCGCTGGTTCTTGGCACCGCCTCGCACTCAAGACAGACATCAACAAATGACAAGTACATAACCGGGGCATGCCGCTGTGGATACTCGCCAGAAATGCGGATAATATTCCTTGAAGCGCATCTTCTTTCTCCTCATCAGTCTCCTCTTCTTGCAACACCCCTAAAATATACGCCCCGTACACCTCACGGTCCACTTCCAAGGAGTCTAGCCGATCATTCAGCCAGCTTTCAAACTCCCCGGCGTCTACCACGGGCGCAGCCATCTTGGCCCTTTGGGGTCCTTACAAACCACCCGACTGGCCCTTCTGATTGCCTGTGCCGATAGTGAGCTTGCACATGTTTGATGTTCTGTTATTTTCATGAAAAAGCAGGAAACCCGTGTTGGTGGGAAACTAAGGGACCATTTAGAATAATTTTACAGGCACAGGAACAGATTGTTTATTGGATAAAGCTGGCTGGAACATATTCAATATACAATATATACATAAAATACGTCTACCGTCTATGCAACAGGCTTTATAGAAGATGTTACAAACTAGGGTTTACATAATATCATTAGCCTACAAAAAACGTAAAGGTTTTTTAAATCTATTTCACATGTTTACATGATAGTATCGTTATGTATTGTTTAATAACCCTATAAATCACTACATTTACATGTATGAATATGAATTTATCGATTACAATTATTATTTAATTTCTCCTCAATGCGACAAAGTTATCACATATATGGCCAATAATGAATCATTAAACGTCTTTCTAAAATAACAGTGAAAAACGCTTGACAGACAACTCCACTTTTTTGTTGCTTTGGCGCGATGACGAACATCAGCCACATGAGGGCGACAAAATACCTCAAACAACACTGATGAAAGCTAATACCACTGTTCATCACCCAGTGCTTGGTGTGCACTGATTGTCCTGGAATTTGTATTCATGAACATTGTTTCTTCATCAGAAGTGGGTGAGAAGTTTGTCGCCCATGTGTTGTAAAAAACATCCAAGGCAGCACAAGTTGAATCTTGGCTCTGGTTTTATCTTTTTGAGTGAAGTTGTAGTTAAGAAACAGTGAAACGTTGAAGTGCCCTAGTCAAGTTTAGCATATAATAGACCTTAGATTGGCCTGAATTTCCCCTTCAACTCTGAGTAACAGAAACCAAACATTACTGATCCTTGTAGCCATCCTCTTGTACCGACCCTGGAGCGAAAAATAGCCCCTAAATGTCAATTTCCATTGCAGTTTGACACGAGTAAAACTGAAATGCCACATTGTTTCAACTTTCTGTATGTATTTAATTAGTAGTGTACCCTTTGACAGTTTGGTCAATACATACAACCTACAAATGTAAATGAACGCCGAGCTGGAATACATTTTCTTGGTGTTTTGGTCCGTTTGTTTTAACTGAATCAATATAATTTGAATAGTCCTGTATTAAACGCAGTCCTTTTTATAGCAAGGACATAAATTGGGTGCCTCATCTCTTTTCCAGATAGGTCTACATCCATTTTAATCCATTAAGTCACATTAAGTCTAATTTGCTCCAATTAATTTGCAAGTGTCTTCATTAACTAGGGTGGACTACTTTAGTGATTTTTAATTTAAGTGCATTAAAGATAAAATTCACCCTCAAACATAAATCATGTATGGTGATTACTATTGTCTTGGACATTTCGGTCTAGATTTGTGAATATGAATGTGTCTCCCTCACAGCTAGAAACAGCCAAGAGCTTTTGGATGATGTCATCAAGAGATAAATGTTGGGGCTGCTCTGCTGACACCGAGGACGACTTCGTAAGCACAGTGACAGGAACCAGAGTGGTTTGAATCGACTCGGTTTTTAGGGATATGGGCACATTGTGGTTCTCTCAAGGGTGACGATGAAAATGCTCATTTGAATGTAACGGCTCCAAAACACATTGAGAGCCGATGTTAGTCTCAATTCACCGTCAATCGAACAGCTCAGCGGTTTTGTCTTTAGATGACAATGCAGAATAGAGCCTTTGTTCTATTGTTCCTGCAATTGTTCATACATATTGATTAAACAACTAAAATGATTCATTTAATTGGGCTTGCATTTTAGCTTTAAGGCATATTAAGCACCTCTGATAGGCCAATTTCTTATGTACTTCCTAAAAAAAACTTCAATTAAAAATGGAATCCCTGCGGGGAATTGGGTTACTGCAGCCGCCAATGATACAATATTGATAAGAACAGAACAAATAGAACACGCTGAAGATAACACAACTAATAATTACAACAAATGTGTATACTGAATAATAATAATAATAATCACAACAAAAAATAATGTATGGGAGATGGTAACAAACATATTGAAGATAAAGACAGTGGGGTTTTTTTGTCTTAAAGGATTCTCGCTGTGTTCACTATTGACAGACTTGTGTTTGGAATTTACAGCATTATGGAAAGGTGTGTGAATGTATCGTTGGCTTTTCAGAGCAGATGTGCACCATTCGCTGTTCCATTATCATGTACGCAGATGGGAGAGTACATCTACAAAAACATGTTGAGAAGATTTGCATTGTTATCCGAAAAAGAGAATCCTGGACCTTCAGAGTAAAAGTCTTTTTATTTTTTTTAATCGTCAGGTTTTGAGGAGGCATCTCAGCTATCTGTCTGAGGCATCTCAGCTATCTGTCTGAGGCACCAGCTGAGGCGGTGCAGCGAGGGCACCGGAGGGACGCTGTCACCACCAGAGGCCTTCTTTGCATGACTGGACCCACTGCACAAGCACCGCTGAGCTCATGAGCGGTGGTCTAGGCTGCTTCATGGATGAGGTATTTAATTTACACCTAAAAAACATGTCAGTGCAAGGTCTAACAAAAGGGAAAGTTCCCTACCCGCTCTGTTAGTTTGAAGCAACTACTCAGATGAGGCAAAGATAGTAGAGAAATGTGAAGACCGGATAAAATCTATTCCTCTTCATCTGTCTACTTTTTAAAGTTAGCAGCCCATCATCTCCACAGCCTGTTTTGATGTCAGCTGTTCAGTTGAACGAAAAAAGGTGTGGAGGCTCTATCTGCCTGCTAGCCCGGCTTGTTAATTGAATGTCAACAGCCAGAAGTTGAATCAGTGCTAAATGCTTGGAAATGGCAGCCAAATCAGTGGCGTGTGATAGTGCCATGAATCCCACAGTTGTTGATTAAAAGTGAAACGTTGATTGTGCGCTAGCTCGCAGAAGCATTAGCGCTCCAACTCGTACGCTTTGGGCAGTGTGCGTGCCAGCGCTGCTTCACTTCGAACGCTGATTTCAAAACAATCTATGCTATTTGTGATTAATTTTTGCAGCTGCCAATCAAATAGCCGTTAGAGGCCAGCTCCTCATACTCGCCTTGTACCGGAAAACGAGAAAAAAAACGGATTTGTTTCCAGCGTCCAGGCACGGAGAAGACCTCGGGGACCGAATCACTTTGTACCCTGCAAACCTTTGAGAAGATTGCTACAATGCGTACAGCGCCATCGCATTGGTAACAAGACGTATAGACCGCTGAGGTCGGGGGGGGGGAAGAGCTGCTTAGGATCAGGTTGAAGTGAAAGGAATGGTTATGGTCCAGTAATGGGTGGAGAGATACAGGTGGTGGTGGCGCGAGTGGAATACAGATGTGCTGCCAGCATGATTCTGCTCTTTGCCACTGGATGGAAGTAGAAGACACTAATGAAGCGCACTCCTGCTTTCGGTTCGACGCGGGGGAAAGTACAGCTTCGGCTCTGACGGCGTGGAGTTTATATGGCGTTGTGATTGATTGCAAATTGCGTCCTGCCAGCCGCGTGTTGATCCTCTTTCACGTTGGGCCTCCACCTCCCAGCTGCGTGGATCTATTAAAAACCGTGTTTCCGTGTCTACGCGTTTCGGGCTCTCACCCCTTCCGCACCCGCTACTTACTACATAGCGGCTTCACGCGTCGCTGGCCTCGCATTAATGAAAGCGCGACGCTTCGGTGACGCCTCTGTTTCCTCCTCGCCCAGATACGTTCAAATTTTTGTTGAGCGCACTTCTGTACATTCTGCGGGCAAAGGGGCCAAACCGGCTCTCCGTCAGACCCCCGAAAACCGAAACAAACCATTACTTCCTCGCTCTAGACGTTTGTAACTCGTACTCTCAACGCTGCTGTTTCGCAGATGTTTTACAGGCAGCCGGGGTCAACAGAGATGGACGCGGTGCGAGAGAGGGTGAGGGATGGGTGGTGCGAGCGAGAGAGGCAGGCTGCCATCACGACCGGCTGGCGTCGTCATATTTCAGGCTGAGTTGCCCAGGGTCGCCGCATAATGCCATTGCCTCTCTCAGCGCTGCGTAGCTTTAGGACGCCTGTCCTATTCATATTGAGGGGCTGTGGATTGATGCGAAATGACGAGGGCCGCGAGGCTGCTGAGTGGGTGGGCCTCCACATGCTCGGCTCCACAGGCAACCCTCTCCTCACACACACACACACACACACAGACACACACTCTTCATGTCCCAATGCCACCAGTCTGTAAAAAGCCCTACAGTCCCAATGTGCAATGTCCTCTCTCTGTCAACATATCCTCTACCCCAGCGTTAATGTGACAGAGTACAACCAGCACCCGGAACAACCACTCAACGGCAGAGCGACGGAAGGCATCCCGTGTAACAGGCATGTTTCCTCATCGTCCCGAGCAGTTTGCTTCCTCATCACGCGGGGTAGCTTGAGATGCGGCGATGACGAAAAGCCCCCGTGTGTGTAAAGAGGAATCCCGCGGAATAAGCGTTTTGATTCAGCTCTGGTGGATTTCTATGGGAAGTGACAGTGCAGAGGCTTGGGCACAAACAACTATAACTCTATTACAGTGTAATAACTACGTCTAAGTCCAATTAAAACACAGGGAACGTCTTAAATTGATGCATCATTTTCCCAATCACATTTGTTGTCATCTATTTGAGGAAAGAAAAGGCTGCAATTAAATCAGATGTCTATTTGTGTGATCGTCTGTACAGGTTTCCGTGGATTTAAACGTCTGCTGGTTCACCGGCGTCTTTGGTGGGGACAGAAATAGTTTGAGCTGGTGGGCTGAGGGAATCATCCTGTACTGTGTCACGAGGTTGAGTACGGTGGTGGTGGTGGACCTCCCTCATCTCCCTCACGGCTGTCATTCCCCTCATGCAGCTTTAAAGTCTGAAATGTAGGCTAGTAACATCCCCCCCCCCCCCCAACCACCACCACCACCACCACCACCATGTGAGCGTGGAGAAAAAAAAAAGGTGATGAATATGGAGCTGTACCTCGCTCCACAGAGACCGTTCGTTGAGTTCTGAGGTTTCCTTTCTCCAAATCACCGAGAAGCACAAAGACCAGTTGACAGCAGGGGTTTTTTTTTTTTTCCTTCCCCCTGTACCCCCTTCGCTTTTTGAGTGTGAGACTCCCCAAGCGGTGGCCCAGAGGTTTTTAAAAATGCGAAGCCCATTCTTTCCAGGTTGCTGAACTTCCGTGACCTCCGGCGGTGTGGGGAAACTTTTTTTTTTTTTTTTTTTGTCGTGGGCTTGGCATCCTGCCTGGCTCGCCGTGCCAACCCCCCCTTTTTTGCCACTCCTGAACAGAGAGAGGAGTGATGGTGGAAGTGGCGGGGGGGGGGGGGTAGGGGGGGTTCGTTGGATGTGTCTAGACAGCCAAGCGGAGGAGGGCAAATATTTAGCCATGCCACTTGGGGAGGGGATCCAGGCCTCCTCCTCCCCCGCGCTGAGGCACGCCTCTTAGCCACAGAATCAGGCCATGTCCCCGTCCTGCTCCACACTCTGTATTCAGGGTCACGGATCTCATTTCTTGGACAATATTTCAAGCTGGCCACAGAGGGGGAATTAAATTGAAGACCTGGCTTGGTATGGGGGCATAACGGATGGATGTGGGGGGAGGAGGAGGGGGGGCGGGGGTGGGGGGGTTATGGAGAATATGGAAAGGAAATATAGACTGTAGGGTCTCGGTACATGGATGCATGAAACGCTGACTGGGTGGTGCAGAATAAACCCTCGTCGTCATCACTCCGGTTTTTCCCGACGTGACACGCCACCTCGTTTTAAAAGAGAATAGTTATTTTGCAGTTGATTGCCGAATGCAAATTTTTTTTTCAGCTTCTTTCTCTCTTTCAGAAGAATATGTCGTCAGATTGTGTCGGGGGGGTGACACATTTCACGGCGACTGAAGGTGTTTACACGCACGCTCCGATATTTCCCCAAAAATACGCTGCCGATCAAAGCTCGTTCACCGTGGATTTTCCTCCTCTCTCTCTCTCCGCCTACGTCTGAGTGAGCCTCCTTGCGCGAATCGGGGTAAACATTGTTTCAAACGAGGCAGCGGCATCACAGTTTACGGTGACACCCGCTTCCTCGCCGCCGCTGATCTGACACAGAGGGTGAAGAAGAAGAAGAAGAAGAAGAAGAAGAACTGGCGCTGGCGTGGCGTCTGCCGATGGGGCTTCGTCGACCCCCTGCTCTACCGGTAGCCGTCACTCACTTCGCGCATCAGACCGTGCGGCGCAGTCTCGCGCCACCTGCGTTCTCCGGGTGTTATAATCCGCGATGATCTCTCCCGGCGGGTGTCCTGGTCCTCATCTGGTCCCCCTTTTTTGCCCAGAGCCTTTTTTTTTTTTTGGTTCAGACGGGACAAATCTTACCGCTCGCTCTCGCGTATCGGGAAACGAAAGCCGTGGAAAAAGAAAAAAAAGCTCCCGTGTACACTCGCCGTTATATTTTCGAGTGACAACAAATTTGCTCGTGCGCCCTTTCACGGTCAGTGCCGGTTTCCAGGCCGTGTTTGCACCGAACTCGGCCTGGTTCTGCGTCGTGTTTGCCGAAGCCGAAAGTGTGCCGCAGAATCGTCGTCCTTATTGACTCGGTGTTTCCCCCGCTTCACTCTGGGGGGGGGGGGTTCGACGCTTCCACTCGTGCGAGTTCTTAAGATAAGATAAGATAAGATAAACTTTATTGATCCCGCCGTGGGGAAATTCACGTGTTAACCGTCTACGGTCGACAACGGGAGGATAGTGAGGCTATTTTCGATCAAGCTTATAGGCCCGGACGAAGGCGTGATATTGTAGTGAGGAAAGCTTTTACCGGACATGAGCAAAAATGAAGTCGGTGAGAGATCCATAACCTGCAGCTTGAGACCAACTCAACCAACTCAACCGATCCAGTTCACCACCAACTTGACCAGCTCGTACCAGCTAGGACTACAGACCGGTCTACAGCCTTTATTTAGTGAATGAACCTGCATCTGTGACGGTTTGTTGTTCTCGTCCGTGTCGCCGTCGTCTACAACGGCAAATTACAGCTTATTAGTACCGATACTAGCAGTGACAACATTTATCAGAGAAAACATCTTCCCCACTCCCCCTAATTGTCCCCCTCGGGGGCCCCCCGGACTGGTATCGACGGGCCGGGCAGTCATTAGGACATCACACTTGAGTCGAGGAACAGAGGATTCAGGGAACGCGTCCACCCTGATTGGTTAATTTGATGTGAGCGGAGTGACATTGCGTTGAGTATTTATAGTCGCGGGTTGCGGATATCCAGACGCGGCCCGTTACTTTCTGTCCTTCTGTTTTTCGTGAAGTCTTGATAGAGAGCTGCCCGGGGATGTGGATAGGGGTGGCGGCGGGGTGGGGCGATGGGGGTGCCGGAGATGGAAAGGGCAGTGAAGTCCGACAGATCGAGAGCGAGTCGCTGATATTCAAGTAAATCTCTCAGTAAATCTCTCTCGCCGGTGAGTGAGTGACGGGCTCGGGCCGACCCAGCCCCGTCTGAGCTTTTGTCTCCCCTCAACAATGGCGTCTTGTCTGATACAGATACGCTGGGCTGTCTGTCACCGTTGTTTGGTCTCTTTTGTCTGCGTGGCCTCCTCAGCATGGGTGTGTGTGTGTGTGTGTGTGTGTGTGTGTGTGTGTTTCTGTTGTCAGATTGTGATCTCCAGTCAGGTAGAATTGTCCCTGCTGCTGCCCCTCTGTCATGGTGATACCCTCCCCCGCCCTCCCCCACCCTCCCCTGCCCCCTGTCAACTTCCGCTTTTCACTGCCAACCTCCTCGGGGACCGACAGATAGAAATCAGAATCTAAGCCCGGGGTCTCAGCAGCTCAACGTTCTGCCCCCCAAATACAGCGATCTTTTAAAAGGGCTTTGCCTCTCAACTCTAAAACCCCTCCCAGCACCCTCCACCACCCTCCACCCTCCACCCTCACCTACCTCCCCCTTCTCTTCTCTACTGCAGGATTGCACACCGACGCAATTTGCCCCGTCATCCTCACACCAGGAGCTGCTATCCCTCCGTTTTTCACGCGGCGTTATCGAACACCGCGCACATTAATCAGGCTTTTTTTTTTTTTTTTTTTCCCCAGATTGTTCCGGCGATCAAGCCCAACTTTTCCTACCTGCCAATTAACGGCTTTGATGTATCTCTGTAGAACGGGGAGAGGCTAGCATCGCGGCTTTCTTCTGCTGCCTCTTGGCTACCAAAGGCCAGACTCTGCGTTGGCAGAAGATAATCAGCAGCTCTCACACAAACAAGATAAAAAAAGAAGAAGAAAAAAGAAAAGTGAGAGAAGGATTTACTCCCATCCTGCCTGTCGGGCAAAACCGGCGGAGACTGGGGAATTATTTTGGCAGCGACACTAATGTGGTGATGGTTGTTGTTTCCTAAACTGATTTCCTTAATCCTCCACTTGTTCCACGCTCTGTAAACATGGGGGCTTGATTTTGTAATCTGGGAGGTCCCATTGACGCGCACGCACACACACACACACACACACACACGCACACACACACACACTTGTCCCTCCGACCCCCTCCTCGTCAGCCACTGCCTTAATTAGTCAGAATTAAGACGAATGCCTGGGCCTCCCGCGATCAATTGGTATCGAGCGGACCTTCGCTCGCCCCTGCCTGGGGGCCTCTCTGGGCCGGCAGATCATTTATATCAATTGCTTTTGTTTTTCTTTCTCCCCCCCCCCCACCCACCTTCTTTCCCCCAGTCTTCCATCCACCGAGTGCAAGCCTATTGCTCGGCGCGCATAATGAAAGGCGGCTAAATGGCAATGCCTGGCACGCTAACTGCCGCGGTCGTATTGATGTTGCGGGGACGTGGTGTTAAGAAGCGCTGGGAGAGACGTGTGTGTGTGTGTGTGTGTGTGTGTGTGCGCGCGTGATAACGTCCGTTGGTGTGAGTGTGTCGTCAAGCTGGGCCGCCGGGAGCGAGTGCAGCACGTTTGTACCAACAAGCTCACCCCTTCAGAGGCAGGAGTCCCTCGCCTCTGCCCTCTACTCCTCTCGTAGCCCCTCCCTGAATTATTTCTCTCTTCTTTGTTATTCCGTACGCGTTCCCGTGCCGTTATTGATTCGAGCCCATCTGGACCGGATCTCGTATTGGGTGCAAAGGGATGTATATCCATCCTTTTTTTTTTTTTGGCTTCTGCACCCGCATACTCTCCTCTTCCTCTGTTGTCAGTGGGCCCCTCTGAGTACCAGCGCTGTGTGGAAAAACAAAAAAAGCTTGATAGGAAATAAAAATCGGTGAGTGGAGAAGAGGAGCCCATGAGGGATGAAAGCCACGGGGTGTGGGTGGGGGTGGGGGGCGGTGGGGGGGTGGGGGTGGAGATACAAGCTGCAGGTCTCAGGACGGTGGAAGATTGAGCCTTCGAGCTCCCCGGGCCCTCCCTCAGCGCTGCCCCCCTCCATCAAAGCTTTGAAAATGGATCTCCGAGCAACTCATCACTGGCAGGCATGCTTGTTGTTTTTCTACTTTTTTTTTTTTTTTTTACTTCATTTTGGGTTTTTATTACTCTTAAGTGCCTGCGAATGCTGCACACAATGCGAGTGTGTGATTCCAGCGTATTATTAGGTCTAGACAGGCACGGCACCTTAGGGAAATTCATTTATAGGACAAATTAAATAGAGAAAGGGAAGGGGTACAAAAGTGCACATTTATTAGTTCATTTCTCCAAGGTTAATGGTACAGTAGTGAACTGCCGCCTTGCCGCAGACATAGATCCAGTATGTCCTCTGCGCGTGTCTCTACGGGTCGCTGAGCGCGTTCTTTTTCGTGTACTTTGTCGTATACCGTTAGATACCGCCTGCTACCCTGGAGGCAGAGCTCAAAGCGCTCAGGTCAGCTGCCTCTTCACGCTGCACGCTTTGTGTTGCTTGTTTGTGATGCTGTGATGCTAACTAGACACCGGCCATGACAGCGCTACGCCTATATGCCAAGCTTGGATGGGTGCCGCCGTCGCAAATTTTCTTAGTCCTTTCTTAGTCCTTTTCTGTAGTCCTTTGGTACGATCCGCTCAGAGCTCAGTCCAGAGGAGTAAACCTCGGCTAACTGACTTAAGTTTTGCAGCTAAGCGAAGATGAACCTCAGGCTGCGGTTTAAGCTCGTGCGCGGCGAGTGAGGCGGGGCCAGATGAGCTCTCCACGCTCGCAGTGTCCATTTGCGTTATTGTGAATGTGTGTGCGTGTGCATACGTGCTTGCACACACACACACACACTCCTGCAACAGAGAGCGTGCATGTGGTGTTCGGAGGGGGCAGAGTGGATGTTTTTATTCGAGCGCTCTCCGTCCACGTCTCCCTGACTCATCTCCCGAGGCCCGGGAACGTCCCGGCACAGCCACTCTCTCTTGTCTCTCTTTTCCCTCGAACTCTCGTTTTTTTTCTCCTCTGTTTCTGTGCCACCTGCTATTCAGAAACAAGGGCTGACAGACTTCAGCTCTGCCTTCTCATTTCCTCTAGACTATGTTCTTGCTGGAGAAAGCCCCCCCCATCTGTACAAACACAAACACAAACCATACTCTGTATCTCCGCTCTGAATTCAGGGTTGCGAAAAGAGAGAGAGAAAGAGACAGAGAGAGGAGGGACTGTAGCATCGTTATGAATTAAGAGGAAAAATGGGACTATTAATCCACCTTTCTCACTCAGCACCATAGAGCATACAATATGATGGTGACAAAGTGCCATGTAAATATTAACCAGTGTATCCTTTTAGCTTTTTGCCCATTCACCTGTATTTTCTGCTTATTATCATCTATATAATGAGCCTCGGAGGAGACACTCTCCCTCTCTGTGCTTGATAGAGATGGTTGCCACCACTTCTGCTTTTCTGCCTAATTTGCCTTTGTGAATACTATCGAGTAAAGCGGGGCTCAGTTTGTTTTGCTCCCCGGCTCCCTGCTGCGCTAGCGTTACTAGAACACTTGGGCCATAAGCAATCAGAGAGCGAGATACATAGAGGGGGGATTAAGGGAACGGGGACTGCAGCATCATGTTTTAACAGAGGAGCACATCGGTGATGCTGATGAAGGGAGACTAATGCCTGGCCCAGAGGTGTCACGCCAGCCCCCCCCCCCCCCCCGAGAGGCACCCCGTGGTAGAGAGTGGACCGCGGCTAGCCTGAACTCCTGCCAGGCTCACTGGCCATCTGCAGTCACCGCAGAGGTACGCCGACGTAGAGGCCCTGAGATACACGTAATAATAATCATCTGTCCTACCGAGTTTTTTGGCCCATTGGTCAACTGTCCAATCATGTGCCACGGAGGGCCAGCAGCGTTTCTCATTCCAACCAATCAGCTGATTTCACTGATTAGCACACCTTCAAGCAGAGAGGAGGGATGAATTAGCGAAATCAGCCGCTGTAGTGATTGGTTAGACTGAAAGCCTGCAGACTCTTGGCCCGCCGTTGCGTAGGATTTGACACCGCTGACATCATCCGTGCTCGTTTGATCCGGTGTCCCATGGCAACACCAGAGCAGACACTATGTTGAGTGATCTCAGGCAACTAACGTCAACTCAAAAATGACAAAATGACAACTTGGTAAGTAAAATGGTAAGTAATCTTAAACGACGTGTGGTAAGTCTGTACACAAAATAACTATTTTGAACTACCGTGGGGCTTTCCCTGTTTCAGTAGGAAGTGAATGTGGTAAGCTTCAAGTCACTGCACTGCGGATAAACACGAGGCTGTTCACCAACGTAAATAAATAAACCATCATCAGCTCCATCAGCTATATTGAGATATTTCATGTTTAAAATGTATGAATCTACAGAAAACCACTAACAACTTTTTATCACTAAAAGGCTCCGTCTTCTTACTTTGGATAATGCTAGTTGCCTGATATCGCTCGGCTATGCTAAAGTGTTAGCGTGGAGCCCTGAAGAGGCGGTGCGTCGGTTTCTTCCACCTGGAGCCGCTCAGCTATCCGGAGGAAGGACCCGGAGCGCCCGGTGACCCCGCTCCCTCCGGTTCATGATGCATTCACCACGAGAACGCGGCGTATTGGAAGCCACACGGCAGATTCCTGTTAGCCTCCATCCTGACTAATCGGTCGTTGTCAGGCCCCCTCAAGTGGCAGCCCGTGGGGCCGGGGGGGGGGAGACGTGCCCGGGGGAGCTCGCGGGGGAGCCGCCCCGGCGTGGGGGGGGGTGAGGGTG
This sequence comes from Hoplostethus mediterraneus, assembly GCA_034670385.1. NCBI lineage: Eukaryota > Metazoa > Chordata > Actinopteri > Trachichthyiformes > Trachichthyidae > Hoplostethus > Hoplostethus mediterraneus. The sequence continues at coordinate 870,557 of JAXDDW010000034.1, read as the reverse complement.
CTGTTTGACTGCTGCGTCTGTCTATCAGGAGATTTGTGCGGCTGCTCGGGGGGCACGGGAGTGGAGACGGTGTCAGGGCGATACCCTTGACGGTGATGTGATTGAGTAGACAGCCGCGACCCGCTCCACTCTTTACCCCACCACGCATCTTCTCCCCCCCCCCCCCCCACACACACCCCCCTCTCCATCCCCACCCTTCGCTCCTTACACCACGGCTCCCACAGAGAGAGAGAGAGAGAGAGAGAGAGAGAGCGATCACTTAAAACAGCGCTGGGTATTATACGTAAGCACATCCTGGTAATTTATGCATGATTGCCCGGCAATCTGAGGCAATTCATCATCCTCTTCCCTATCTTTCTTTTTTTAATCTGTTGGCGTCTTGTTCCTCTGGAGTTTAATCTATGGGGCTATTAAGAATGCCTGTGTAATAATGGCTCTGCTCAGGTGACAGTGTGACATTGGCGGCGTCATTGCCATGGGTTTGGGAGTTGGGGGTGGACCGCGGAGGGGGGGGGGGGGGGACTCTGGCTTTTACAGCTACAGAGCTGTAGGACCGCTCGTTGTTTAGTCGGTGCAGGACCTCGACTCCTGTCAGGCAGATGGGACGCCAGAGCATCGTGTTGTGTCAGGATTCTCCCGATGCTCGATGCGACAAGGCCGCGTGTCTGTGTGCAAACTGTCAAAGTTTCCTTGGAAGCATTAATGCATGTCAGTGAGTCTGTCCTTAAAATGTAAATCTGTGTGTGTGTGTGTGTGTGTGTGTGTGTGTTGTATTGTTTGGGACCACACAACGCCATTGGTAATTGTAATTTGTATGTTTTTTTCCTTGCTTTTTTTCTGTCTTAATTGCAAAAAGGGAAAATTACTTTTTTTGGATAAAGACGATAATTAAGATTTCAACATCTTAGCTGTGACCCACAATGAAATCTGAAGGGGGGGGGGAGATGGATCGGCCTCCTTCTGTTTGTTCGTTAGTTCGATCGCTCATCCGTCGCGTGCGGAATCTCAGACACTGCTGATCAGACTGTAATGAAACTTGACTGCAGCTACGCGTCAACACAAGGTGACATGTTTGCTATTGATTAGCAGCGAGGGGGGGTGGGGGGGGGGGCACACCGTTCGTAGGCGACAACATGTTGCCTTATTTGTATGTGTCGAGAGGTTTGTTTTCACAATGCAACTAATGCAAATGCAAGTACATGACAACAAAAAGATATCCAGTATGTGAGACAGAGGCAGTAGCACCATCAGCACCACCACCACCACCACCACCAGCAGCAGCAGCAGCAGCAGCAGCAGCAGACCACAGGCTGACCCGGCCTCACCCCCCCTGTTGTGGAGTTATCCATCTGTGACTGCTCGACGCCGCTAATGAATGCCGACCTTGCTGCATGTTCTCTATCGGTTCCATTCAGCATCTATCAGCCCAGGGATGCATCTTGATTTACCCCCTGTCCCTCTTCCACTTCCTGCTTGCGGAGCGGAGCGCCGGAGTGCACCTCGGGCCGTCGCGGGCCGTCGTAATCCTCCTCGGCTCTGCGGCGGCTAAATTAAGAACTGAACAGAATGAGCGCGAATGAGACAACAGAAGGCGCTGAGTTTCAGCCTGCCAGACGATCGTAGAGGGGAGCGAGCCGCAGACACCGACCATAGCTCGTCCTTATGGTGAGCTCTACCTATCTCACCAGTTTGATTTCTAAATAAAGATTCTTCTTTATTGGGGGGCATGTACTGCAATACAATTATTCCTGAACAGTGTTGAGTTCGTTACTCAAACAATTAAGCAACGCGTTACTTACTACTCATTTCAACAGTATTAAGTTATATTCATTTTCCATCACACCCGCAGAATCGGCGCTTGCATCCTCTTTTACCTTCAGAAATCAGTAGAACTCAGTTACCGCTCCTGTGTACCACCAGGGAAATCGAACATCATTGATGTCCCGTGTTCTTGGCATTCTTTTGCTCGATAAAATCAAAGCAGTGGGGAATACTCCCACCCAGTGAAAGTAAACTACATTTTCTAAGCAGCCCAGTGCCGCACCAACTGGGAACACGATGACTAATTGTGAGGAAAAGTCATCGGTGGATCGGGCTACTTTTTTAGTTAATCTTTCAATCTGATATCTAGAAGGGTGATAATAAAGGATTTTTTTTCAGCGGTAACTAATATTGTTGAAGAAAATAATCTGTTGTTACAGGGAAAAGTAATAATAATGCATTACTGAGCAATGTATTATCACCCAAACTCCCATGCCAGTTCCTGAGGAGGTCCTTTCTTACATCTCTTACATTCTTTTATCCTCCGGGGCAAATATTTGCTATTTCCTTCCTCGGTTATATTTGTGCCTCTGCAGCTCCATCTTTCTCACTATCTTTTGCTGTGAGGTTGGGGACCCAGGTGATGGCACAGATCGTGAGGGTTATACAGACCCGTCTCCTCCATTTAGCCAAGAGAGCCGTACAAAGTCAAGTGAAACAGTTAAAACGTTTTTCTTAAAACTTCTCTCTCATCTAGTTTTTATCCTTGGACCAAAATTGGTTTCTTCAGTCTTTTCTCTTAATATGGAAACACCCAAAATATCCCATGGGTCTTAAAAAACAATCACTGGCAATGAAGTAATCTACCTAAAACACACCCTGCTGATTTGTTTCTTATTTAATTGTCCTGCCGTGTGTGTGTGTGTGTGTGTGTGTGTGTGTGTGTGTGTGTGTGTGTGTGTGTGTGTGTGTGTGTGTGTGTGTGTGTGTGTGTCCTTACTTGCTTACTTGTTTGTCTGAGTCTGAAGCCACGTGGGTGTGTTTTTGGATTGCATCTCCTAACATTTCATTGACACTCACAGCAGCAGTCAGTGCATTGATTTCCCATTGGTCGATGTCGGTTGAGTTAACAGACGGCAGTGCACAGCTGAAATATCTCCTTTCTTTTCTCTCCTTTCCTCTCTGCAGCGGCCACGCCATTTTTTTATTTTTTTTTTTTTACCTGGTCTTTCAAAGGAGGTGGCAGGAGACTGACATTGAAACAACAAATCTTGAATAAATTTGGCTGCAGCTAAGTGGCTCCGACAAAGTCCCTGCATCTAATGTGATTTGCCACTAAAACATCAAAACGACAAGATCAAATATGGCCTGACTTCTCTTGAGGTACAGCACACCTTGCCATACTAATTCACGCCCATGACAGTAACTGCAAGAGGAGCAGGCTGGTAGAGTCGCTGTTCAGAGGTTTCAAGCTTGGCCTGGACTGGTGGGGGGCCAGAGGGCAGTAGTGTTGTTCAGCACTATCCAGTGGGATGTTGTCCATGTTGCTGGTGGGTTTTTTTTTGCCCCCCCCCCCTTAGACCATGGCTACTCCTCAGAGGGCCAAGCGCTGTGTACTCCATCATCCTCTCACATGGAATACCAGGCCTGGCCGACATGCATGCCTGTCCCCTGACAACCCGATACGACATTTTCTTTCATCTGTATCTCGCTGTCTCTTTTCTTCCCTGGTCTTTCATCAAACTCTCTCTCTCTCTCTCTCTCGCCTCTAGACCTCCTTGTCATCACTTGGGGGCCTCAAGCTTCCTTGGGAGAGAGAGAGAGAGTGAGAGAGAGTAAAGGTGAGGTTAAGAGTGAAGGGTGTTGAGAGCAAGTTGTTATTTTTGTCTTTTTCCCCGTGACAGTATAGGCTATATCTATACTGTACTTCTGGTGTTTTTGTAGTGAGTAGGCGTCAGTGTTAGACGGTGTAGGTTTAAGTGTTCGGGACAAACTGATGAATTGAGAAGCTCTCTCACACGTCTGATCACACTTATCCTCGCTGCCCAGCAATCTCTCAGGGCCAGCCTGCCTGCTCAGACAGAGCCGGTGGAGACAGCTTTGTTTAGGACTTTAGATAGAAGACAGATAGTGCAGGGGTGGGAAGGAGACATGCTGTAATCACAGAGATGGAAAGGATGATGTCAATCATGGCGTCTGCATGGCCTCATAGAGGAAGGATGGCTGAAGAATTGAAGGATTGAAGGATCTACAGTGTCAGGAGCAGGAGCCGCCCAGTTCCTCTTTAGTCTCCCAGAAGAATCAATCACTCTTGGCCGTAAATGCCCTGACTCTTCTCACGTCCTTCGTCATCCAACTTTGTCTTCCTGCCCGTCCACTTTGACCCCTTCCTCTCTTAATCACTTCCTCACATTTGCTAACTAAATGGCTAGCAAGTTGAAAAAGTCATTTCATTTCATTTCTGCAGCATTTTCACAGAAATAAACGTCTGTTTTACTGAGCCAGCAGTGATTCAACCTATAGCCAGTGAGCCTTTACCTTTGCTGCTCCAAACACCCGGTGTCAGGTGTTTTTCCAGGGAAAAATCCTCTGGCACACAGGAAGTGATGCGTTTTACGTTTCTGCCAGGAGCCACAGAGGTTTGTTTGGATTTAGTCTGACCTACAGTAAGCGGACAGTTGCGTAGCCTCATCACTGGATCCACTAAACAGAAACTGGAACAGAAAAATCCAAGGAGAAAGACCCCCACACTGTTTGATTGAATTCATCTAGCAACCTGCCGTGTTCACCTGAGCTCACACCGAACGCACCGAAGATGCCGCCGTCGCTGCGTGTTCGTAACAGGCGCCGGAGTCCCTTGTCTTCGCTTCTCAGTCTCAAGTAGGAAAATAAAGGGAATGTGATGTGAGACAGGTGTTTTACTTAAGGACCTCCGAGGGGCCCCCCTCCTGACAGTGCTACTTCAAGGGCCCCTGTGAAAAGTGAGCGAACGCCGATCAGTTCATCACATCACTCGAGGTGGGGCTGTCAGCAGCAACTCCCAGCTGGCGTGTCAGGCAGCTTCAAACTCTTAAGTATTTATTTATTTATCCATATCTGTTTGTTTGCATATTTCATGTTGCCTACTTTCCCACTTTGGGGTTCTGGGGCGACCTTCATCGTCTATTTAGTTACTTTTTGGAAGTGGGCGGTTTCATTCTCAATTTGTTGCCCTTTTTTTTTTTTTGTTGACCTCAAAGGGAATGTATGTAACCTTGGTTAATTTTTATAATTACATAGTGATTTGTGGGTTTGATAGATAGGCCATTGGTGCCAAACAGCCTCAGTTGAGCTTGTTATGACTGACTGTCTTTGGTACTTAATCGCCAGCATCCTACTCCTAGTTTATTAATAACTTAATAATAAATAGTTAATTCTTACCCTGGAGACATGACGTCCTGCTGATTTCTGTTGCATTTCTCTCTGACTGCAAGATGTTGAACGTCTTCATCGTATTTCATCAGGGTTTCCATCACACCTGCTGCTTACAGTATTCCCTACACAAGATCTTGATTTTTTTTAATCACATCTGATTTGAGTTGCTCCTAATTCTCCACAGACAAATGAGACTTCACTCAGCAGATTAGTTTCCACCTCCCACCTCACTTCCTTCCCTCATTTTCTATTTCTCTCTCCCTCTTCCTATCACTCTCCTTTTCCCATGCATCAAACGAGCTTGATGGTTTGACAGGACGGGCCCTAGAAACTTGCCGCCTCCCTCCAGACCCTCCAAAGTCTCTGCTCCCTCATTGAACTGTTATCTGCCCCATTTCTGGGCTTTTCCATGGCAACAAGCATATGAGCGAAAGGCACAAGGTCTCCAGTGGAAGCAGCATCTTGTCTCAGACAGCTGTCTGCTAAAAACACAAAGGGAAGAAAAAGCGAAGGAGAAAAGGGAAAGTTTGGGAAACTTGTTTTCCCCTTTTAGTATGAAAACAAATGTAATTTATGCATTTCACTGCATACGGGTGTAAAACTGCAATCAGTGAAGCCGTTTGACCGTTCTCAGTCCTCCGCCCAGCCTATAAAAAACGCCTGCTTGTATCGCTGCATATCCCCGGCTGTTAAATGACCGCTCTGTGTTGACAAAACCATGAGAGTGTTGTTGTGTTTCCTTGTTCCTAAACAACCTGTTCGCTTGACGCAAGCTGAAACTACTGAGTGACAGACCACAAAGTTCCATCCACAGGATCCCTCAGTGGAAGTAACCCACATTTCACTCTATTTTAAGCTTAATGTCAGATGTAAGAGCTCACCAAAACATATGGGTCTCCCCACTCAACATGTATCAAATAAGGCCCAGTCCCCCGGAAAGCCAACATGTACACTTGATTCTTCCCGCGTGCGTGCGAGTCTCTCCTCCCAATCTTTAGCCTCTCCCTCTCCAGGTTCTTCACTTGGAGAGAACAACTTTAAAGTTGGGTTATGTCTGTGTCTTCAGTAGGATTACGCCACAATCCCAATGGTTTTAAACCAGTCACACTCTGCCACTCAAAGCGAGACATCTTTTCGTTTGGAGCGTTTATTAAAGGAGCTCGGCAGTCTGTGGTGACAACTGAAGCAGAATGAGGGATAGAGAAGGAGGGAGCCCGGCAACTAGGGCTCTCCTTTTTAAAAGTTTCAATCTCAAGGCGTTCATAGACTTTGTCACTCTGTTTAGAAACACTAGAAGTTGCAAACACGGCCCCTGGGACACAGTGGCCCCGAGGACCCGGGAGGGAACAAACAGTCAGAAGCAATCTGTGAACGGCGATAACCATGACTTCATTGGACTGCTTTCCTCCAAAGATCCTATATGGGGAAGGGAGGAAAGGGCCTTCCCCATCTTTAGCGTTTAGAGAGGTTGATGTGAGTAGTTCCTTCTGGCTACATTTTCCATAAATTGAGAAGAAGTGGAGAGTAGAAGCATCGCTCTGATGATCAGGGTGCGAGGGAATGGGGCCCGGTCTATTTGGAGGAAGGTTGTTTGTGTTTTACTGCTCTTTTGTATCTATATTATAGGGATTATAGGGATGTTGAAGTTGTGGGATCAATAATATCCCAGAATCAAACAGCAAGGTCTTTTTTCTTGACTCACCATTTTGCGCCAACGTTCACCAATCATACAGGACAAATCCGTCGTAGAAGAGGAGGAGTTAGTTAGTTATATTGAGTCAGGGGTGCAACTTCTCAACTGGAAGCCCTCGCTCTATTGCTCTTACTTCACAGTAGAGGTAGACAAGGCAGGTTGAGGGAAAGCGGGTCCACTAAAAAAGGTAAATTACAACACTTCATCACAAAAATAACTCCTGGAATGCTTCGAACATCGCAGATTGATGATACATAACAGTGTGAAAGTATCCGAGGGTGGATTTATTGTGCTGTGTTATTGTAGGAGAAAACATCCGCACCCTGCAGAGGTTGTGGAAGGGATTGAGTTGTCAGGTAAGGGCAGTAGCTGTCGTTGTACACACAGAAGAACAGCCTTTACACCATCCTGTATTACTGAAGGCCATATATCATCTGTAACAGAAAGACCTCTTAAATAGATTTGGTGTTGGAAAATATATGTTTGTTAGGAGGATGATAGCTTTCTCCTCATGTTTTTCCTCATTGCTCCCTGATTTTGATTTTTCAAAATATGATCCCGCGAGACGACTTCAATTGTGTGTTGAATCCACATCCAAAGCACTCCGCTAAGCAGACAGCATCCTTGCCAACATCCGGAACCAGTCTATTCATTTTTTTAGACCAATTTGGTGCGTCGGACCTGCCTTTGCCTATCATCACAATCCAGCAAGACAAAACAATAGCCATTCTTTTCTCTGTCCACACTTTCCCTGCACAGTTTATTTGATGTTTTTTTAACAACAGATTGTGGCCAGCAGTTGCATCCTGTGAGAATGGCGGCGTTCATCATTCTTGTGAAAAATCAGCCAAAGAAAATTGGAGAGCAAACACCGTTTCAAAACAAAATCTTTTTGTCATGATTTTCTTCGGCGTAAGCCACCTCATCCAGCTTGTGTGGAAATTGAGGAGTGCTCTTGCAAACTGTCTCCTCTGTCAGCCTTGTTGTGTTCATCTCTTCCTCTTGTCACTCTCGACTCACCAGCGAAACGCTCAATATATGGATCCAGTTCATGAGAATCCATCAGTTATGACAACTGCACACAATCATCTGTTGAAAACTGCGAGGTATGATGCTGCTGCTGCACGGCAGGGTGAGGGGATACAGTACGCTCTCTTTTGCACATTGATAATCAATTTTCTTTGTTTTAACAAGTGTAGCAAAAAAAAATCTATCACTCTAAAAAACACTTTTTTTCCTATTAACAAGCTTGGAACTTAAGAAAATAAATGCACTGTGATTTCCCTGTATTGACACCTCACTAGTTTGAATACATTTCTAAATTGAAACATGGTTTAATTGCTTCTGTGTTCAAGTACATTTAGCCTGCATCCATCTTGTTAGTCAAAACTCAATGGGAAATGGACTTTGCAGAAAATAAGCTCTGTGGCAAACAAAAGTTTATGATACTCAGCAAGATAATCTTCACAAATGAACACCACGTTTAGTACGTGGTGCACGTAAATGCAGTCGCAGAAGTAAAAAGCTAACGTTAGGCTATAAACAAACTACACCACAGCATGACTTCAGCGTCACCACCACTAGAAATACTATAAATTGATAAATCTACAAGTTGGAAAGTTTGAGTTAGAATAGTTTGGAAGAGCGCGAGTATAAACACAACTCGAGGCTGTAAAGGTGGACTAGTGAGTAGATGAGTTACTGTGCTAATGTCCCCGACAACCTCTGTAGTCTCATTTAGCCACTTGTTAGCAACCGCCTTTTTAAAGACACGTCAAAAGCTTCAAAATTCACGAGTGGGGTATTTACTGACGTATTTTACGTCATAGAACAAAACGTGAAAACCTCTTAAGCTTGTGTTAACCACAGACCTTATTTCAGGCATCTAACCAAAAACCCATTCAAAAAACCCATTGACTTCGAGACGAGGGAACCGGAAGTGCAAAAATGCTAACTCATTTCCTGGTTTTAGGACTCATTCCTGCAGCACTCTATTTCTATTTTATATTATATACTTTGCAGTTCAAGTTTGCTAGTTTGCTAACTTGCGCTCCAAAAACCTGTGTTTGTTTGTCTCCGCTGACTGAGGTTTAGCTCAACCAGTGAGATTATTTCTGCCTCTGAGAAATGTTTGTAGAACTAGAAGTGCAATCTGCCTGTGAAAGACAGTGACTCAGTTTAAGCTTTTACACTGTGTGCTATTTCTTTGTGCATGTGGCATGGGTGATTATATACCGGCATTATTATTTTTTTTTGCTTTGTATTTCATTTCAAATGTAATCCCTAATTTTCATTTATTTGTGAATATTATAACCGATCTGTACAATGTAACACCTTCATGCTGTCAAGCACAAGATTGCATATATGTTATTGGAATGCAAATACACTTTTTAGTTTTATTTTGTGTTGGATGTATTATATATATATTAAGCATTTTGCATCGTTTGATTTTAAGTCTCTCTGCAGAAGTCTCAAATCAGTGCTGAGTCGTCTTTACTGCCTGTATTTAGATTTACTCTATACTCTGTCGTGGAATTTTGCAAAACTGGAGGTGTAGCTAAGAAACTGTGACTTTCAATGTCTTTAATAATAAAGTAACTACTAAAAGGATCCTCCGATTCAGATCCTTGCCCTCCAAGCCATTAATCCTTAGGTCTCCCCCCCCTTTCTTCCCCAGTTCTCCCCTCTCTTCTCCTATCCGCCCCTTGCAGTGTCCCATCGGCATCCTCTCATCCCTCTGCTCTCGGTGGCAGGAAGCCCACAAATTCCAGACCATTCTTTGGAGATATGTGTGTGCTTTCTTCCTGCTCCCAGCCCCTGGTGCTACTATTTCAATCTGCCTGCATGTTTGAAGGGGGTGCCAGGTGCTTCTGGCTCAAGCATATGTGAGGCCTGACACTCTGTCCTGTGTGTGTGTGTGTGTGTGTGTGTGTGTGTGTGTGTGGTTATACACAAGGCTATCTGGAGCTACCTCTGAGAACTACACTCCATGAAACTCAGTTGCCTCAGTTGACATGGAGCAAAAACACAACCCACCACCATCCCTAATTTCTCTTTTGCCCCGAGCGAGCCTCGGCTATATGGATGGCATTGATTTCCTCGCTGGATCCCCCCTGGGGTCGGAGGAACAGATCCTGTTTGGGTGAGCCGGTTGGCTCGGTGTGGCGTATCGTGCCTGCATCGCCATTTTCAGCTCGGAGCCCTGTCAGTCAGTCACAGTCTGCCGGTCCGCAACTCCAGTGGTCATCAAGGGGTCATTCTTTTATGGCATCTTTGTCTGACTGTTCCTCAGACTGCCAGACACTTCTCTCAACTCTGAAACCTCTTCCTGCGCCTGTCTCTCTCTCTCTCTCTCTCTCTCTCTCTCTCTCTCTCTCTCTCTCTCTCTCTCTCTCTCTCTCTCTCTCTACTACTCGCTCTGCTTCCGATCCAGGGCTGTGAGGCTGTGCTGAGCTGGTCACACCCTCGGTCCAGCTGCTCCCGCTGCCTGCAGGTAAGCCTGCAAGCCGAGTGATAGTTCTGCTTGCTTCTGCATCTGCACAGGCCTGGCTAAAAGCCCAAACACACACACACGCACACACACACACACGCACACACACACACACACACACACACACACACACACACACACACACACACACACACACACACACACACACACACACACACACATCTTACACCTCTGGAACAGTGCTGCTGCTGAGTTTAGTGCAGGTCTTTTTCGATGCTCAGACTGGCCATCTCTTATTAAGTGTCTCCTGTGCTCTTTGTCTTTCGGTAGCAGCAGATGACGAGCGTCCCGTGGGTCCGGGCTGCCCGGGGGCCCCCGGAGTGACAGGGACTGTGGGATGTATTGTGACAGAGCTGAAATGTGAGGAAGAGGAGCCCTCATCACCTATCACCTCCCACAAATGAAAGGCCCCCGAAAGCAGCCGGCCGCCACCCGCTGGCTCAGCTCAGCTGTTAGAGGAAGTGTTTGACAGGAGTGGCAGGTAGTTGACCTCTCTCTCTCTCTGGCTGCTCCTTATCTTACTTCCTCTCTCTCTCTCTCTCTTTCTCTCTCTCTCTCTCTCTCTGGCTGCTCCTTATCTTACTTCCTCTCTCTCTCTCTCTCTCTCTTTCTCTCTCTCTCTCTCTGGCTGCTCCTTATCTTACTTCATCTCTCTCTCTCTTTCTCTCTCTCTCTCTCTCTCTCTGGCTGCTCCTTATCTTACTTCCTCTCTCTCTCTCTCTTTCTCTCTCTCTCTCTCTCTCTCACACTCTGTCACTCCCTTGCTCAGTGTCACTGCCCCCCCCCCCCCCCCCAGTCTGTATCAGTGCATCAGTGCCAGTGCGCTGTAGTACGCTTGTGTTAGTTTGTTTTGTTTGTTCCCTTTTGTTTTCACTGACCTTTTTTTTTTTTTTTTGTTGCGGGCGTGGAGGAAGCTGAGATTACTCCCCCCGGGGGCCTCGGTGTGTCATCTGGCACGCCGGTGCCCCCGGGTCAGACAGATCCCACACACACACATATAGGGTTACAGCGAGCGAATGTCAAAGGTCGGAGTGGTAGGAGGAAGTGCGGGGAGTGATGCTCCGGGTGTCGTTGAAGGTGAAGGTGAGAGGTTGGGTAAATATAGCTCCCGGTTACGGATACATGAAGATTACATGACATCACCGCATCACTCACCGGCTCAATCAAGGGGAGAGGGTTACAGCGATGGCCGGGGTGAGTTGCCTACTGTAATGCCGAGACTAGATCTAAATGTGTGAGTGTGTGTGTGTGTGTGGAATTTTTAACAGCCTTGATGCACATTTCCATTTCTCCAGCAGACAGTGTCCCATGTATTCATCTCTCCTAACAATGGTGAGATGTCAGCATACTTTCAGGCTGCTCTAAATTAAACATCCATCCCCTCTGAGTACAGAGCTATAGAGCTGTTCTCCCCCCCCCCCCCTCCCCCCCCTTTCCCGCTCTATTTTTCTATTTTCACACATAGGCGTCGGCCAAACGAGGGACGAGACACTTTCCCCCACTTTGGAAGCAGATGGTAGGCGTGTAGAGTATTTAGGGTTTTTCTTTATTTTAGTTTACAAATACGCCAAATGACAATTGCCTGGCTTACTTTTATGGTCGTATCCCAAATGTCCCCGGGTCCGGGTGTGTGTGTGTGTGTGTGTGTGTGTGTGTGTGTGTGTGTGTGTGTGTGTGTGTGTGTGTGTGTGTGTGCGGCGGCTTAAAAAAAAAAAACCTTAAAGATGGGGAGGGGGATATTTTATTAATGGGAGCTATTAATATTCCATCGCAGTGGGACGGTGGTGTGTTTCTTTTTACAGAAGCATAATGAATAACTGAGCACCTCCACGGTACCCGGTTCCTCTCAGCATGAATATTCAGGCCCTGGTGGTGCATCATGGGAGTGGCGAGCGGGGCCTCTTCTCCAGCCGGATGGCGGATCACACCCGGGCGTTTTTTTTGCCTCACTTTCCCCATTCCTCTCCGACGCGACTGTGGCCGGTCGCGTCCGGGGAGCACCGCCTATAGATCTGACCCTCCGCCGAGGCCGGATTGATTGATTACACTTCTGTGGCTTTGTGTGGGTTTTTTAATTGATTGATTAATTGCAGGCCTTTGCTGAGATGGGATTGATTATCAGTGGCCAGCGGTGGGTTGGAGGTGAGCTCTTGCGGCTCCTCGTGATACGCTCGTTTCTTTCTACGCGAGAATCCCGCACACTCTTCTCTTGCTTCTGTGTGTGTGTGTGTGTGTGTGTGTGTGTGTGTGTGTGTGTGTGTGTGTGTGAGAGAGTGTGTGTGCTCGCATGTGCCGTTGCCTGAAGCTCTGTATGTCCCGTTCTTGCCGGGAGAAGTGTTCAATAATGTCAGGCCTATGGCATTCAGAAGATACGGGGAAGGGGGGAAAAAAAAAAAAATCCTTTCTCTTTACAAGACTCCCAGACTTATCTCTCATATGAAAGGAAACAGGAAAAGAAAAGAGTTCAAATGTGGAGAGTACTGGAACAAAGAGAGGCAGAGAATAGAGAATAAATGTGACACTGAGGGATTCAATAGGCGGGAGTGATGCGCAAATACTCTCCTGAATACTGTTCAGATATGAAGGAAGAAAGAAAGAAATATGTGATCAGAGTGGGTAGAATAGGAAAAAGAGGCATTAAATACACCACGCTGGGAACAAAACGGAGATAGAAAGAGGTCTCTGTGACCTTGTTGTGACCTGTAACTGTAACAACCAGCCAGTCTGCTATGAACCGGGGCGCGGCGGTTAGACGCATCCCCACGTTTCCACCGAGGCTCAGTGGCGTCTGAGACGTGACGCGGGAACAGACGAACAAAGTACGGGTCGGTTTATTCCAGTTGTTCGTTCGTTTTTTTGCGATACCTCAGACGCTGATCCCATTTTTGACCAAAAACTTGGCAGAAACAACGAAAAACAAGAAACCAGTCAAACCAAACAAAGCAGAACACAACACAAGGAATTAAGCGAGTAAAGTCAAGGTGTTTCTGGGCGTTGGGTGGTTGGAGCAGGAGGTGCATCAGGCCTTGGCTTTGACCAGCATGTGGCTTCCCTGTGGGGCCCAGCAGCAGCAGCAGCAGCAGCAGCAGCAGAGTGAATGGCGCTAACCCTTCCTGCTTCCATTAGAGACAGAAACCAGAGGATTACTGCCAGGGCCAAGGCTAATGACTGTCACGGCCGCAGAAAGCCGATTTACTGAAACCGCGGCAGAGAGGCGTGAAGCCAAAATCTCCCGCTAAGACCCAGTGTGAGGGGGCCTAATAAAGGAAAGACTCTGCTCTATCGTCTGCATTGTTCGGCGAGAGGGGGTGCAGAAATCTAAGAGCATGCAACGTATGCACAGTGGCGTCCCTCATATTTTCCCTTATTCCGTTTCAGCAAGTTCCCGTTGGGGTGTCTTTTCAGAAAACAACAAAAAAAAAAAAAAGTTGGATGTAGGCTTCAAAATCCAACCGACGTTGCAGATGTAGTGTGTCAGAAGGTGATGACGCTCTCTCTGCCCAGGTGCCATCAGTGTAGATACGTAGTCCAGCTCACTCATGAAATATAGTTAACGGTGAGTGGGAGGGTGCAATGAGTCGCCTACTTCCTTACAGTAACAGTGAAGTTGTCAGAGGAGATGTGATAGTTGTGTTTAAATGTTAATGCTATTTGACAGCATTCATGTTTCCCAGCGTTGCGTTCCAAAATAAGAGCGTTTTTTCCTATAACTAGGACGTAATCAGGGAAATAGGGGACGCGGGGTAGGGAGTCGCACATGAAAAGGCTCTTTGTGACATGGTAAGGAGCGAGAAGCACACACGCACACGCACGCGCACGCGCACACGCACGCGGTATGAGACGAGAGCCGCCCCCACTGCCGAGACGCCTTTATGTTCCACGCGACGCCGTCGAGGGACGCTTCAGCACGGTGACATTTAAGAATATCTGATGTGAGGATTTTCTTATCGTTTACTGTCGCTTCTCTTCTTATCCCCCCCCCCCCCCTCGAAATGATCCTCTCACACTCCCTTTCCCTGTCTCGGTAACATGCACGCACGCACACGCAGACACACACACACACACACACCTGGGCATTGATTTGGCTGGTTCAGAGGCAAGAGAGAGCACTCATGGAGTTTGTACAATTGATCTCTGGAGGGCATAAAATACAGGACCTGCTCTCTCTCCTCTCTCTCTCTCCCTCTCTCTGTCTGTCTTACACACACACACACACACACACACACACACACACACACACACACACAGACACACACACACTCTCTTTCTCTTCTTCTGCCCCTTTCTTTCCTCTGGCTGAATACGCATTTTGTGGATTAGAGTGAAGGCAGGGAGGAAAAGGGAGGACATTGCTATTCCGAGTCTCTGGGTATGGCACCTCAACTGTGGAATCTGAGCAACAACAAAAAGAAAAAAAAAGAGAAAAGTCTTTCATCCCTGGAGGAAGTAACTTGGTTGACTTGGCAATGAGACTTAAGGATGTTAGACAATGTGTGTCAGGTTGTAAATCAGTGCTTTCTTCCATGTTCCCTCTTTCAGGGAGCACTCGGTGCTGCGGCTCATGATAGAAAATAAAACAAGATAGAGAAATTACTTGGGAATTTGTCCATGTGTTTTCCTGCTGCTAGATACTGAGACTATCATCCAACAACAATACGTGTTTTTGATGTCATTACTGCAATGATAGTATTTAACATCTCAGACTGTTTTTTTTCTTTTCATTTGATATATCCAAATATCTGTTTCATTACATTTACGATACTATACTTTTACTATATCTATCTTAAATATATATCTGAAACTGATCCATCCATCTTGGTGGCTCAGTGGTCCAAATCCGACCGAATCTGACCCAGGACCTTTGTCGCATGTCATCCCTCCTCTCTCACCGACTCTCTCCTGTCTCTCTCCTCTATTAACTTTCAAAATAAAATGATCTTAAAAAAAAAGATCTGAGAGAAGCTCATTATTCTGCCTTACATCTGAGGCTGTTGTTGTGGGAGGAAATTGTGGAAAATGCAGAACAGCCTCAAAAGGTTTATTATTTTAATTGGTTAAATGTCTTATTGGTTTTGAGACACATAATATTCACCCAGTAACCATTTCCAAGTGAAGTAGATGTACAGACTTTTTAAAAATCTTTGAAAACAGCATATCACAAGCTGAAATGTCTTTGTGGCCAGCTGATTTCTGACTACATTGTCAACGGAAATCCTTGTATGTTTGTGAAGGAGAAAAGTCTGGCGGAGGATTAGGAGAGAACAGCAAACTGCCAAAATCTGCACAGCCTGTCAGACTTTGGAAAAGAAACGAGACAGGAGAGGGAAAAAATGTCAAGAAGGAGACTGCAAATGAGGCTTGTTTCAATAAGGGGATCGATGGGGATGTAGGAAAAGATGTTGCGTGTGCGTCGATGATAAGCGTCCACCGGCAAAGACAGGAAGGGGTGGGTTACGGGAGCGGGGGTGGGGGGCGGGGGGGGGTTGGAGGACAGGAGCCGGGTGCAACAGAGAAGAGAGAGCGAGGGAAGGTAGAGATACAACTAGCGCCTATAGCCGGTTGGTTGTCTGGGGAAATGCTATTTATCATGACGGCTAGGTGAGGTCATTTAGCTGTGTGTTTGGAGCCATTGTTGTTGGCGAAGGATGAACCAGGATGCGGTATAGCAGACTACCAGCTACGTGGTTTAGCGTGAGCGCCCAGCGTGTTTCGTGTCAGCGGCGGGGGAAAAAAAAAACCTCGAGTCTCTGAGCATTATCCCTTTATCCCTTCCTGTTTTATCTCCTCGTGATGATTGATGATGATCTCACTCACGGCCACTGTATTTAGCGGGGGGGAATCTCCTTCGGGAACGGTCATTATTTTTAGCGCTGTTGCCCTTTTATGTAATTCGATTCCCCCTGGACCCGGGCCTTTTTTTGGAGGGAGATGTGATTGTTGGGGACGGCCCTTCAGCAAGTCGCCCGTGTCACGGGTGGGGGGGGGGGGGGGGGGGATGCGCTTATTCACCGCACGGGCCCGTCGTGGCAAACGTGTCTCCAAGTGCAGCTGCTTTATTTTCCCATAACCTTCAGAGCCGTATTATTTATTTGCATTGGCTCACATGAGCTGGCCGGCCGTACAGACAGCATAACCTGCTCTTTCATTCACTTTGATCTGTTTTATATATTCTTCAATATACAGACAATGCCTTTTTTTCTCCCGCCTTTTGTGTTTTCCTCAGTGCCGCCAACGGTTCCAGCCTCAGAGGCCAGGCTTGTATTGACAGCCTATGGATAAGCTATTGAGAGGTTCTCCCTTGTCTAGTCATGCTGCTGTTAGTCACCGGTAGCCTTTGAAGCTGGATATGGCGCACTGTAGCCAATGTGAAATACCCAGAGGCTTGAAGGACCAAAGGATTCCTATCACCTGTTTTGGCACCCGTTTTATACGGCATTATAGCAGGCGAGGCCAGATGAGTCGACATTGTGGGGGAATAATAATGTTTTTCTCCAGCCTGTGCACAAATCTGCAAATAGAAAATATCCAGACAGCTATTTCTTGATAGCTGTCACTGCATGTTTATCAGCAACTCGTATACTGATGTGTTAACACTGACAATAAGACAGATTAGTCGCCACAGAGGCATTTTCTTTTTGTGAACGCTGATGGCAGTAGGAGGAGATCTGTTCAACGTTTCTCACTGCTTGCCGTCCTGCGTTAAAAATAGTCCCACAAAGGGTGACACTGAGCTATCATGGCATGTCATCTCTGGGATCAGCTCTGTGCCGAGAAACCCTCCTCTCGTCCCCGTCTGTATAGGGGGAGAGATGTTTTCTATTATTGCTTCTCATCATTGTCCACCTGTCTCTCATCTCTTTGTCATGTGGTAGTCGAGCGTGGCCACAAGTCTGAAGTGAAAGAATACCGGTGGATAGAGAATAGCCATGTAGGTACCTGAGAAATGCCACAATATACAAATGTCCATTCCCCTTCGTTTCAGGGGTTTGTGGTGTAATTTTACTGGACTGGCCGAGAATGTTGCACCTCTAGAATATGAGCATGTAAGATCAGGAAGGTTACAGTATTAAAGGTTTCAAACATCAATATATGATTGTCAAATGAATTGTGATATCTTGATGTAATAAAACCAGTTGCTCAATATGCTCAAGACAATTGAGCACAAAGAGTTCCAATTTGTTTCTCAAAATTAAAACCGCATTTCCCATAAACCCCAGTTGCTTCCTGTCACAAAGAGGATGTTGCTACTTTCCTCCCATCCTCCCCGGCGTCACTTTGCACGTGTCGGTTTTTGATAAATGTGATT
This sequence comes from Hoplostethus mediterraneus, assembly GCA_034670385.1. Taxonomy (NCBI): domain Eukaryota; kingdom Metazoa; phylum Chordata; class Actinopteri; order Trachichthyiformes; family Trachichthyidae; genus Hoplostethus; species Hoplostethus mediterraneus. The sequence continues at coordinate 852,872 of JAXDDW010000034.1, read as the reverse complement.
TTTTATTTTTCTTCCACTCACTCCATCTGCCATCGCAAGAAACCCAGAGAAGCTTCAGCTCTGGCACACAATGTGAAAAGCAACGTGGACGCTGGTAGAGGCTGCCAACCCTCTCCCCAATGGTCTTGTTTAATTGTACTAATGAACACTAATGTCTCTTCATTTGGTAAGGAATCATCGATGTTATGTGGCACCTTTAAACTACTGTATCATCTTCTCTGCACTGTTTGGGTTTAGAACATTAAAGCGCCCGTGACGGATTGGCACCAAGTCTTGAAGGTCATGTTTGCTGGATGAAGTTGGAGGTGGCAAGACGCTGTCGCGAGGTCCTCTCCCCTCCACCCACTGGCTCCAGCGGTGCACGTGAACAGGTTGTCCACACAGAGGCACGTCCGACGTCTTCTAATACCCAATTACTCTGTCTCTCTAATTCTCACTGCCTGTGTAAATGAAGTGGGTGTGAGAGGAGGGTGGGGAAGCTGGCGGCTGATGGATCTTATTAGAGGTGTTGCATTGATAATTGGTGGAGAGACAACAAGATATGTTGCGAGAGAGAGAGAGAGGGAGGCGAGGGAGAAGTATAGCCGGGGATGCAGGGGGATGAGGGAGAGCAATACAGATGTCTCTATTCACTCCCAAGGTGCCCTTGGAGGAGATGGAGACAGAAAACATAGAGGAAGGAGGAGAGAGGATGGGGAAAGAGACGGAGGAGAGTGTTGCGCTGTCATAAATGTGGCAGTAATGTCTCTTTGGTTTATCTCCACTGGTGCGTCTGACTGACCAGAGAGTGAGTCTCCATGTTTACTAAGAGATACACATTTGCATGGTCTCTCTCTCTCTCTCTCTCTCTCTCTCTCTCTCTCCTTCCTCCCCTGTCCATCCTTTGGCTTTCCACTAAACTGAACAGTGTGAATATCTCTCTTCATAAATCATGCAACTCCCATATCTTCCACTTGGCCTATTTGGTTACAAGGTCTGCAAAATGTATTTGCCTTTTATCTTTAATCCCTCTGGGTTCCCTCTGACACTCTGCCCCTGCAGAGGGAAGAAATATGAGACTGGATGATGGTGCAAATTCCTCAGTGATGAAAGGTGTTTGTGGTGGTCGCATCGCAGTTCAGTTCACGTGCAGCGTGTTCTTTGATGACCCTCCACAACACCCGGGGTTCCCTCCACGCTCTGGTGCCTCGACCCCTGACACCGTAGTCTATTCAGGAGGAGGTAGGCCTGATGGCTATGTGCCTGAGGTCCAGCCTTGGTAGAGCTATCACCACTCAGGGTTATGCCTCATTAGGTGCCATAAACACAGGGCCACTCTGACAGGGGACTGGTTGCTTGGAAAGGAGAAGCTGTCTGTCTTGCTGTATCACACCTTAATTGGATCATCTACACGTCCCTGGATGTTTGGCCTGGAGGAGGAGGGCAACAAGGGCTAGAGGATGCAAGGCAGGTACAAGGTACATGGCTTCTGAAGGTCTATACTATGGTGGGAGGAACTGAGAAGCCATGTGATGGAGGAGGGGATCAGCTGAGGGAGCTCCAGAGGTTACATTTTTCATTGCTACTGTGATTGCCCATGTTTGTCCACATATCAATGGATTTCTGTAGTTTGTAGGACTTCTGTAGTCTGTTTTATTTCTATTTAATATAAATAATTTCTATTTATATATATTTTTTATTTATGTATTTTATGTATTTATTTATTTGTTTGTTTGTTTGTTTGTTTATTTAATTGTATTTACCTATATTTTATTTGTATTTATTATTTATAGTACATCTTTAAGTCTACTGTTTTAATTATGCTGTTGTAATGGATCTTGTAGTACTAATTGTTATTTACATGTATATGAAATATTGTCTAAAATAAATATGCACTTGTCATATTAGTTCATTTATTGTTTCAAAGAAATCTTTATATAAATTGTGATGATCAGTAGCTCATAACTACACAGCCTTGCATGTAATTAATTCCTATATTTATTGTGAAATATGCTGTGACATATAGTTCAGGCATATATTCAAATAGATTTTGAATATAAGCAATACATTTCAAGAAGAATGAACATATACTGACATATGCTGGTGTTATTATGCCCCCCTCGCCTGCCCGCCTCCCCCCCCCGCCTCATCTAACTTTCGGGAGCTGGGAAGTTGAGCTGCGGTAATGCAGGATCAGGGAGGGGGAGGAAGCAGTTGGTGCTTGTACAGAAGGTATTATACACACACTGGTGCCCTGCATGCCAGAGGAAGCACACAGAGCCTATGAGCTGGGCTTTATTAGATCTGAGGAGTCGCCGTCGAAAAAGGCATGAAGCAACGTCGGGTACAGCTTTACCCGCCGTCAGCTGGCATGCAGACCTTATGTAATCACACAGCCAGAGACCGCGCCATGCAGCTGCAAAACACACACACACACACACGCATCTCCACATCCATATATGCCACCATTGTCACTTACAGAGGCCTTTTTTGCAAGGTGCATCATTACCATCTGTAACAATTATCAGCCTTCACAATTCTCAGGGATCCTTTTAATGAGATTATCTGTCACCACTGCTGCTGTTTTGTGTGTGTGTGTGTGTGTGTGTGTGTGTGTGTGTGTGAGATTGAGTGTTTGCTTGGCTGTGTTGAATTGCATTCGTATGATTATTTTATGATCTTTTTCCTTCTTTTTGACAGGCAATAGTAAATTGAGAATAAATGTTGCATGCATGGACCTTATACTTCCCATTACAGATCATTATATATGACCACAAATCAAATACTCACTAATAGGTTTTTGATGTCCGCTTGCCCATTCAGGGAGACCAGCCCCACCGTCTTATAAAAATCGACATATGATTCAAAATGTTCATGCGGTAGACTTATGTGTTGCAATATAGTCACATCCCTTCTAGCAGTGGATTTTATGATCTCCTCCTCGGTACCGTTAACACGGCCTTGGATTAATACATGTAATAGGACTTTGACTTATCAGTTTTTGCGGGAGTCTCTGCATTTGTTGGTCCCAGGATATTAATATCTCATAATCATCTCACCCGATGTTGACAAAACTCGGGTGACTGATCGGCCTCCCCGTTGAGATCTGGCATTTACAGAATTACTCTCGTTAGCCTAAGGGACGCAATTAACTGAAATTAGAACTAGTATATCTCCTGTCCTGTTTGAGCCACCGTAATGAAATTTTGAACATATATGCAATTCATCATGAGAGAGAGAAAAAAAATGTCCTCCACACACCAGAAATGTTATTGTCACTGATTGGCTCAAAGGAGGTGCTGCATCATCTCTGAAAGACAACATGATTACTGTGAGACTAGAAAGTCAACTGAGTGTAATTTATTTGAACGATGTTGAAAGGAAGAGAAACAAATTGTGTTGCCTAGATTGAATCAAATATACCTAGAGTTACGCTAACTATAATATGTGAGGACATGTATAACCCTGCTGTAAAATCTAGCTGGAGCTGGAGCTGGTACCGGGACCAGTTGATTCCCAACTAATCAGACAGACAACTAAAAAATGTTTGTTCCTGTATTTTTTTATCTTAATTTCTCCAGGTGGATTTATTGTGAAAAGTAGCCATTTTGGATAAAGTTGAGCCTCTCTCCTTGCTCAAAACATCAATGCAACAACTAATTTTAATCATTTTGTGATAGAAATACATCTTCTCTGAGCCAGTGTCTCTTCTAAAGCAGCATCAGCCATGGTTTTCCTGTTGCGGTCATTGAAAGAGGCGTTGCAACGAAATTCATATCTTCCTTCCACTGTGTCTCCCCTCATTGGCACAGGCAGCGTCTGTACGAAGCGCTGTCATCCTCCTAAATGTTTCAGCATTTTATGTGATAACTGAGATGCAGATTGTCGCCATTTGCAAAGTGTTTATTCCCTCAAAGCATCCTCTCATCTTCGATACAGTGATTCTAATTAGGGGATGATAGAGGAGCGAAGCACGGGGCACTTAGATATCTATTTAAGTCAATTAATGGGCCTTGTGACATTTGTGTGAAGTTGATAGGTGTTCAAGGGTGGCTTCAAACACCGGCGGATGAAACCAATTGATCACGGTTATTGATTTCTATCTGTCACCTCAAGTTGCCCATTAATTGAAATGTGCGAGCAGCATATGTGTTTGAGTATCGCGAGTGGAGCTGCGTGCGTGTAGCATGAGCATGCATGTGAGTTTGCTTCTTCGGGAGGAGGAGGAGGAGGACGAGGCGCCTCCTGACCCAGCGGAGCGTGATGCATCTGCAAGGCAGCGAGTTGTGTCTCTGCACTGACACAAACGTTACGACACCCTGTTCTGCAAATGTCAGTCCCATCCAATTAAATGGTTGAGTGATGCCGTTGCCCACAAGGGGATCCCGCCAATAAAGTTCTCTGTTTGTTATCGGCTTTGCTTCCTGTTTTTTTTGTCTGGAGACAGTTCGCAGACGAGTGTGGTGTACGTCCACGCCGCTGCGTTCAGTGACAGAGAAGACCTGCGAGCTGTTCCATGTTCCGGGCTGCGCCAGCCTCTTGCTGTTTGTGTGGTTCCCCGGGGTCATCTCTGTGCTTGTTATTCATTTGCAAGCAGTTTTGACCACCTACACATTGGCTATATTTACAACAATGTCAGTCTGCAGTCTGCAGTGCTGACTTCACTTGGAGTGAACAACCACATTATTCTGCCCGGTGATGAAATCCGTCCACGCGGTTAAAGAGCTATCTACTGATCGTGCATCTATGCAGATCGATCAGTGACCACTTGCACATACAGTCAGTCATTTTTCCATACTTGTATAATAACATGTTGTCTGTGGTAGCCGCCAGTAAAAACACTGCTGCAAGATTCTCCTTTTGTTGCCTTGGAGATGGAGCTAAAAATTGACATAACATCTGTCTCTCTAGGGTCTCATGGCAAAGCAATACAGCATCTAACTCTCAAGAAACTTTTATTATTTATTTCTTAAGACATTATATAGTTTGTCCGTTATTTGGACATCTTATAGCAGCTTTGCATATTAAGACATTCACATCCCAAAATAATTTCACACAGACTGGTGTGTTTCTTTTTTTTTCCTTCCCTGCCCCACGCGTGCCTCATTTCAACCCAGCTTTCCTGGCTGTCAGAATAGAGAGCAGGGATTGGCTGAGGAGGAGCGTGTGCTTGTATAAATCCCTCCCTACCCGCCGCCACTGCCATTTCCACATATTAATTAAGCCAACGTACAAACCTGCTGCTGGAGGTAATTGTGCCAATCTGCCACCCTAACAACAGGGAGATGGGAGATGTGCAAAGCTCCTCTACAGTCTTTTGCAATCTTTTGACAAGAGAAGTCCTTAATTGGTGAACCTATATAAATAATAACATGAGGTGCTGCTTAGAGCTTGAGGCAGATTCTACAGATTTTTTTTTTTTAGTTTCCATAAATTCTCATGCCCTTTCCTGTTGGAGGAGGATACACGTTTCACCCACTCACTAAACTCATTAGCCAAAGCTCTTCACACTCTGGCACGAAGAAACTCCACAGGAAGAGGATTTGAGTTTTAATGTCGAACTATTTCCCTACACAATAGGCTCTGTTTACTCACCGTTTACTCCCTATGAAGCCGGTACCTACAAATGGATTCAGATGGTCATTCAGAAAGGACAGTTTTGGGAGCAGTGTAGCTTTTTTTTTCTGTCTAAAAGGAATTTTATGTTCATCCCCAAAGGCAGCTCCCGGTGAAAGGCTGAACACTGCATAACACGATGTTTGGGGAGGTGGACTTTGAATTACTTGCTTTTACTACTCTGTACTCTGAGGTAGCTAGGATGCCAAAAGCTTCAGTTATTGAAGAAGTCTAACTAATATCTGCTGCAAAAATTTCAATGAATCTGTTGACAGTGCAATGATGGATGAATTGCTCCAGTTGGGTGCTGCTTCAGGACCTGATGAATACATAAGGGGGAATTCAAGGAGAATTTTTGTGAGAATGTGTGCAATGAGCAGACAGTAGCAGACATTAAGTGGCACTTGCATTTTTCCGACTGACTTACGAGATGGTTGCTTGCTGGAACACAATCACATTTGAGAAGCATATGGCCATTTGAGTAACATTAAAGAAAAAAAACACTTCAACACAGTTACAGAAATCAGCTATTGGTGATGCGTCGCTCTCAGTATCACGACAGCTCTCTCCAGCTACACATATAACACACAGCTCAATGGCACCTGTTCACGCCCTTTCTCGTAGGGTTGTCGAAAGGCATTGTGGGAAATGTAGGAAATCATTGACTGGAGTAGAAGTAGACATTGGATACTACAACCTAATGACACTACTTCATCACAAAATGACTCCTGGAATCTGAGGGTAGGTTTTTTTTTTTACCTCAAGCAATTTATACTTTTTTTAAAGCTGCAATATGCAACTTTTACACATCAAAATAACAATAAAAAAAACACAAATAAATGATACATTATCACTGTGTGTGTCTGTGACCCTATGTCTCCATGCCTCCAGGCCATCAAGAGCTGGTTGAGGCCATCGAGGTGAGGTTAGCAGCCACAGCAGAGGAAAGCCATAGCAGCTACAACTATGGGGGGAGAGCGATACGATAAATACAGCAAAGCCAAACATATGGTAGACAAAGCCTGTTCAAAAACATGGGTGAACATCGGCATTGCCCGTTTTTTTTATTGCAGCTTGCCTGTATTCACCATCTGCTTCTTCAACGTCTGTTGTGGGCTTTAGGGCTTAGCTTAGCATCAGGCTCCATGCCATTTCAAAGTAAACAACTCAAGATGAGTGATCAATTTTTGGGGTGCAAACTTGACCAACTGAAGGGGAGGAGGGCGGGACTAGCAAACACTGTTGCATGTTGTAGCTTTAATCTATGGACGTGCCTGATACAAGTTCAGTTTCTGAACAAATTATTGGATTGTCATCGGCGTATGTATTACTAATGTGTGTGTGTGGAAATGTTAGGTTAATGTTATTTGTTCTTGCAAAGGTTTTATACCATTGAAGGATCAGTTGAAAACCAGATTAGGCCTGTCTTTAAAATGAGAAAGCAATGGCTTGTACAACAAGCTGAACTAGAAAATACAGCCAGTCCCCGAGGGTTAGAGAAGTGCCTGTCTGTGCCTCAGCCTCTCCTGTCCTTTATCAACTCTCCTCACTTCCAAGTGTCAAATCAGTAAAAAGTTGCTTTAGACTGCGAATGGTTTGCCGGGCCTTGCTATAGCCTAAGGGGAAAATAATTTCCCAGCTTTAAAGTGATAGTAAAGTTTTCCCAAAAGTGGCAAGCAGCACAAGAGAGAAAATGAAAGTACATTTTCATTTGGGGAACAAAACAATGCATTAGTTGATTGAGGCAGCTTTGTCTATAGATATCTTGACAGCTGATGTGGAAAATTCCTTTTCTGCTGTTTTCCAGCCAGCTTTCTATGCATTACTATCTTGTCTATCACTTGTATTGCAACTGTCTGCATGTATTGTTATCTGTTTTTTAATACTCATACCGCACTATGGACAACCTTGGTTGTTTTTGAATGCGCTCTATAAAAAAACTTGAACCATTCCACTTGGCCTTGTCTGAAATCTCAATAGCAGTAAGCACTTAAGACCATTTATTATTTCCGTCTCTTTTTAGAGGAGGATGTCCATGGTCCCCAGCGCTTAAGTGCAATTCTGTGTTAGGTCGAGAGACAGTTGAGAGAACTGCCCTGGCAGGAGGCTTCGTCAGCTTGTATGATACCTGTAATCAACACGTGCGTAATAGGCACGTTTCAGTCGGTAGCAAAAGTATCGGGAGAGTGGATTGAAGTTTCAGGTAAAGCTGCCCTGTTTTAGCATGGAATCAATTCCATACGCAAAATCTTTAGATGACCGTCGGTGTTTCTGCCTCATATTCATCTTCTGATCTCCAAACCAACCAACAAAAAGTTTGCCACCGACTGTACGTGATACCATGTCAAATAAACTTCACAGACTGTGTTGTGTTCCTTATCAAAGAGTTCAAAGTCTAAAAAGGTTTATTCTGCTACGCATGGTGTTGCACTGTACGCAATCTTTGGTCATGGAGAGATAGGACTTTTGATAGGATAATGGAAATAAGCTCCTGGCTGCTATTGATATTTTCAATATGCTTGTTTGTTGCTTGGCAAAAAGCATGTCAGAATGAAATCGTAATGAGGCAGCTCGATTTATCACGTGTGCTGAATGATAATTGGTTGGATTAAGGAAAAAAAAAGAAATCCATGACAAACTGAAGTAATTATAATAAACAAAAGTTTCTTTTGAAATTCAAACCTTTAATTGGTGTAATCTTTTATCCCAACGCAAATCAGTGTTATGTTCACAGGTACTGTAGAAGTCACTTCGGTGCTTATCCCAGTGTCTGTCACTTTACTGCTTCACGCTGGTGCTGGTCATACGGCACCGCTACAGCTCATGTTCGCTGCATGTTTACCATGGACTCCCTTATCCTAGCTCCTCACTGTAAATGTACTCCACAGCCTCCAGTGGAGATGATGATTTTGGTAATGTGAGCAGTTTTACATGAGTCAAAGAGTCATCTTTAAAGTTCCTTTTAGCTAGAAAGCCCCTCTGTACATCTTCAGCATGCTACCATCTTCATTTCTCAGGCATGTAAAAGGACAACCCTGACAGGGGCAAAGTAAAAAAAAAAAAAGTGGTCTGACAGAGTGGAGGAGCAAGATAGTGAGAGAAAAGTTGAAAGAAGCAAAAGATAGAGAGGGGTGGATAGTGATGGAGAGAGAAAGCAAGAGAGAGGTGCCTTGGCTAATGGGAAAGCCTTCAAGTGAGACAGTAATCTGGGTAATATGTCAGGCTGCCTTCAGCTGGGGAGCTTGACGCTTTCCCAATTAAGTGTGGGTGCAAAAGGCAGCTTTGCCCCCTAATTGTTTAACATGTAGCTGAACGGCCGAGTGGTGTGAGCTGAACGCACGTAGATCGCAGCATGGAGATTGACACGGACATCTCCCGGGCTCCCTGCCTTCGAACTTCCTCAGCCTGCGGTTCAACCACCGGGCCCGAGGCCGTGCTGATGAGGAGCCGCGAAGGGAGGAGATAATGGAGCTGTTATCAATACCTGAGGATATCAGACATGAATAGCTTTGATGGAGTCCATTTATCTTCATTATGACTCCAAACACATCATTCATAGATCACTCACGGCAGTGTAAGGGTCCTCTTATTGACCATACGGACCAATTCAAATAGACAGTGAGGAAATTGCCTTATCTGAATCTTCTCCATTCAGGGTAATACAACTCTTCCTGTCCATCCTGTCTATCCCGTTGAGTCATGTAGTGTGTTGCTTTCAGGCATTCAGTCCTTTACACAGTCACACACAGGCCCAGTTTTGACTGATTTGTCTTCAACAGTCCTCAATTGCAGGGGGTGATCATTGTTGAGTTCAACTGTGTCTGGCCTGTTTGATGGAAACTTGATTTTCCAAACTCCTTCTTTGTATTTTTCTCCCTCCACGTCCCTGCCCAATCTCTCTCTGCCTCAGCCAGTGCCAGGAGCTGCCATTTGGTTTTGTTTGGAGAGGGCTCATCGCCAACTGAACCAACAAGCTGTCTGATTAAAATGAAAAAGGACCCTCACTCCTGGCCCTCTATTCTTGTCTCTTGTTTGCTCTCTAATTTGCTGGGGAGATGTGCTACATTCATTCTGCTCTCACGGACAATAGTTAGAAATTTACCATTAACTCACGTTTTGCTGAAAATTGGAACAAAAAATAATGGCATTCTGGTAAAAAAAAGGTATTCTTGAGAACTGAGGGACTCAGAAGATTAGTTTAGGTGGAATTATGTGTACCTGTTATATATGCATATCATTTTTTTAATATTTTGAATTAGGGTTCTTGAAATATTTTGAATAATGTTGGTGCTGACAACTTCTTTCTATCAGGAAACACTGTCAATTTTTGCATTTTTTCCTTTTTACACTAGATTCACTAGATTCACTCATTAAATTAAATTAGAAACAAATTACATCCAAATTATCTTTACAAATTACCCCTGTGTTGTGTACACTTAGGGAAATTCACCCTTATTGAAAATGTAAATCACTACTTCAGGATAGATTATTGATTTTCATCAATAATAGCATTAATCATTTAACAAAACTAGATTTAACAACATTTTTTGTAACATTCTTTAAAAGAAATTCAAGTCAGTCAAGGAGTCAAAGAGTTTTAGTCTTAACTCAAACCTGCATTTCTATTAAAAAAAGTCTTTGAAGAGGCCAGCAACCAACAAGCAACGTAATGTTCCATTGAATACCATGGTGATTCAAGCTAAGGCCAAGAGTTTGTATGGCTTTGGCGGCCAGGGAAGGCATTAGTTCTCAGGGAAAAACCTTTTCAAGCTAGCAAAGGGTGGTCTGTCCGATTCATGAAACGTTTCAGCCTAAACAAGATTAAACTTTGCGGTGAAGCTGGCAGTGCTGATGTTGATGCTGCTGCGACCTAGCCGAGAAAATTGAAAAGATTATTAATGAAGGACGATACCTGCCGGAACTTTTTTTCGGGAAACGGATGCCAGACCACACATTCATTTCCAAAGAGGCAATGTCAAGGCTGCAAAAGACCCTCTGCCACTGCTACTGGGAGAGAATGCTGCTGGTGATTTCACACTAAAGCTCTTACTTGTGTACAGTTCTGAAAATCTGCCCAAAAATACAACAGCCTTGATACAGCCTTGATCAGGGGATTATCTCCACCTTCAAGAGGTATTATTTACTAAGAACTTTCAGGCAACTAATTTCAGCTGCAGATAACGTGTCAGTTAGTTTCCTGGGAGAAATATAACATTAAGGATGCAATAGACAGTGTTACCGAGGCAGTCCAACGGTCTACAATTGTTGTTGGACGAATGTGTGCACGACTTAGGAGGCTTTAAAGCAGATGCTCCATCCGACATCCACCAAGACATTGCGCAGCTGGCAAGGCAAGCCGGATCCAAGGGCATTGATGGTGACTATGTGGTTTCAGCTCCTCAAAGAAATGTCTAATGAAGATTTAATAATGATGCAACAACAGCGCACACTCGACAGTGGAGACCACACAGAGGAACTCACAACCAAAGAGGAAGTCAAGGCATCTGTCAGCCATCTTTGATTCCATTACATTGGAGATTTGGGGTATACCTGTCTTTAACAAAGTCTAAAGGTTTATTTGTGCATAGGAGATATAACGCCTGCCACCGTGGTTAAAGTAGACAAGTGAAGGATTACAGATTTTGAGAAATTCTGCAGAGTTTTTTCATTATAGAGCAGCACAGGTTCCTTTGGGAGAGGCAACAACCAATACGATGAAAGATTGCCAAAGTCCTGTATCATCCTTACACAGAGATGAGAGGACACTTTAGACTAGACTTGGCACCATGTGTTTTTAGATAAAAGATCCAATCACATGCCAGTTGGTTAGCCAAGGTTTTGCCTGCCAGAGTATTTGGCGAGAGACTGTTTTATGCCTTAAATTGATTTTTGTTGCACATTTTGTCAATCAAATGTTAACTATGTTCATGTTATAGCCTAAATATGATCAAGCCACTTCAGTATTTTAAGTTATTTGGGGTCAACTGGTGGCCCAAAATAACAAGGGGTTTATATCGATTGACATAACCCACCAAAACCCCTTTTCTGCAGCAGGAAAAACCCTGTTAGCTCTATGTGGACCATTATCAGGCCTAAAATAAATCTTGTTCTGAACCCAAGTAGAGAGAGTTCAAACAATTTCTGCAGGCGTGCATTTGCTGTGGTTAGTTTCCTAGTTCTATGAGGTGCAGGGCCTAAATGCTAGCTAGCGTTGCCTATGTTAGGCTAGTGTTAACAAAGAAGGTGGTGGCAATATTTCGTCAAGGAGCACATCCTGTCCCCTATTCCTTATACTAAGTCATGAAACATCCTAGCTGTTCTTTTACATGAGAAAAATAAATGAACACTAGATCTGACAAAAAGATGTGAACATGTCCATTGGAAGAGGGAGAAATCGCTTTTAGTCTTCTGTAACATCAGGCATGCTATGAAAACTGCCACAGTATTTACTGGTAAACATATCGGTCCTGTTTTTTTTTATTCCACTTGATGCCATATTTCAATCCAAGCCCCAAAGAGCGCCAATATTGCACCAACCTTATTTGCATGACAATTGTTGGCAAATCAGGTGCGAAGCCGAAGCCGGAGCCGGAGACTGCTGGCTGCGCTATTCTTTCAGCAGATCCAGGTTTAAGTCTCCCCTCTCTGCCTTGTCATTCTTCTTGCTTTACTCGCTATAGAGCTGTCATTTCCCGCAATGATTATCCCGCACAGCGCAAATACAATGTTTTTTTTATTTTGCTCTCCTCTCAGAATAAACGCCTCTCCTAAATACAAAGTCTTTACAGCAGATAGAGCCCTTATTGTGCTGCACCTTTGATAATGTCGCAATTCTGTGATTGGTGTTTAGGTTTTCGGCGCTGTCAGGGGGAAACACAGCAGAACAAGCAAACAAAGAGAAATTTGACTTTGGAAATGGTATGTTTGTACAGACCACGGAAAATTGTTTCTGCCCATGAGTCTTATAACTGTCGTTGTCGAGTTTTCTCCTTCTCTTAGATCCCTGATGTACTGGAAGACAGACAAACCCTAAGCACAGGGCATATTACCTGAGTGGGAGACAGGGTGTAAATTAATATTCTCTGATGCAGACGTCTCCCTCCATCACCCAGTTGGGTTGACCAGCCTGTGAAACACTATACCCGTCACGATCACAGATCTCTGTGTGACACCGCGGGGCACACCGGTGACATCCTCACTAATCAGCACCTGCCGCCTGTGACAACAGAGGTATACCGGCGGACGACATGTCATGTGGTCGCACGCTGTGTCACGATGATGTGGACTCGATAGGAGAGAGAGAGAGAGAATAAAGGCGCTCGTCCGGACACGAGAGAAAGGGGATCGCAGTGGGAGTCAGGGGGAGGAGAGGAAAACCCGCAGAGGCTCACACGCAGAGCTGCTGGTCTTGTGTGAATGGCTAATGATGAACACAACTCTCATTTGGGGGCGGGGGGTCGTGGGTGCTAGCTGTAGCACCCCTCCAGATGCGCGCCGAGGTGTGAATGCCTGCTGGCGAACGGTTGCAGCACCTGTCACCGTGTGCGCACCCCTTCGGCTAAGCGCGTGCACACGCGTGATGATTCGACCTGACCATTTTCATCAGACCTTATTTGTTTTGTCTATTTCGAAAAGTTTCTCCTGACATTCACACCGTGCGTGTTACGGCGAGGGTGTGTGGCGGCACACACACTTCAAAGCGCAGCATTGTTCTTCCCGTACTGCTTATCCGTTTCCTCCGCCGTGCACAGTTCAATTAAATCTTTCATTATCATTTTCTGCCTACCTCCGGGTTTGTCGGATGCAAATTGATCCTCTCCTTTCCACACTTTTTAATCAACATCAGCCCGTAGAAAAACAATGCCTCCCACAAGGTATAGCATTGTTTGTCTTTTGCTACATAGAAATCAATCTGTCCCGCATTACTGCAGTGTCCGTTTATGGTGGTGGAGCCGCAGTATCTGATCGCTTTGAAAAGCTTTGACCCTTTGTTACTGCGTATCCCTTGGTGGGAATGATGTGGTTAGCTCTGCTTGAGTTCTGGAGGAATACACACACACACACACACACACACACACACACACACACACACACACACACACACACACACACATACTATACTGTCCTTGAGCATTTAGTAGCCCGTCTGGTTATGAAAAGTCTTTCTTTGCAGCATTTGTTAGAAGTTCTCAGCAGTTCTTTTCCCCCCTTGCTCTTACATTTGAATTGATTTTTCCTGCTCTCTTATTGCCTTAAATTTATGAAGCTTTTTTCTCTGTTTCTAAAAGGCTGAATACAATAGATGAGGCCATAACTAAACTGCGGTAACGTTGGTAATTTAATAGAGGCACTGATGTGAACACTGCTTGAATTTCTGGCAAACAGACCAATACTTGAATTGTGCTCAAGGGAAATGCAGCGTGATGCGTCAGCGTGATGCAGGCAGAAACAGTGCCAACGCGTATTTACACATCATTTGAACCTGTAAAAAAGATAGACAGGGAATTTAGTTCATGTTGATTTCCCACGTTCGAAATCATCAAATTGAGTCCCCTGTAACATTAAACACTATTATGATTTCCATGCTCATGCATTCATGTCTGACGTGTTTGTGAACTACACATTGTATTGCTTTTGAATAGACTGATATACACGCAGTGTCGCTGTACCTTTCTCATTCAGAAGCTCCATGGGTAGAAAGCATTTCTCTGCTACTACATGCTGAAGGAAAATCCACCCTGAGCACTTTAACTCTGTTCAGAAAACAACTATTTATGATGTGCCTTGTATTTCTGGGTCCATCTGGTTGTTTGGAGACAAGTAGACAAGGCAGCTTGAGGGAAGGTGCGTACAATAAATAAGGTAAATATATATTTTTTGAAATGAAATATGATGATATATAACAATGTAAGAGTATCTTAGACCAAAGGGCCCAGGTTAAGTGCTGTGTAGTTAATAGGAGATTCCCAGAGGAATAAGAGTCATAAAACATTGAGTTTCTCTAATCAGTCTCATATTCAGGAGAGTTATTTCAGACCATGTGGATTTCTCTTGTTTTGATCAGACTGAGATCAGTATCAGCTGATATGTGGTTGTTTCTCTTGAGTTAAAAAGAGCTCACGATGTATTAATAATATTAGTTCTCTCCTTGGATTTTGCTTTTTCCTCTGGGCCCCCGTCTTTGCGGCCCTCAGACACTCTTCAGTCAGTTGAGTGATTGGGTAGATCAGTTACAGTGTTACGTTCTGACAAAATGATCTGCAACTGCATCACATAAATAGTGTTGTAAATGGGAAGATTAGACCTTTTGACAAACCCTGTAATGCCTCTGTTGATATGTTTTTGACAAGGGACACACACACCTTATTCATCACTAGCACTACCGCTAGCTGCAGGTGAAGAGAGGCAATCGGGGACACTCTCCCGCAGGGTGTACATGGCGTCCCTTAAAGCTGGCTCATGCTTCACACAGTAATGGACGGCATGTTCAAAATCATGGCACATTGGAGTTGTGCGCCAGGTCATGCACCACCTAAATTGTGCTGCAGCACCTCCATCTAGGGTTGATGGAACAAAGAGGAACCAGAACTACTGTCTGATTACTGTGGGGTTATTTTTTTCTTGTTGAGGGATGCGGAGAGCTGAATTCTCCTACATCGCCTCTAAAGTGCTGGAGTTTCCAGGCGTGTGGTTGTCATGAGAAGGGTTAGAAACTAGTGGTTAGAAACAAGCCTTAGAATGAGAGATTAGTAGCGGTAGCTGTAAATTTCACTGCTCAGCAAGTCTTGCGTTGCCACACCTTTATCAAGTTTTCCAAGGGTTTCAACTGTTGGGTTTCAACTCCCTGCAGTCCAAACCCATTCCAGGGTTATTATTATTATTGTCCTTGGAAATCCATGATGTGACCTTGGGAAGATGATAAAATATCCCATCTTTGCTCTGCATTTGCCCCAGAGATGCACAGATCAGTCGTAACCTTCTCCCAGACCTTCAGAGAGTCAGATCACGCCGACCAGTAGGTGGGTTCGCTCAAATTCGCCGAGGGACATGGTGGTTTCAGGAAATAATCACACCCCTAAAATTTTGACTTTTCAGCACTGCGACACTCTTAACATCCACATAAGTTGTTCCCATCAGCAGAGTGAATACCCAGCTGTCCCTTGGTTTTCCCACTTCAATTACAGGAAACGGGCGCCAGACTCTCTTTTTACAATGGACTTCTATCTCGCATTTGCGATCATTAATAGGAAAGAGAAAAAAAAATTCTGGCACGCGATATGATGATGATGATTGTGTTGAGTTTTTTTTTTTTTGTAACACCTGAGATGATGCACTGCGGTGATGAGTATTCATTCAAACGTACGCACAGTCCTTCCTCTCAATGGTTATGGGGTATAATATCTCAGGTGTAGTGAGCATCTAAGCAACCCACTTCCTTTCTCTCCTCACTGTGGTGGAGAAGGACCACTGAGGAACAACACACTCATGATATATATGTACATGCACACGACTACGATGGTATTATTGTTTATATGTACAGTAGATTTACGCATCTGAGTAACCAAGCCTGTCACACAAAAACGGATAGACTGCTTTTCCGTCTCACGCCCAATGTTTGTTGCCACCCAGATTAATTAAAGTAACAAGGGGGGTTTGGATCCAACCAGAAGGTGATCAACGTTTTTGTGGCAGTTGTCAGCCGATGAATGATTTATGCGCGATCGTTCTCGCTCCGGTTTACTTCCCATCCAGCCATTCGCCGTTGTTTTGAAGTGGAGGTGCTGCTAACACTTTGATTGCGGTGGCGTGGAGCTGTAGCACACGAACCAAGCAGTGTCACCTTGTCACTCGCCGGCACGCTGCCAAACTGCTGGCGGGGGGGCTGGAGTGGGCATGTTGGCAGGGAGGGGTGTGTGTTGAGCGTTGCGGTGATGAATCATTGTGCTGCTCACCTACCTCCCCCCCCCCCCCCCCCCCCTGTCTCTCCCACACGCCCCCCCACCCCATCACTAACACTGTAATTATCCGCCTGTGGAGGGTGGGACATCTGCGACAACACTAGAGAAACAATCATTTGTGTGTGTGGTAAAGAGACGGGTGACTCACTGCTCTCGAGGAGGGGAGAGTGAGGGTTGATTTTAAAAAAAGAATGGTGCGGAGAGGGTAATTTAGGGTTGAATTAGTGGTCCTGTTGTCCTGCGTGTGCTAGGATCTCAATCCTGTATGTTATTAAGTCAGTACATTTAGCAGGAAGTCGGCAGTTCAGTGATTCCCAATCCCTTTGCGTGTCAGAAAACCGGCGGTAGATGCAGCATCTTATCAACACGGTAGATCGGGCACAGTTCATCTGATACCTCGAACTCTCTCTCCGACACTCTCTCAGTGCGCTGCCTGACTCCATCTCCGGCCTCAGGTCTTCTTCTTCGCTTACTCCAGGCCCTGTAGCTCATCAGGCCGGGGGGTCTTACGTGTGGCCCAAGATCAAGGACTACGCTGGAATAGATGTTCCCCTGCCAGCGGGCCTGTCACGACAGCCGTGTACTGTGGCGGAGAGGAGAGGTGGGCGGGAGATGGCCGTAAGGGACTCGGGGTGTTTTTTGTGTGCGACACACACACACACACACACACACACACACACACACACACACACACACATGCTCAGTCCAAGGGGGGTGCTCTCGCTGCTGGCTAGCGGGAGTGATCGTGATGGTTGCTGATGCTCGCTCGTCCAGCAGTGCTGTTCCAAGTCACACTCCACTGCTTCACTGATGGAGTGAAGTGCGCGCCGCTTCTTATCTGTGAATGAACACTGATTTATTAACTGCTTGGCTGACTGTAGACAGTAGCAATGCAGTGTCTGTTTAACAGCGGTGGACTAAGTTGAGTTTTTATCGATTCTTTTCTACAGCTGAACAGAAAGAGAACGGTTTCTCCTCTATCTACATTTGAAGCGCTGTTTTCTTTATTTCTCTGGCGTCAATCACAACAATAGTGCAGTTTACCAGCAAAGTGCTGGTAAACTGTCTGCGTGTACTGTAAGCTCTATCCTGTATCCTGTCTTTGGGAAACAATCTGAAACTTTTAAGGCTCTTTCTTTTTCTGGTTGAGGCCGAGCAAGGTCACTGAAGTGTAGCCCTAATTATAACCTGAGGGTGCTCACTCGTCTCCTGGGACTAGTACCCCAGCCCCCCAACCAGCGCAATCAGGACCTGGAGTGAGTGGTGTGTGTCTGTGTGTGTGTGTGTGTGTGTGTGTGTGTGTGTGTGTGTGTGTGTGCGCTTGCATGTGTGTTGCGTGTGTCAACTTGTGCACGTGCGATTGCGAGTGTGTATCGTCTACTCTCCCAGGCCCTCCTCCCTAGAGGACGGTCGTGGCGCTGAGGTCTATTTGATTTCTGTGAAATGAGACAATATAAGAGGCCAGCAGACATCTCATTTGAAGACTAATTGGGTTATATTCAGCGGGCGGGGGGGAGAGGGGAGGGGCCTGCTCAGCTCTAATGGTTTAATATGTGCTGTTTGAGGTGATGAATATTGAGTCACATTTCAAGCTGCATGGGTGAGTGATAATGCTAATGTAGGGTGTATGTAGGGTGAATGTCAAGTCAAGCCAAGTTTGTTTACACAGCCCTTGATCACAAAACATGTCTCAAAGGACTTGACCTTGAGGAGATGAGCCTAGGACACATTAGGACACAGGAAACAGGAAACAGGCAGAAAGCAAAACTCAAAATAGCATGTTAAGATTGAAACAGCCCTAGCCACCCATCTGACCTAGCTTAATCGACACCACCAGCCTTGGAAAGCCAAAGAAGACAAAACCGGAAGAAACCTTGGGTGGGGGCGCTTCAAAGAGGGATCCCCCCACCAGGGCGCCTGGGCTAGCAATAGGTGCCGCGACAAAATAACTACAGCGAGATAGGGAAAAACAAATAGATGCGACTTGCTCAACACCGGTGTCCACTGCCAGGTCAGGTCACAGTGTGCAACAGGTGCCTGAAAAGAAAAGAGCGAGAACACTGAGCCACGCTTAACACCACCCACATACAAGGTTTCCTTACGCTACAATTCTTGCAAAAATATGTGAAACTCTTTCAATGAATAACAGCAATGACTTAGAGTAAACATCTCGCCACTGATCAGTCTCTGGTGTCATGGGTAGTAGGCCCCGCCCTCCTAGGAGGAGCTCTAGGAATCCAGCGCACCTGTGTTTTTCCTACTGAAACCCTTCTTTGGTCTTGTTCCAGTGCTTGGTCTTGAATTCACTCACTGGAAGACTCAGGCACGCTGCAACGCTGCCAGTTGTGTCATGTGTACTTTTTCTTACACCAGTAAGAAAAAGGTGTAAGAAAAGTGTTTTTCTTTCAGCTGCATGGTAACACCAGACTGACCAGGTTTCTCACCTGTATTTATGGAAGTGGCACACAAACTCTCTATCTGACCTTTGACTGGTTAACTCTATACCCAATTACTTACCCACCTGATTCTACTTACCTACTTTATTTAATGCAAGAGGAGGTTCACTTACTTTTGCACCTGTACTAATTCACTTTAAATTATTTTCATTTTACTACATGGACATGATCCTCTGAAAATCATATGAAATTGGTGAATATAGACCAGTTCAAACTTGACTGTATGTAGCACCACAGCATGCAAGCTAGGGAAAAAAAGCTACTGCGAAATGAGTTAAGGCAGCAGAAGTAGAAACCTCTGTGAAGGAGTGTGAAGATGTGGAGACAACAAATCCTTGTCTGTCTCTCTCTTTTCCTTTCCCTCCATATGTAGACATGACAAGGTTATAGGGAAGGTGAGAAAATATGAGGGAAGCTGAAATAATGACGGCTGATTTGAATTTGTGCTCCAGCTAACGTGTGGGGAGATAATTGAGCAGCCACGTGATCGGAAAAAAGACACACTTGATGCCATGCATGTTATCCTCAGACAGCTTGGTGCTTTGGCACTGAATCTGTCATTGCCAAAGGAGCAGTGTGGGGGGGTCAGGGTGGTGTGGGGGTGGGGTGATGTTGACTTATGTTTCATCCTATAGAAAAAGAATGTGAAAGAGAGAGAGCAACAGAGAGAGAGAGAGAGAGAGAGAGATCCCTGAGAGAGCCGAAGGGGGATTGGGAGTGGGGGACAGGGGACATCCTTGACATGACCTCCATCTACATCCATTGGTGCTACCTGGAGCACAAACGTGGCGTGGCATCCAGAGGGTATGGAAATTCACAGATGTCACCCGTTATCCTTTATGGCAGCTCGTGGATTTGATCATTCTCGTCAGTTGAGCCGCTCTCTCCATCCAGGAGCAAACTGTAGAGAAGCAGAAGAGTAGGAGACAAAATGAGAGAGGAGGGAGGAAGAGAAGGAGACGTACCCAACAATGATAACCTCATCTTATAACCCTCTCTGTTAAGCCATCAGTCTTTCTGACCTTCATAATTAGCACACAAAGCACAGGGATGGGAAGAGCTAGCTTCAATTGGTCCCTGTGAGACTGGTCTCAGCCTACAAATAAGATATTGCCGCATAGACAGTATTTTACTGAAAGCGGAGAATAGATTTGTCTCCTGGCAGACACAGCATATATTTCATCCAGGGTATGCCTGAGGCTTAGAGCCTGGTTGGTATTAGTGTGGCTAAAAGTTGTTGAGAGCTTACAGTCCACAAGGGAATTTTCAGGATATCAATTATTTCAACCCCCCACCCCCTTCCACCCCCACCCCCCCCCCACCCCCCAAAAAAAATCACACTTCTGGGAGGGATAGAAAACCGATTGGCTGCAATCACAGAAATGATTGTCTTGTTTTTGTTAATTGGCTAAATGTGTACTAATTGTGTAATGTTATGGTAGAAAGTGAGTGTGACGTAAGGAGGCCTTCCCCTCTCCCCGCAGGGATCAGCGCTACGCAGCACGGCACACCCATCTTTCTTTTTTTACCCCCCACTGGAAGCCCCGGGGAGACGAGGCCAGCCTGGTGAAGTAATTGAATAACTAACAGGAGATCACTATTTGGCTGACTCCAGCTCATTGGATAGACAGGAATGCTTAGACAGCGCAGGGCTGGCAAACGGTGGGTTGTATGGAAGGGACGGGAAATAAAGCACGCTGTGAAAAAAAAGCTGGTGCTGAGGACGAGGGATAAAGGCTGGGAGTGAGAGCTACAGTATGAACAGTATAAGCGCAGAGGATCACTATGAGAGAAGAGGCAGTTTAATCTCACAGAGGACCGATTTACCACAAGCTCCGACTTCTTCTTATCATGTAGTTCAATGACTTTAATGAGTTGTAGAAAATTGTGAGAGCGGTTAAAGTCTCTGGAAACCAAAGAAGGGCTTTTTGAGGGCAGGGACTATTTTTCTGAGACTAGGGGATGCCTGTACGGCCTGGTTTGTGGACAATACGCTCAAGGTTGTGACTGCGGCGTTGCATTCAAACTCTTTGTCTTTGTTCCTGAGGAAAAGGACAGGAAGTGTATGGCAGTGTGGAGGAACCGGTTTACTTATTCATCAGGTTTTCAAGTTCTAGCGGATGCGGGGATTCTCAGGGATGATAAATGGCATCCAAAGGCCCAGGTGGAGGGGGAAGGGGAGGAGGTAAATAATGGAACAGCCTGACAAACAAAGGAGGCTCCATGATGCATTGTCTGAATCCAAAACGAAGCCACAGGTGTGTGTGTGTGTGTGTGTGTGTGTGTGTGTGTGTGTGTGTGTGTGTGTGTGTGTGTGTGTGTGTTTGTTTGCTGGAACCTTCCTTCTCTCCGCCGCTGCCAGAATCCTGTAGGTACATGTTAGGTGGCTATTGAATTGAGCTTTTGCTGCACCGCCCCTGTAAAGTTGGTGCGCAGATGAAGTCGGTGCATTTGAGCAGGAATAGAAAATAGAATAAATAAATATATAAGAGAAGGAACCACCCCCCCCCCCCTCCCCGCCCTCCACCCCCCGAGTGGAAATGTAACCCTAATGCAGCAGGAGGAGGTGGACAGGAAAGCCATTAAGGCTAAGCGAGGGCCTGGGGTCCACTCAAGTTTTACACTCCTACTCAGGGCTGTGCCGTGCGTATCCCCCATCCCCCCCCACACACACACACACACACTACACACACACACACACACACGCCCTCAACCTCCCGTTCCGGCTCTGTTCCGTCTGAGCTCTCTCTCAGCGCTGAGCTGAGCAGACTCAAGGAAACGGTTCATTTAAATGTACATAATTTGCTCTCGGAGGCTCACTCTCAGTTTCACTGTTCCCCTGTGGCGCCGCAGAGAAGCAGCCCAGGACAACCAGGGAGAGGGTTTTATCTGGGATGAATCCACTGGCCTGGACAGAAACACAGGCTGGTAAAAGCCCAGCAGAGTGAGGGCTTCAGGTACACACTGGACATTTATCCCCAGGAGACTTTGATGCCAACACTCTGTTTTGTCTCGGCCTCAGATTCCTCATTCTGAAACACCTTGAGTGTTTGTCACCGGTAAGATGTTTGAAAGGGGAGAGAGAGTGTGAAAGTAAATTTGTACACAATATTAGAATTTATCATTTATCATTCTGTGTCTGGTTGTACTGATACTGTGATGTCACGTGCCATGTACATGTGTCTGTGTACTGCACATTGAGCCAGTGAGGCCCCAGCAAGGAAGTCATAAATTTGAACTCGACCAGACCATTACTATGTGTAGATCCTTAAAAGGATCCTTAGGATGAAACAATGTTATCTAAGCATATGTGAACCAATCATAGGAGACTTCTTTGTTCCTAAAGAAACTATAAAGATTATAGTTTCTTATGTTCAGGGAGAGAGACCATGCGGAGGTTCTGACTTACTGTAGGGCCTGGTTCAAGGTATTTCTCTCCAATATATCTGTATACAATATATTTACTTCAACCTATCAGTGTTTTGTGTATTATTCTGTTTTAGTCCTGAGTGCTTCCAGGCAATTTCCACGACAAGAGTCGATAAGAGAAGAATTTGGCTTCAAATGCACCTAGCCTGTATTTTACATACAATACCTTTTCATGGCCAATATGGCAATTTACAACACAGAATTCTCATACTCACACACACACACACACACACACACACACACACACACACACACACCGGGTGCGTAGGCCCAATAGTTCTGCTTCAGTAGCATTCGGAAGTAAAATTATCCAGTACCCACTCAAAATCACTCATATGTGAATCACACACACCCTTCTCTCTCTCTCTCTCTCTCTCTCTCGCTGTCTCTGAGTTTTGTCGTAGTAGGTCTAATTAATTTAAAAGCCCCACCTGGAATGATGACTCCACCCCCCCACCCCCCCCCCCCCCACCCCCACAGTGGCTCGTGTGGTAAACACAAGCTAATAATGTATCTCTGGTGTCGGCGTGGCGCTGTGTGAGTATATTTCGTGCTGTCCCTCACGTTTGATTTTTGTCAGAAGAGCAGCTGTGCATGTATGAAAGTTTGATCCAGCCAATTTTATGTCGGCTCACCCTCCAAAGACTTTCTGGCCACGCTACTGACACACACACACACACACACACAAACAAACAGCTAATAAAGAGTGAGAGACAGAGGGATGAAGGTGAAAGAAAGGAAGGCAGTAAAGACGGGGGATGGAAGAGAGGCGAGGCCTTGGCCTTTGTCAAAGTCAACACTTGGCCTTTGCGGATCGGGAGGCAATTGTGTTCCCCGTGTTGTCAGAGCGTGCGGGATGTGCGCTGTGTCAGAATTACTGCAAGACGTCAGAATATCAGTCATCCGTTCGCTTGTTTGTGTGTGTGTGAGGGTTTTTACAACACTGGATTTACAAAGACCCTCTCTTTACACTAACTTGACCCTCATTAACCGGGGAAGTGGCGGCATACAGATTAAGCAGCACTGAGCCTTTATCTACACACATAAAGGAGAAGAAATCCTCATGATGGATCAAGTAATGAACAACTAGAGGATACGAGGGGAGATGTGCTCCTCGTCTTTTTAATAGGACAAGACATTCAGTCACTGTGGATGAGGAGTAAAACTAACATTAACAGAAATACGCTGATATCAAAAGCCCTCTATGATTCGCTTCATGATCCTCGGCTCCTCCATATTCTCCAACTCCAAAACAAACTTTTTTTTCTGAAAATCCCCCGACTGACTCAACTTCCAGTAAGTTCTTGGATCCTGTGTGATTTTACTTTGATCCGGAGAGCCAAATCGCTAATTTGAGCCACGTCACAGTTCTGGTGGAGCAGGACTGAAAAAAGGATTTTTTTCTTTTTCCCTTCACTTGTTCAAATCAGTTATGCAGCAACACAGTATGAGGAACTATGATTCAGATGTTAGCCTACTTGCCTCACAGCAATAAGGTCCTGGGTTCAAGTCTCAGCCCCGGTCTTCATTGTGTTTGAGTTTGCATGTTCGGATGAGTTTCCTCCCACAAGTCAGATTGAATGAAGGCTCTAGTTATGAATGTAATTGTGTTGGTCTGTCTTTGTGTTCACCCTATGATGGTATTGACAACCTGTCCACAATGTTTCCCTGCCTTCCCCCCAATGTATGCTAGGAGGTGTCCAGCCCCCTCATGACCCCTGTCTTGTTTGGCTTGACTGGTGACCAATAGGATAAGCTTCCAAAACACTAAATCTTGTAGAATACATAGACAGGGTCAAAATGATCCTGTGATGTGGGTTCTGGCAATATTTTCTCAATAAAAGTAGCTAATGGCTTGATATTCCACGTATTCCTCAACATCGTACTGTTCCCCTGAGAGAAGACTGACAGAAATCACCGGATTCACAGCTGTGGAAATGAAGCGCTGAAACTGTGATTTCATTACGTGTAACCATTAATCACACTAATGCAAATATGAAGTTACAAGTATTCAAGCTGTAATTTAAAGACAGTTTTTTTGTTTCAAGTGTGCAAAACAGGACTGCAAACACAAGTACAAATTCCTTCCTGCAAAGATACAAAACTGAAATTTTCCATAATTAGTCAACTGCTGGGCTCATATCTCCCTCCAGGAACACAGTCAGCTGCGTCATGCAGCCAGAATAACACCGGGGGTTTGGTGATTTTGCCTCAAAGTAAAAACCTAGAATTTGTCGCTTTTAAAAGGAGAAAAGAAAGAAAAATGATTGGGGTATACAGCAGAACATCCTGGACAATATCATCATGCATTTTCAGTTCCTCCTCAAATATATTCTACATTTTCACTTTGGTAGTTCGTATTACTCAAATAAATAAATGAATTAATACATAACATTTCAAAAACATTTAACATTTAAAAAAGAAAAAAACAACAATGGATGTTCAATAGGGGTTTTATTTTGAAAACTAAAACCCTTAGTCCTAATTCTTTACCTCTGGTTGGCTTGACACTGGAAGAGTTAGTTAGGACATGCAGGATTTAACCTTGCCTGGCAAGTTCACTACTAATGATACTCACAATATTAACAATACTGGGTCAATTTCACAGTTAACCATTTTTATTTGGGAGATTAAAATTCACCCAGGGTGTTTCCCTGCCTTTCAACAATTGTATGCTGGCTCATTTGGCATTCTAAGCATGATACAAAATGTAAAATCTCATTGGGTTTGGTTAACCTGAACAACTAGCCCATGTTGGATGGTGTATGGTGAATTAATGACCAACTGGTAACGTTATGTATTGACTATCATGATGATGATGATGATGATGATGATGATGATTTGTCACTGGCCAGAGTCTAATGAACTTAGTGTTGGTGTCTTCTTTGTTTTGTGGTTTATATCATTAATAAAGACAGATACAGATTGTCCAGCCAGTCTGTTTTTAGCATATGCTTGTATACAGTTATACAAACCACAGACTCAATTAGCCACAGCAGATAATCTGGCCTTTAGCTGAAGCACTTCAGCCCGTGCCAAACTTTGCCGGCTGTCATGGCAACGGGTGACACGCTGACATTTTCAGCCGAGTGTTTATCACCTCACACCCTCCCTGCTCTGTACGCCTCTGACATTTGTGGTGGGACAGAGCTGGCACTGGGCATGGAAGCAGCTCTGCTGGATCTGGAGTCTCTCCGGGGGTAGTGTCTGTGTGTTTGTTTATGAACAGCCTGTATGTTTGTATGCTCATGTGTGTGCATGTATGTAGATTCATTTTTTTAGTGTCTTCCTCCCTAGGAGCTGATTTCTCACTTCCGTTGTTACACCCCGTCACTGTGCATCTGCGTGCCAAGTGGTGGAGTCCATCAAATAACTATGGAGACAGAATTAGTCACTCAGGTGTGTTTGCATGATTCATTTCATCCCGTAGCGAATGTGTTTGACAATATATTGTATTAATGTGTATATGTGTTCGAATTCTTGCTCTCAAATATGTATGTACAGACCTTGCTTAAGCCTCTAGCCCAGTAATTGAAAATTGAATAGAACAGCAAAGTTGTGGGCTCATGGCTCATGGCCTAATTTGGCAGATGGCTCACTGAATCTCTCTGTGGAGCCATTCCGTCAAGTGTGTGTGTGTGTGTGTGTGTGTGTGTGTGTGTGTTTGTGTGTGTTCCTCCTCAGAGACAAAGACTCCTCAAAGCGTCCTCTCAACGATTCAAGCTTACGCCGTGCTCTGCAGAGGGGTACTTTAAGTTGGAAGCCAGAAAGGGGTTGGTGTTGGTTTGGGGCGGGGGGGGGGGGGGGGGGGGGGCTTTTTAATGGCATCACTCTCGGGCCTCCTTTTCCCGTCTCTCCTCTCACCTTGTAGGGGCTCATTGCCTTCCCCCCGTTGAAGCTTCAATCTCATTCCCAGCCAATCAGCAGGTTAATGTATTCAGCTTATGAGATGTCATCCTGATCATTTGTTGTCCACCGTGCCACTGTATGTGTCTTTAGAGTGCTTGTGAATCCACTTCAATGGAAGGAGGGAGAGGACCCCTGGAGGCAGGCGGCCCACAATTTGGCCTTGACTATCTGCACAGGTTTAATGTGTGTGTGTGTGTGTGTGTGTGTGTGTGTGTGTGTGTGTGTGTGTGTGTGAGGGCTCTGAGCATATGGCAATTGCAAAGAATAGTGTTGTTCCAAACCCCCAAACCCTCTTAAATTGGCAAGTCTCCAGAGGTCATGTTTCCAGATAACACACCAAACAATTCATCGCTGCATGCCAAGGGGAGGTGTGAGATGCAAAAAGGCACGGGGAAACTCTGTGTGCGTGCGTGTGTGTGTGTGTGTGTGTGTGTGTCGAATGGTTACACACACGTGCACCCGTGCAGGCAGGTGGACGCATTTCATTTCAAGTAATGTATTTCATGCCTTCTATTGTTATCATGTGTTCATGCGCGGTTGCAAGCGTGCCTCTGCGGATTCGTCGGTGCGTTCGCGGCGACGTCATCCCCCCGTATATTCTCAGCCTTTATCTGATGCTCTATTTGGGTAAACTGTTGTCAGGAACAGGTTGTGCTGAGCGGCTCCCGGCGCACCTCCCAAATGACACGTGTCTGTATGTGTTAATCACAGATGTCTGTCCACCCCCCCCCCCACCCCCCCCGACTCTGGTCTTCTCCAGACCTCCCATGGCTCCCTGCCTGTCTCACTGCCCGGAGCGCACACACACCGCCCAGGTGACACAAGCCA
Source organism: Hoplostethus mediterraneus (assembly GCA_034670385.1). NCBI lineage: Eukaryota > Metazoa > Chordata > Actinopteri > Trachichthyiformes > Trachichthyidae > Hoplostethus > Hoplostethus mediterraneus. The sequence continues at coordinate 825,697 of JAXDDW010000034.1, read as the reverse complement.
GCATGACTATCATGCCATACATCCATCAGACTGCGAGAAGCAGCGGGAGAGAGCAAACTGAGCTATATTTGGGGAATTATTACTCAGTACTAGCAGACTGCACTGGTGGAAGTTACACAAGAGTCTGGTATTTTATTTTGTATGGAAAAACAGAGCAACTGGTAGGAAGGCATAAAAATCCATACCTGCCGATGGAAAGTAAGTTGCACCACCTCCCTCAGACTGCTTGTAGGGGTTTTGTGCATTACTCACAATACTTTTCCCACTAAGGTGTCAATAACTATCTTGTCTGCATGCTAATGTCCGTGGGATACGGTATGTAATGGCCCATCCTGTTGGAGTGGGAGTAGTGTGTAGGGTAATATCTCCTCTTTGACATCTGCCCTCTGCAATTCTGAGCTTCTCCACCTCTCCACAGTTTGCTGCCTTAGGCCCTCTAGCTCTGTCTGATGTCCACACACACACACACACACACACACACACACACACACACACACACACACACACACACACACACACACTGCAATTAGAGTCATACAGTCTCAGCTTACTGCCACCCACGTTTCCAACCAATCAGGTCATTTGTAGACGAAGTATTGCCTTCCTGCAAGTTGCCCATTTTGAATGTATTGTACAACCTTCTCTTTTCCCTAAACCTCAAATAATCTGTTTTATTCCAGTCTATTCATAGTGTTCCCATGTCTTTCTATTTGCCGTAGCTGTTGTTTGTTTAAAAAAAATAATAATAATAATAGCATTTGGTACCAGGGGTATGTACATCCAAACATTATTTATATAAAAATCCACAGGGAATTTACTATTTATGGACAGCAATGTTGTCGTAGGAATGGGCTTAACTTTACACAAACTATGAGCCATATGTGCACAAACTTTGACGTTTCCAGTGTTTGTGATGTAGGATGAGAATGATGATTGAAATCCCAATGCCGTGTGCAATACAAGGAGGAGACATGTGCAGAGTGCATCTACCACCGTTAGATAATAGCTGTCATTTCAACACGCCTTACTGTTCAAAGATCCTGTGATTTGCCAAATGTCTGTCTTTTCCAGAACCTGTTGCTGTAAAACTATTCTCTGATATAGTGCGCTGACACTGTGGGCCGAGGTTGAAAATAGCCTGTCTGTTGCGCGGTGCTTCTAGACGCCCCGGGGTCGCATGACGCCCGCCTGAAGTCTGATGTCTGTTTTCTTTTTATTCGGAAATTAAATCAATCTGTGACAATATGAGGATTATTTATAACGAACCAGGCCTGTTGCCTTACACCCCCGCCCCCCCCCGGCTCTTGAGATAATGCACACAGCAACTGTAGGTGTCTTCATTATAACTATCGCTTGCAATGAGTTTTTAACCTTTTAAACACGACGTCTGGAAGATAATAACACATTTATAAATAAAAATGTATTTAAAGAGTCTGTCTGTCGGCTCTTGATGAAGCACCGCAGCGCATCGCTAATACTAATACCTCCTAATAACGCCCCCTTTTCACACACTCACCCGTGTCAACAACTTCACATTTGGCCAAGTTGTGTTTGTTTAGGCGCGCTGCAATTTTGCTCTCCCGTTGTTCTCATCAAGAATGAATGCACTGTTTGAGGGATTAAATATGAAACAGGTGAGTACAACGTGTTTGGACATTTGTTTGTGTTGTCAATCCCACAGTGTTTGTTATCAATTATGAGAGACGTGCGTGCTCGGCGGTAAACGCAGCACTGTATACGTTTGAAAAAAAACCCAACAACAACAACTGTATTCATGTTTTTACATCCGTATTTAATACAGATTTTTACACGTTTGGCTGCTGATGTTTGCAGATGTTTGTGTGGCTACGTACTGAACTGAACACCATTAATTCAGCGAGCGCCGCCTCCGAGCCAAGAAGCGGTTTGATCTTTGTTGAAAGTGTGTCAGCTTTTTAGCCCTCTTAATAGTGTTCTTCTTTGGGGTTTTGTGCAATGCGCCAGAGAGACAGCACTTTGAAAGGTCACTAATGTACTCAGCCTGCTGAAGGCATGTTAGATGTTTGTTTGTGCTATTTTATCTCCCTTTTCAGCGGGTTCTCTGCAGACGTGGCGTGAGAGAATACCATGTTGTGAGCGAGAGGCAGAGACAGAAAGTGAGAGACGTTCTCGTGCGTTGCATCCTGACCTCCGGCGATCCGCTCCATCTATCTCTGCCCGCAGCGTGCAAAAGGGGCCAATACAGGCTGTGATCAGACATTTATGAAGAAGAAAAAAAACACAAGGAGAGAAGAGCACGAGTCTGCGGAGGCGCACGCGGTTAATATCGGAGAGAAGGGGGGGAAAAAAAGGATCCACGAAGGTTAGAGGTGTCTGAAGTTCTTTGAGTCAACAACTGCCTGTGACTGTGACCGTGACTGTGTTGTTGTAATGTTGATCAGGTGAGTGCGGAGCACGGGGGGAAACGGGCGAAGTGGGGACATCGGGGACATCGGCGCGAGCTTCCCCCCAGAGCGGGGAGTGACTGCAGAGTACACCTGGCCTGGCAGCTCCGGGGGGGCCATCCGGGGACAACCGCAAAAAAAAGGGCTTCCTCTTCCCCGGCCGCGAAACCCCAAGTGACAAAGGGAATCATGGGTGGCGGCGGGAAGCAAACAGAGCGGGGTTGACGGCGTTAATCTGCGACTGCGCTATCATGCGGTCCTCTGTGTGTGTGTAAGCGGGATTATATGTGCGTGTTTGTGTGTGTGTGTGTTCTATGTGTCTGTACAGGAGAAGCCCCGGGGCAGGCAGGAGGAGGCCAGTCCACTAACAGCTGTCTGGCTTCCCTAACCTTTGTGTTTGTCATTTCTGGTTAAAGGCTGGCCACAGCTAGGAGAGAAGGAAGAGAGGTAAAGAGAAGAATGTGAGAGAAAAAGGTCAGACTTGGACATAGAGAGGATACGATGGCGCTGAAGTACACGAGACACAATTCTGTGTACTATAAAAGTTACTATTGTGCACCAAAGAGTGTAACCATCCCTGATCTAGCTGGGAATGTGCTCGACAGCTGCTGCCAACGTGCTCTTGAGCAAGGCATTGAACCCCCAACCCCTCACATTTCATAATTTCATACATCATCATACATACAGTGGTAGTGTTAGTGTCTCTCAATAAAAGGATCTTGCTTCTTCAGTCAAAGGGTTTTCTCTTTTGCTTTACTGAAGAGGATGAACGTGCTGGAAATTATTTTTCCGTGGGCTTTTTTTCGTTCAATCCACCATCTGCTGCTGCGAGAAACTCTGAAATCTTAAAGCTGTGTTTGCCCTTTTCCTGTTTTGTGCCATAATGCAATCTGCCTTTTGTTCTGTAAAGCAATCCGGTGCATTTGCTGCAAAACCTGACCCGGTGGCAGAGGCCCGGCAGAGGCCCGGCAGAGGCTTCCTCTCGCTTGTGGCTGGTTATTAAACTAAATGTCTCCAAATTATTATTATTATTATTGTAATGATTTACTGTAAAAAAAATGCCACACCTTTTAAATAAGGGTTAATTAAACGTGTGGTCACTACCGACTACTTGTGCACCGTTTGGGCTTGTTAATGCGCTGGAGGGGGAAACGGATGAAACGATACAGAGAGGGGTGACTGCCTCCCTAAAGAGCCGAGTAGACCGCAGCAAACCCGGCGGCTAGTGTCACATCCCATTCCTGCCGGGTCTGAGGAATGTCCGGCCCTTGACACTTGTCCAATTCAAGCTATCTTGAGCTCTCTCTCCTCCAGCACCGCGCCGGCTAATCTCTCCTGACACCTCGCACGGCCCCGGCAGGGACTCACTCTAGCTTGAAAACAATCAAGCCCTCCTCCCGCTCCCACCCCGCATCTGTACCAGCCCTCCCCTCCTCCTGCCTCTCTTCCTTATATTTCTCTTTACCGCCTCTCTCCCGATCTATCTCTCTCTCTCTCTCTCTCTCTCTCTCTCTCTCTCTCTCTCCCGTTATGGCCTCCCCTCTCCTCTCGTCTCTCCATCTGTCTCTGTCAAACCTTATACCGCACCTCCTCTATCGCCTTCAATCTCCCCCCCCCCCCCCCCCCCCCCCTCTCTCTTTTCTTCTCCTTTCCCCACTTCCTTGCCGGGTAAATCATTCCTCTGTTGATGAGTATCTGTAAATAGGCGCCGCGATTGCAGATTGAGGAATAGCCCGCCTTTTTTTTTTTCCCCTTCAGGAGCCGTTGGCTTTTCAGAACGGGCGTTTTATTTGGCGGACGTTGCTGAAGGTAGCGCGTCTTTATCTCGGCGCGCACCTTTACAGACGCAGGGAGTCTCCGCAGGACTGCTTTGGGATGGGAGCGTAAACACACTCATCCCCCCCCACCCCACCCCCCCCTGATAGCGATCACCCTAAATACACTTTTTAGGGTCTGACGGGTTGGAGAGAAAAACGATGGATGAGGGAATCGCCGGATAGGCTCGTTTTATTTTTATTTTTTATTGTTTGCGCTGACGAGCCATTGTTAAAATACTTTTAAGTTTAAACAGAATAAGAAACGCACACTTGAAGTTGTGTTGTTTGCACCACCGCCACTTAGTCTCGCAGAGCAAAACGAGATCCCTCACAGATAATTTCCCCCCTAATTAAGCGTATTTGGGGCGTAAGAAGAATTCCCGCGAGACAAAAAAAGTCACTCAAAAAATCCCATTTATTATTTAAACGTATTCAACAATTCCAAAAGATAAGATAGACAAACATCGCATAGATTTCATTTACAAGCTGTTTGTTCTTCTCATCGCATCTATAGACGCTCCCCCCCCCCCCCCCCCCAACCCCCTTTGCAGAGCACAATCTCGTTGGCTGAGTAATAATATCTGTCGTTGGCTGGTAGCACAGAATAACTCTGAAAAAGAACAATGTACTGTAGCTATGGCACGGCACATGCTAGAAGGCAAACACTCAAACACAGATATACACGAGTACATACACACTCATGCGTGCACGCAGTCACACAGACACACACAGACACGCACACACACACAGGCAAACGTGTAATCGTAATAGGCCGAGTCACTCACCCAATCAGTTTCATTCTCAAGCAAGCTGTCAGGCCGCCATGTTGAGTAAATATTACCATAATGCCTGTGTGTCAGTGAATATGCAGCTAATGAATGGGTGACATCCAGTGAAGCTCGGAGACGCCGAGACAGAAAATGTTGCCCACTCTGTGTTTAACAACCCCCCCCCCCCCACCCCTCTCTCTCTTCTTCTTCACTCCTAGATCTTCACCACACAGGAAAGGGGGGAGATGGGCACCGTTCAATCAGGTGACCTCTGACTCACCAGGCTGGTTTTAGCGCCAGTAGAGTATCAAACACAAAACTAGAACATCTAGACGTTTGAAACTCTATTTCTTTTTAATCCGTACAGCGGGACATTATGTGCGAACAGAGTGGGGGGGGGGGTGGGGGGGGTTGTTTGGGGGGGGGAAAAGGATGTTAGCTATATGAGATGTTTTCCTTTTTCAGATACATTGGGAGGTACGGTGCAGAATGCATTGCTCTGGGTTTGACAATATTTCTCCACATGAACGATATATAATAACCTTTCCTGTCGCCAGAGATGGAAGTCAAACACCCCCACTGCCGCGAAATAGCGTCTTGCTTTTTAAGGACTTCCCACTCCATCACAAATAACACCTCACGAAATCCCGTCCTCTCGGGGTCAAACAGGATATCTTCACAAGGGACAAATATATTCTTATTTAGATCTCTTTTTTTGTGTAGATATTATGCAGGTCTACGAAATTAAAACACAATCTAAGGAAAAGCACGTAACAACACTACGATTTTTTCAGTCCGACCAGAGTCCACGCCGGCGACTGCGCAGCCCCGACCGTAGCCACCGTGGAGAGGAGAGGTGAGATCGTCCACGCTCGCTGGGATTTCACGTTGTTGTCGTTTTTTTTGTTGTTGTTGTTGTTGCGATGGAGCGGGTTGGGAGAGGAGGAACACTGAAAAAGCGAGGAGCGTCTGACGAAGTCGGAGTCGTGGCGAGGAGGGCAGCGAGCCAACCCTCCCCTGAAACACCTCCCCCCCCCCCCCCCCCTCCCCCTCACTCCTTCCACACTCCTCCTCCCAGCCCTCCTACCCCCCTCCTCTCAGTGTTTCCTCGGGAGCTTTGCAGCCAGGCTCGGGTTGTCTGGGCGTCTGGCTGATGGATGCAAAGCAGAGGGGTCCGTGATGATGGAGAGAATTAGGAAACTAGAAAGCATTCCCGGCTTTTAACCGCCCACCTCCTCCTCCTCCTCCTCCTCCTCCTCCTCCTCCTCCCTCTCCCCCCCCATTGTACAACTCTTCCTCTCAATATCTTCTCTTTCCGCCTGAACTATCTGTCTCTGTGTCTCGTCTCTGTCGTCAGTCTGCGTAGAGGATGAAGCCGGAGAAGGTGCTGTACTTGTTGTTGTTGCCGCCGTGGGCTTTGCCCCCGTCCAGTTTGATGTACACCTCGTCCCCTGCGTCCAGATGGAGGATGACGCTGTTGGAGGCGTAGTCGTAGTTCTGGTCCGCGTCCTGGGCGATGGCGCTGGCACGAACCTGCAGGGGGACAACGACAGAAATAAAGAGACAGAAGTCGGTTTGTCAGCTAGTGTGTTATTGAATCCCGGCGTACACTGTGCAAAAGGCAGGGAAAACACAACCGGACATGCCGCCAGTCCGCAGATGCAGGCGTACAATCCCTCGCGTTACACCTACGCACCAGAGGGTCAGCCACACCTCGCTGTAAAGTAAAGTATCGAGCTGCCAGTGGTCTTTCAACAGAAGACCTAACGTTCACAGCCTTGAAAGAAGAGAATGCCTCAGAAACTCATCAACAAGGTTGTCTCTGGGGGTGGCCACGCTTCGGTGTGGAGGAAATACAATAAAAAAAACATACCAAGGACATCCAGTGCAGATGAAGCATTTGAGAAAGCACAGTGAGGCATAGCTAGAATCAATGGAACGAGTTTGCCTGAAAAAGAAAGAGAGAAAGAGGGACTCGATGTCTGTGTGCATTCGTGTGTGTGTGTGTGTGTGTGTGTGTGTGTGTGTGTGTGTATGTGTGTGCTGGCAGTCTGATTATAGGACATTTCGAGCAGTTTCTACATGACCTCTGTCCTGGCTAATTAAGAGCTCCATCTCCAAATGTGTACTTCCTCTCTAGGGAATGAAGTGTAGGCTGCAGCACCAAACGGGTGCTGAATCACTGAGTGTGTGTGTGTGTGTGTGTGTGTGTGTGTGTGTGTGTGTGTGTGTGTGTGTGTGTAGAGAGTGACAGGAAAGTTAGGACTGAGAGGGGATGACATGCAGCAAAGGTTATGGACCCGATTTAAACCCGTAATGCTGGCAGCATACAGTATGTGCCTCCAGGTATAATTAAATACAGTATTACTCTGTAAAAAGGTCTCGAACCTGAACCTGAACCTGAACCTGAACCCGGTTCCGTCACATCTCCTGGTTCAGCAATACCTCTTGACCAGGAGAACCACGTCGACCACGACTTACAACGGAACAAGAAGGTCATTATCATCAGCGCGAAAGCAGAAAGCAGTACTTTACATGCAGTACTTTATGCATTACAGTACTTTAATGCAGCCACTGGTTAAATAAGCCAGTTAGTCACTGCAGTCCGGTCGGTGGAGTCGATCCACGTGCCTCATTATCTGTTCTCCAAAGTCTATTCTGGCCCTTGGCTCCGAGCATTTGTTCAGCCGCGGCTCTAAAGGATGGGCGGGTCCCATATCACAGCTTTTTGAACCGGTGTCGACAAGATGGCTCAACAGGCGGGATGGAAGATTGACGACAATTAATTGGTCTATTTAAGGACTCGCACGCAACAGGCATATTGACGAATGTGGGGATAGGCCAGCTACTGACAGAGATCTCCTGCTTAGACATCATCAGACTTGCCAAACCTAAAAGGGAGCCTGGAACACATCCCCTGTTTCAGTACAGTTAATTAATAAAGGGTGATTTCATACAGGCCTGGAAGTCAAATCGTGACTGATTTTATTCTTTAAAATTGTAGACATTTTAGAATTTAACATCAGCTGTTAACTTTTTATATATTTAGTCTCCATCTTCGGTGCTCAGTGCTCATTACTGCGGTGTTTCTTCACCTGTCAATCAAACAGTGTGTCCAGCACTGCCTGCCTGAACTCTTTTTCCTTGAATTTTTTTTTTAAGTTTCTGCAGGTGGTGCTCTTTTCTTTGTCTGTTCAGCCACGGTGGCTATCGCTGCTCCTACTAACTACCCAGTTCTTCTTCCAGTTATTCCAAACAAAGTGTTTGTAAAACGCATCACTTCCTGGTGCGCAGGAAGTTTAGAACAGCAAATGTAAACTGGAGAGTAGCAAAACATAAGCATAAATGAAAATGGATTATTACTCTGAAAGAAAATATGTCCTAGCCCTGGAGGGTATGACCGTTAAAAGCAAGTGAGAGAAACTGTAGCAAAGTATAAGTGATACATTCCTGAGCAGAGTGGTTCACGAGGTCAAATTAGAGAGCGGCCTTCCTTCTCCGGGACTGGAAAAAGAGTTTAGACGAGACGGTGCTAAAACTTGCCTAAACCAAGCTGCTGGTTATGTGAGTGACGTTGCATTAGCACAGAGCATCTAACCTCCAGTGAACACTTCATCGCGGTGAAAATAACGACAACTGTCACAGGAGGGACGGCACCTCTCCTAATACCTCCCAGACATCAGCCCTATAGGAGCACCGTCACGGTGTTCCTCTCGGCACCGCGGCAGCACAGAACAATTGCCTGAACCTCTGGGTGTGACGACGGGGTTATTCAGCCAACAATTACAGGGAGATACTGTCAACCCGTTCAAACACGCACCACAGTGGGTTTCTACGATTCGACCGCGAGCTCAGACGGCAGACGTTGGACTTCAACACACTTTGTAAAAAGCTTACCAGCAGCTGCATGTGTTTTTTTTTTTCAGTTTTGGGAGCATAATGCAACTTCCTATATGATTTCCAGCCGTGTGCTCCTGTTACCAGACACTCAATACCCTGCATGACTTTGAATGGTTTTCAAGGGATGAAGTAGGGATGAAGAAGGGATGTTCTTTACTTTGCCGTCGGCGTGCTGCATCGAATTCTGAGGCAGAGAGGAGCAAGGTTGATTGATACTCCTTCAGCCATCTTAACAGTGTTATTGTCAATACAAAAAGGCATATTTTTTTTTAGGGAAAATTAAATTACTGTTTCTAGAAAGGATATATAGACTTTTATCGGGAGAAAGATGGATTCAGGAGTACAAATAATGGAGGATAAATCAAACTTTGGAAGATATACAGGGACAATGTCAGTCACATTGGCATGAAAATTGCAAGTACACTAAAGGGTAATCTGGATAATGAAATGCTGAGGAGAGGTATTAAGGTTCAGGGGTAATATATGAAATATTGTCCCTTTTTTTTCATTGTTTATCCTCCTGATTAAATCTAGCAAGGCTCATATCGATGTGCAAACAAAGCCTCCTATTCTGATTCTGAGAGGCAGGCGTCCAGTACATATTAATACGATATGATATGATGTGCCCCGAGCACGCAAAGTCAACACCGTCTTATTAGAGGGTTACTCCGGTACTTTGGGCTGGTGGGTGAGGGGGTGGCGACGGCTCAGGAGGATTTGTCTGCTGGGGTTTTAATGAAACTTTATAAAAAATATTTGGTTTACTGTCTCCGCAGAACCTGGGGGGGGGGGGCTCTGAGAATGTCAGAGATGCTGTAATATAGCATCTATATATGTCATTGTTGTCTTCATTTGCTTTTTAAGGAGGAAGCATGACAATGAATTTAGTTTAGGGACAGTAAAAATACCACGCGCTTTCTTTAGCAGCAACAGAATGAGCCTTAGTCAAAGTAAACTTATGATAAACTTCTTATGGTTCTTCTTTTTGTTGTTTTTATGTTTTGTTTGTTTTGCCCTAATGGATTTTATCCCCGTAGACTGCTTTGTTTTCTCTCTTTCTCGCTATTTTTGAAATAACGACCAAGTAGCTCCTTACCACAGCTATCCTTTTTCTCCTCAAAGCATCCGAAGGCACGTTGTCAGGCGCCGTGAGGTCCGAGAGGTTCGCGCTCAGGGTGAAGGCGGATGTATAGCTGGGGGATTGAGCGGGACAAACAGCCTTTAACTGGCAGCGCGTGACCTTGACACAGAATATGTAGAGCAGCTTTGACAAGGCAAACAAAGCGTGAGGCCGTATAAGCGCACCGCTCCAGCGATGTCAAATGACGTGTCAGGCGATGTTGTCTTGTGCGTGTTTGCATCCGTCATATCGTCACCGTGATGTCCTTTGATTGAATAATTTTCCGCGCGGGGACACGGGGAAAAAAAAACCCCACCAACAAGGTCGTGCTTCGGCTCGCTAGATAACGCGTGCCTTGCGATTCTCTTAACTCGGATACTGTATAAGGACGAGCATGAACGTTACATTTATCGATAGTGACAGTGCTTACATTTCTAATCCGCCCCGAACACGAAAGCCTAACACGTTCTCACATATTGACTGTCACGGCTGCTTAGTCCAGTTGGATTACATTCAAATTGTTGCAAATCGCCTTTATTTTAAATGGCATTTTACATTATCCTCATCCAACAGTTGTTGATGCGCGCCATCGTACGGTTGGCTGGATTGCCCATGCATTACTTCCACGCCTCTTATCGAACGCTTCTCTCGCCATTGTATTATTTATGAAAAGCAAATTTAATTGACTTTTGTGTTTTTTTTCTGGCCCAGAAACAGCCTGTAATGTCTCATCGGGGACGGTGATCCGCTGCGTTGTGAGAGGGCGTCGTCAGTGTGAGTGACAAGGACATATCTTGTAGTCTCTCTCTGTGACGGGGATTTGTTGACTTGATGTCGAGCCTCCTTTTCTGATCAACCCCCGTTCCATCGGCCCCCTTTAAATCAAAGTGCACCGCTTGTCTAATTGTGTTTGAGCATTCCAGCCGTGCGCTGCATGCTTAATAGCAGCTTAGAGAGCTTGTTGCACCGTTGTGCTCGGTCCAACTTTTCAGCACACACACACACACACACACACACAAGCATGCACACTCAAGATACAGACAAATTTACACAAATGATGAAATGAGAAACTGCTGTTGGCCGTGACAGAACTGTGGTGCGGAAATGCTTGCGGTTCCTCCCTTGTGTTACGGGTGTATTTGTCAGAGGAACCTAATTGAAAACATGATAAGAGGAATGAAATGGTAACAGGAGATTTGCCATCTGTCGGGAAGAAGTAGGGGGAAAAAGCCTGCCACGAATTTGTTTCACCAGCTGTTTCTCTTTGTACCTGCTCTTTGAAAACCCGAGCGCCTTTATTGCGCAATCCTCTTGCGGCTTATGAAATTGCTCACAGGGATGCGAGAGGTGAGGCGTCACGCGTTATTTAAGTTTAGCGCTTGTACAATTGTCACGCTAGCCAAACGGGGGAAAACCTCACGAGGGAGCCGGGGTAACGGCGTCGAGGTTTCACAGCCACGACAGGATAAAATAAAGGCATGCCTCTCTCCTTGGTTCGGGCGCTGAAAGAGACTTGTCAGTGGAAATAGGGGAGGAAGAAAGAGGCATCAACTCTGACCTGCATTTCAGCCACTCTTTCTCTCTTGCGTCTGACTCATCACACTCAGTCAATTACTGAGATACACAGTGCTGTCTGCCTCTGGCTCCAACACTAAAACCCCAATCATTGCTCTCAGCATCGTCTGAAAAGAGGTTTTTACTGAAAAATCCAGACCCTTTGTTCACACCAATCCTGTTTTTCCAGTGTGGATCCTAGTAACCCCGAGGCACCGCACAGCATCATTCTGTAAGATTTATTTTCTTTGGGAAAAAAAAACAAAAAAAAACTCTCAAATGAGGCAAAGTGAGTTTCTGTATAATAGTCTGTATAAGAGGCAGACTCCCAGCGTTGCCATGACATGCATTTTTCATGAAGTAGCCTATTCATCATCTTTGACTTGGGAGGATTGTTGATATCTTACCCATATTCATTTGAAGGGGCGCCGGGCTGTGTTAAACACGTCGAGTTACGTACACAGACAGTGAGTCATTTGAAGCCATTGACTTGCTGTTTTCCTATGAAGTGGGAGGGGAAAATTGTCGAGGGGTATCGCTGAAGTGTGAATTCGGGGGGGGACAGCTAAATGTCAGGGGCGTAGGGAGAGAGACAGAGAGAGAGAGAGGTGTTTACATAAGAGGGCCGGGGGCACTTGTCTATCGCCCATATGGACCCTCATTATAATGAAGGAGCCTTGTGAGTCAACACCGCAGCGTGCCTGAGTCAGCCAGCGACCGGTGAAAATCCATAGCCTATTTTAGACCATATGTTTTTCACAGCGCATGAGATGTTATAGCACATTCATGAGATGTACTTCTGAGATGCCAGCAAGGGGAATCACGCAGGTATGCCTCTGACGGGCCCTCTATTCCAGGAGCCCACTGTAGAAAGTATGAAAGGAGGAGAATGATTACAGTGAAGAGAAGTGGTGGGCAGTTTCAGAGTACGTTTTGAAACTTCACCAATAAATGATAGATTTTCTTCCCTCTGGTCGCAGATGACAACCCGATGTCATCTTGACATTTCCAATCTGTGTGGTATTTCCTAACAACATGGGCAAATCTTCATTTAATAGCCCTCGCACCTAATTAGGCCAGCTCTAATGTTCCACTCAGCAGAGTGTCAAATCCAATGTCCAATTACACAGCAGATCAAGGCCAAAGGTCCGCCTCCGCTACCTCCCCGGCTGATTATAGAAGAAGTGCCGGCGCTATACATCACACAGAAAGAAATGGGTCTGTCAAAGGAGGAGAGGGACAGAGACGCATGCACGCGCACATGCAAACGCACACACACACACACACACACACACACACATAATGAGATCAATACCACAGGCTAAGGGGCTGAGGGACTGAGGGTGGCTCTCTCACACCCAGACACGGCGGTCTGTCTATTCCAGACAGAGTCTCTCTGTTAGACCAGACACACAGAGGCCTCTCAGTGCTGAAGTCAGACCAGGATAAAGAATAGCAGGTTTACCCAACATTACCAGAATGTTAAAATTCAAAAGTCAAATATTGCTTTTTCTACATTTCTCGGTGAAAGCTGGGGATAAGCACATTGCAGATAGGTGCCACTCGCCAATGTGTCCAGTGCTTCTAATCCTCACAGTTCAAGTCCATTCTGAGACCAAATCAGTTTTGGTCATGAATCTGTTGCAGTGTTTTGTTGAGGAGAAACCGCCTCTCCTCCAGTACATAATAAGAGTGTAATGAATCCACACCTCGCTTTAGAACATATGTCAATCATCAAAGCAATCAGTGATGCTGGGATTGACTCCACATGCTAGACACACGGTGCGGGTTACACCTGGATACACACCAACGGCATAAACAATCTTAAGAACCCCCCCCCCCCCCCCCTTTGGAGATGGCTGGGACTGAGACGGATGGTATGAAGGGGAAAAACGACAACGGCAACCGAGTTAACCTGAGCGATGCTGGACCTCAGCGGCCCTCTGGGCTAAAGAGAATCCCGTTGCTTTGGAGCCGCGGCTAGCACGCGGGGGGAAATCCATGAAAAGGATTGGCAAGCCCCAACTCAATCTGTCATAATGCTATACAGACTATTGATCGCTGGCAAACCGAAATCCTGTGGTACCACAATCCGCCTTCTCTTTTGAGGCCCGCCGAAACGTTTTTAAAGCCAAACCATCGAGTTTTCTTTTAAGATGGAAAACTTTGCAGCCCTTTTTGAAGAGCGAGCTACTATGAGCCTAACATAGAGGAGATTTGGAGGGCAGTGCACAGTTGGGTGTGTGTGTGTGTGTGTGTGTGTGAGAGCGAGCCCGTTCACCTACATGCACTCCAATGCAGTTTGAGTGTGTGTGTGTGTGTGTGTGTGTGAGGAGGCGACTGGAACAGTAATTGCTGGGGAAGAGCCATGTGCACGAAGGACGTTGAAGCTTATTAAAGAAGGAGACAGAGTGATTATTCACTACGGGCCTCTTGAGAGACTGACGCTGAAGTCATTGCTTTTAATTAACTCTGAAACGGTTTTGCGGATTAATAACAATATTAAGAAGGGAACAGAGAGGAGGAGCACAAACACATCCTGGATCCGGTTCAAGCTTTTTAATTACAATTAAATAGACGCGGCGGCACAATAGCGCCACGCTGCTACGTCTCGTACGCCCTCTTCTCTTTCTTCCCCCTCTTTCATAGCGTCGCCATGAATTCGTCTTCATTGTCGCCGCCTCGCCTCCCAGGATGTTGTCCGAGGCAGGGCGGTGAGACGTCGGCAACATTCGGCGGAGAGAGAGAGAGAGAGAGAGAGAGAGTTTGGGATTGGTTGGAATATTTGGCACACGAGTAAAATAACAGGAGATGGAGAAGCCAAAGTGAGGAAGGAAGGAAGGAAGGAAGGAAGGAGTGTGCGGGGAGGAATTTGGAGAGAAGATGAAGTGTGCTGTGCTGAAAATAGATTCTTATTTGTTTGTTTACCGGTGGAGCTCACTCTTCGGGATTTAGCTTGAAAAGTGTCAAGGTTCTGGGGACAATGTTGGGATTCTTCAATTGCGCTCCGCTGAGCCAAAAGAGGAAGAGGAAGAAGGGGAGATGGTGGGTGGGGGGGGGGGGGGAGAAAAAAAAGTAACCCATGGCTGTTGATGTTAGACATGGCTTGTAAGAACCCCCGGAGTGGGAGGAGTGCAAGCTGGAGCAAAACAGCACAGCAGGGCCTGGAAACCCGCCGCCTCGCTAAAGCCAAAAGATGATAAAATACTGGTATTGTCTGCAATTCCCTGGCCTCCCCTGTCCCAACTCGCAGCGTTGCTTTCTGCAGCTTTAAATGAGCTGAGGAAAGCACCAGCCTGACGGTAGGAACCATCAGCCAGCCTCTCAGCACTTCATCAATGACATCACGCGAGTCGGCCCAACATTTATAACCATTCGCAGTCATTTACGCAGACAAGAGGCTCTGGGTCCTTCTAGGTCCGGCAGCCACACAGCCCAGTGAACACCGCAGCGAAAAAGGGACAGCGCATATACTTCTGGCGTGAGGACATGATCTCGGTGTCTGCTTCTCCATCGCTAAGCTATGCAGAAAGGGAGAGAGCAGTTACCACTTTATAAACATTACCCGGGTCTCTGGTGATGCACACTGTGTGTGTCTAACTTAAGTGCCTCCATAGCCCCCTCTTGGGAGCACAGTAAAGCGGGAACAGAAGGCGTTTTATAGGAACATATGTTCTCCTCTGCCTATTATGTATGAATGCTTTTATACCCACCCATAAACATTACGGCGGAGTGAGACATTATATATAGAGGACCCTTCACATCGCTGTAACTCTTTTTTGGGGTTTGCTGTGTGTGAACTTGGCGAGGGCAAATGAATTAACCTCTAGCTGTCTTTGCAAGGCTGCAGGTTTATACCAAAGACCTGATGCTAACTGTTCTACTGCTCTGGTCCCAGGATGCCAACGCCTCCAATCTAAGACCACTTTTTAATAAAGCACTGAATGCACCAATTGACATGACTGACATTCATTTCTTTTTTAACACAATTTATCCTTTAACCTGAAGCATTTGAGGAGCTGGCAATAAAACTTATACCCATGTCAATATTACTTATCTGGTTTTCCTCACAAGGCCACGGTCTCCGTCAAATTACACATGGACGGTCAGACGCTTGGTGCTTTTTTTTAGTGGTATTTATTTATACTGTCTGTCCACAGAGGAGCCCATTGCTGTGGAAACAGGGCTCATTGATTCTGGGCAAGGAGCAAGCAGATGACGGAGAGATAGACTCTCCAAATGCTCATGAAATGGTCTCTATATTGCAGTTCTCTATGTGATATTGTTGTGCTCTCTCACCTCATCGTATGAGAAAAATGTTTGTCGTCAAACAGAATACAATATTGTGTCTTCGTGCCTACAGCTGACTTTCATGTGTATACATTTAGGTATGTAGCAGAAATGTTTTTGAAGAGGCAATAAAAAAATCTTTCCTTCACCTATCATGACATCACCCCCTTTGGATATCCGAATCCTTCATAATGAGACTCAATAGGCTATTTGCACTTTATATTAAAAAAAATGTATGTTCATGTGCACAAGCATGTGAGCCATGCAACTAATGTAATGTAAGTAATGCAATGACCCCTCTCCCCTAACTTCTCTAGATATGTTGTATCATATATACTACACTTTTCTTAAGAGCTTAAGTGTTGATGAAGTATTAAAAGTACTGTACAGGGTTGTACAATGATTTATGGTTTTACAGTACATCCTCTGATGCTGAGGAACTTGTTTTTGCTGAAAAAAAGTGTAATCTGTGAACACTGACTATGCTAAGGGTCAAGTAAGCCTGGTTATTCTGTTTGTTTGTTTTTAATGGGCAGCCTGCTTCTTTGCTGTCTTTATTACCCTCAAGCTATAAATGCTTTATGTTTTTTTGTTGTTGCTGCCAGCTAAAGCGGATAAAAAAAAACAGTGGCACCTAAATTAAAAAAAAAAATAGGCGAGGGATAGTGGGAACAGTGGACAATCCATCCTTTTACGGGCAAAAAGCACTTTGGAGCTACTTTGAAGATAAAACATCTGACGGCTGATCGGAAGGCTGGAAACGAAACCCAGTCACACTTACACACACATTACCAACCTAAGAGGACTCTGCGGGGCGCAAAATAAAATTACATCCCCATTAAAATGATGGATCAAATAAGCCGAGAATAGATCAAGCTGATGTGTTGAAAACGACTGCAAAGAGACGAGTGCATCCGTGCTCACACGGCGGAAAGACAACCAACACTGTATATTAGGCTAATCCGACACTTGGTTTAAACAGGCAGGTGCGGTCCTTCTCTCCTCAGCTGTATTTCCAATATTTCCCAAACACGCAGACAGAATTAGATGCCACCAAAGATCAGGTTAAACTGACGTGAGGGAAAAGCCTGTCATTATCATTTTAAACAGCAGAAACGGGAGGTAAATGCGCCAGGAAACTATTGGAATAATAATAATAATAATAATAATAATAATAATAATAATAATAATAATAATAATAATAATAAATAACTTAAAATATACCAGATAAAAAGCATCAGTTGTAAATGCCCATAATGATTCTTTCACTCTACATATTTCCTACCTTTCCAGCTCCTGAAATTGACTTCATTTCATTATAGCAGTGCGCTATATTCAGTCTCAGCGGAGCTTTTCCGACCCACAACACTCACACCACTCAACCACCAACTTCACCACCTGCGAATCATTGTCTCTACATATTAAACCCGATCCGGAGAATTAGGACACGTACAGGATCATTTTTTCTAGTTTGACCATTTCCAAGCGCTAAGGGGACTCGGACTCCGCTCTCAACTCAGGAAGTGTCCGTCCTTCGGATCGGGGGACGCGGCAATGTCAGGACGCATCATGCTAAGAGGGGACGGGGAGTTCAGCCTGACAACGCGTCTTTCTCTCCAGGCGCGCTGGGTGCCACAGCTGCGCGCTCTGGGCACGGCAGATGCGCACCGCTCGCCCCACAATGTCGCGATTATTTTTTTTAATCACAATTCTTTTGTTAGAGAGATTATCAACAGAGAGGAGAGAGAGACCGTCGGGGGGAAGCGGATGTGTTTACACCCGAGGTAACACATGAAAAGTTACAAAGCAAGTGGAAAAGGCACCGAGTTTTCACTAACCTGGCCGTTTTTGCAGAGGTCTGCCCACATGCTGGTGCCGTCTCCTCCTCTCATCAGCACATGGTAGATGAAGAAGTATGTGCCTGGGATGCTGCAGATGAATTTGCCCGAGATGCCGTCGTAGTTGTTGCCCAGGTTGGTGACCACGTCGTCAAACTTGAGGATCTCGTAGCCTTCGTGGGGGTTCTTAAGCCCTGCGTAGAAGGCCACCCGGGGCACCGTGCTGTAGGTGGCCGTGCTGATAGCTCCGTTCCCGCCCAAACCCAAAATCCCAGTCCTGCCCTGATCCCCTCTGTCACCGGGGGGCCCCACTGGTCCTGGTGGGCCCGGTTCTCCCGGCGGTCCTGGGGGTCCAGGCTTGCCCGGCCTGCCAGGCTTCCCCTGCGGGCCCTGCTGGAGGGTGGAGGGTGGAGGCATGTTGCTGTGGTCGCTCAACGCCTCTGCCTCAGCCTGGAGGCCGGTGGAGCTGGTGCTGCTGGCCGGAGTACCCTTGTTCAGGTACGGGTCGCACACCATGCGGCAGGTGCCCAGCATCTCATAGTGGCTGGCGTCCGTACCCACGGAGCTGACGAGCACGGGGATGAGCACCACCAGCACCAGGACCAGCATAACCCCTACGGCAGCCGCCACCAGGGTCTTCCTCCCGATGCTGAGTCGGGGAAGGGGCTGCGCTGCCAGCGTGGGTCTCCCGGGGGCGGAAATGGTGACTGCTTGGTGCGGGGAGCCTGCCACCGAGGAAAGGGACCCGAAGATCCTGAGAGGAGTTGCGAGAGGAGTGGCGAGCGTGTGAGGGTAAGAGAGAGACCCACATACACTCGATACACCTCGCTGCTCCGCTCAGTCACACTGAAGTAGGCAAACACTCACTCGCACGCTCAAACTCTTGTACACAAACCGACATAAGGAAGGAAGGCAAACACACACACACACACACACGCGGGGAGACATTCAATGCATACTCACAAAGTCACTCTCACTTGTGAGAAGAAGCAGGGAGGGAGAGGATGCAGAGCTCAGATGAATGGAGTGAGAGACAGAGGGAGTGAGAGAGAGAGAGAGAATGGTTAAGAGTGGAGTGAGAGTGAGTGAGTGTGAGAGAGATACAGAGCAGCCACTGGGTCTCTGTGTGTGTATGTGTGTATGTATGTGTGTGTGTGTGTGTGTGTGTGTGGTGTGTTTGAGGTGCCGGATTCTCAGGCTTGGCTTTTTATACGGCAGTTGCAGCGGAGAGCACCCCCCCCCCCTTCCCTCCCTCCCTCCCTCCCCTCCCTCCCTCCCTTATCTCCCCCCTCCAGTGAGAGGTTGGCGTTGTTACGTCCCCTTCTCTCTCTCTCTGGCTCACTCAGAGGAAGGGCTCTCATCCCATCGCATTACTTTCTACCACTCTACAGTCCTTCTGGACCAGTGAGGACCAACACAGCCTCACCCTCCCCCCCCCCCCCCCCCCCCTCCTCCTCCCTTCCCATCCTGCTCCCTCTCTCTCGTCCTTCTCTCCTCTCCTTTCTTCTTTCCTTGCTTGTCCCTCATATTCTCTACTCTTGACGCCATTTCTCGCTCCCTCACTCTCTCCTTTTCTCTCTCTCTCTCTCTCTCTCTCTCATCGGCATCCAGCCTCTAAAAATAAACATGGAGCTGTGGAGGAACCTTTTCTCTTTTTTTTTTCTCTTTTTTTTCCTGGAGGTGGGTTCTAGAGATGTATGCGCACATACATGTGCACACACACACACACACACACACACACACACACACACACACACACACACACAGGTGACACATGCCATATACACCCCAGTCAAACACTTGCTATGCCAGGAGATATGAACAGCCTCTCATATAAAAAGGTGTTAATTATGAAAATGATTGCCAGGACCCAAACACACGAGCCAACAGCTTGAATTGTGTGACACTGATGAAACTATAGATTTAGAGGAAGAGAGAACTTGTTTCAAAACTTTATCCCGCTTCCCTACGAACAGCCGAGGTGACGGGTCACGCAGGACCAGAGGGCAAAGACCACTTGTAGGGGCGGTCCAGTGTATCCTTGCTTTAGCGCCTGACTGACATTGACTCTCTTCTGCTGCTACTTTATTCCACTCTGTGCCCTCCCCCTGTGTCAATAACCCCGCATCTCCGCCTGAATGCGCTGACACCATTTCTTATCGCTGTCTTTTTTTAGGTATTGATTTCATGGTTTTTATCAAATTAAGGGTCCTGCTTGGGTGAAATAAAATCTATGTGCAGCAGTGATGTCATTTGTTTGACATTTTCATCCCTTAGAGTGATGAATGGTAAACTAGGAAAGAAAATGACAAAGTTTGTAGACGATAAACAAACACAGTCATCATATGAAATATGTGCTGTGTTTTGCAGACAGGGGTGTCTTTGGCGTAGCCAGCCACCGCCAAGCAGGTTTTATCATCAGGCAAACCATCCAATAAACAAAGGGTAGTATTGCAATGAGGCTGAAATTTCTGTGGAGTACTATTCTGCTTTTGCTGTTGTTTTGTGGATAGACAGGGAGGGGGACAAGATCCATTGGACATAATGAAGTCTAAACCACCCAGATGGAAAGCTAAGGCTCCAGGCACACTATCGGACCCAGATTATCTGGTATTGTGAAGGGTTTACAGATTCAATCTGAACCGCATCGATCGGCTGATCTGAGCCGCCCTGATCAAAATGTAAACAAAATGTTTTTTCTTTATGGGACGGGTCCTGAAGTGTGATCAGATCACAAATGCAATCCAAGAGTGACAACCGCCAACATCCAATGAGATGAGGATGAGTTATATTGAAAAGTTATATTTATCTTTAGCTTATTTATTTATCTTATTTATTTATCTTATTTATCTTAATAAATAATAAGAGATAATATTGGGAACTCACCCAAATTCTTTGAGTTTTTTTCTCCGGTGCTTATTAATGCTCGTTGCATTCATGCAGGCGTTGCCACTTATCGATTCACATTGGATCATGCGAGTTCGGGAGTCAGCAGGATAATCTCAGTTATACCGGTAAGCGTGTGAAACCCCATCCTTGCCTAATCGTCTCATGTGAAATCCGTTTAAGTTAAAAGTCTAGTGTGTTCCCAGGCTTAGACAATGTGTTTGTGCTACACTGAAACCCTCGTGGAGAATTGAGATGGATCAATGCGCGGGATGCCGCCTGACTATTTGTCACAACTATACTTGACATGTTACCATTTCTAACGCATTTCTGTCTCCTCGTCATCATTAGACTTGAGCCGCAAAAGTTACGGCATTGTGGCATCAGTTGGCTCTCTAATTTACCTCTACTGTGACACATGCAACCCAAATGACTCGCATACCAGGTGCGCCGACAGTGCATATTTACCTATTTTGTTTTTGTAGTCCTCATAACAGACATGGAGTTTGTCTATATGAGGAAGCACACAAGCCCCAAATTGGTTTTAGGGTTTGTTTAGGGGGCCGGTGTTTGTTCTTCACAGCTGCCTGCTGTACCTGCCAGTCAGATAGCTGTGCCCCAAATCTCAAAATCTCTTAACCACAGAGATCAATGCACACCAGAGAGGACAAACACAGAGCGATAGTGATGAAAGAGAGAGATGAGAAAGAGGGGCGGGGGGAGGCGGTGGGGGGGGGGGAGGCGGGGGGGGCAACAAGCAATAGAAAGGCGCGGGGGGAGCGAGAGGTACAACATGGAGAGGGAGTTAACTGCAGTGGCATCTGAGGTATATATCAGTGGGGCTGGTTTGTTTTGCTTGATTTGCTGGAGAGTGCAGGGAGGGAATCCATGAGTGTCAATGTCACAGTTGCACTGCCATTGATTGGTCTTGGCGAAATGTCTTTTAGCGGTGACAGGACATTTGGAGGCCCTGATTGGCTACATGTGGTAGAAAAAGATTTCCAAGGTCTGAGCTGCATCTTTGTTGCGTGCCTTAAATGGACACCGGATTTTGTAAGCAATATAAAGATATTTTATGGCAGGCTTTTAGGCTTTTAGGCTTTTCAGGGTTTTAGTAATTGATCCTTCTTCATTGGTAAGATTTCCAAGATACTTCAAACTGCATCTTAAAGCAGCAGTAAATTTCATGCTACTCACAGATAGTTCCTCACAGCTCTCCAGGGCTTTGAAACAAACACTTAAACAGGCTTAACCTTGTCCCCCCTGTAATTCAATAAGGATAATTCTCTGAGCTCATCAAAGAACACTTGTAAGAACTCTGCGAAAACCCAACACCATGATATCATGACCATAATCTTTGAATTATTACAATCGACAGTCATCTGTGTGGATCTGCTCTTTCAGCTGTGGGTTTCACAACTCTTCCTCAAGTGTCTTATTAGGAGGTCTCTTTAATCCAAAGTGCCTTGAGTGCGTACAGTTGTGTTACACTTTCAAAAGTCATGTTACTCTAAAGGAGTGCCGGATCAAATGATGCGTCACATGTTGCTCTACAAATGTCATGTACCTTCGTTCCTGCCCCTGCGGCCCAGAGTTTATAGGCAAGACTAATTGCCAACTGCGCTCCTTGCATCCTTGAATGAGGCGATGTGATGAGAGGGCCACGCTGACACAAGGTTTCATCGGAGCCAAACGTCCTGTTGAGAGTTTGTCCTTATAGCCTCATAGACCGAGAAATGAGTGAATGTTTTCTTCGAACTCTCACACGTTTTGATGAATGAAGACAACAACCTCAGTTGTTTTTTTTTGATAATTAATTCTCTCTCTTGTCTTTCTCCCTTCCAGATGTGTCGGCGTGTATCAGCTTCTCCTGCCTCCCACTAGCCTAATGATGTCTTTTACAATGTGACGTTTTTGTTTGCTGTACTCGTTTTATTGTATTTTTGCAATTTGCCACGTCGTTACAGGTCATGTTTGTGTTACACTTGGCTACGTCGATGACACTCTTGTTTTCTCTGTAGGCCCGAAATCTCAGAAATCCACTGTTAGCCACAGATATACACTGTTTACATGGACCAGCCTTATCTACCTTTTTTCTTTGGTCTTGCTATTTCTCCACATTTTATTTGTAATGCACTTTTCATGAAACAAATTTCAAAGTGCTCAGGGTGTACCTTTAGCCTCCATATATGCAGTATATGTTTTGAGTATTCATTGTCCTGTGAGACACTGATGATAATGTAAATTTGAGCTATGGACAATGTGGACATTTCTGAAATATTTTTTGGACTTTTATTTTTGACAGATGTATTAAAGTCACCATACTCCACATCATAAATCATATACTTTAAAAAATGATTGCCCCTGTGTTGGTTGTTCTTTCCCATGCACCTGTAAAAACTGTTATTATGTGCTTATTGATATAAAAGCATTGTTTTCTATCCTTGGACAATAACCCACACTAGCCACAAATAATTGAATCTATGACCAGAAATTGTTAGGTTATTCTTTTTGTGGTGTCATGAAAAATGGAAACAAAAATTGGAAAATGGAAATGCTGGTGAAGTCCCTCTTTTGGCTCGATTTTCACTCCTCCAACATTAATTGTTATTAAAAGAGAGCTTAGATGGGTTTTTGTAGACGGGAGTTTTGTCAGGTGAATTGCAGCGATGGGAGATTAAAGCTTTTGAAATACAATAAGTGGGCTGCTGGGAGGGCAAGGTAAGAACAGGAAACCACAACCTCAGTAGCGCTGAGGCCAGGCATCAGACACATCCAAACGCAGCTCAAAAGCACTCAATCACTTTGTTGTTTTCCCTGGTCACAAAGAGATGGGGAGTGGGAACAAAATGTGTTTCGAAGAGTTTCAGAGGTCCACAAGGGGAAATCATTGAACTTGAAACGGTAAAAATACTTTTAAGAATGTGATTTCTTTAAGAGAAAAGTTTAACAGGTCAAAGAAACAAAACAACAGCGCAGACACACAAGCACACACAGTACACAGTCAGATTTCCAGTGTTAAATTAACACTTACAGAGTTAATGTTAACATTATGGTCCTAATCCAGGGTGTTGAAGTAACTCTGCACATAGCGTTGAAATTTCAGTTAAGAGTTAATTTACTCTTCTTGGTGTAAAACTAAATGTACTCTTTCATGTATTTACTCCTCAGCAGTGTTAAACCTATTTAACACTAAGATGACAAGATTTGCTCTTTTAATCATACACTGACTCCTCATTGGTATTATACCTAACACTAAGTGTAAATCTTCAATTAACTCCTGCCAGTGTTTAACCTAATTTACTCCCTACAAGTGCTATTCCTATTTCACACTAAGTGTTGATTTACAATGAATTCCTATCAGTGTTAAATAAAATGTACTCTTCATTAGTGTATTATTTCATCCTTTTGAGTGTCGTGCAATTTTCTCCTTAACCATGCCCAGCTAAATACTGTTAAGTGTTCATGTCAATTTACCTTATTAATATAAGTGCAGTCGTACCTTTTTGGGTCAGTTTCCTGAAACAGGAAAGAACAAACACAATTATGTCCATGTCTTAGAAATGTATTAAGCAGTCACTGACAGAAGACACTGAGAAATCAACCAATATGGTAGCGATTCAAGTCATTTTCAACCGAGAACAAAATTCACCATCATCTGTAATCTACCATTCGATTCTAACCAACATCTTATCAACTCGTCCATTATTGAGTGAGTTGTGTTTAAAGGCGCTCGAGTTCTGAATTTTTCACAGTGGTGAGACATATTTAGATGGTTTTGAAGATACAAAACAACAACAAAGAACAAAATCTAATTTTGGATTCATTAAAAGACAAAGTTTCAATTGTCAAGATTTTGGTTGGAGTCAATCAGTACGGTGCCAGATGATAGGAAAATAGTTTCTAGGTTAAATGGATAATTCTGGTTATTTTCAAGTGTGCAAAACTTTTCTTTTGATTAAATCATCTTCAAGTTGAGTTTTACAGATTCAAGCTCAAACAAACAGCCAAATTTATCCTGCGACCTGGAATGCCCCCCTAAAAAACATTTACAAAGCATGGACATCTTTATAATTTGCCCACAACAATGACAACTTTGTGTGTGCGTTATAGTTATAAAAAAAAGCATTGAAAAAATAAGGCATTTATAAAGACATCTAAAACTAAAAACATTGTTCAATGCTGCATTCGGTGGCAATATGGAACTGTGAAGTGTGAGGAATCTGTACGGCGTTTGAACATCCGATGGTTTGAAGTAAAACAACTCACTGACATCTAACACCTTGAGTGCCCCGCCTGGCTTCAACAACATTTTTAATGCGTGGTTATGTTCATCAAAACATACGGTTTCTACTTCCAGTTAGTAGTTCAATGACTGTGTTCTACCAGCCAGGTCTTTGGCAGTTAACAAGTTCTCTTGCACGTACTGCAGTATGAGTTGTACCTCAAACTGTGCAACTCCTTCTAAAATGTCATGTACGATATCCACAGAAAAATGATCAGCATTGTAGAGAGTTCAATAGACGCTTCACATCATATACATGAGGTAGCGTTGGATTTGTTTCTATAGTATGGCAATGTTCTGTGTGCATGTCTTTTGTTCACAATATCACATCATCTTCACAAAACACAGTTTAAAAACGCTCTTTTTTTTCTATAAGGACACAAAAACAACAGCAAATCCGAGCACTAAACGACTCCACCAACCCAATCCATGTATGCCAAGGTCATCTCCAGTGACTTTCCACGACCGGGACGTTTGAACATAGGAACGTCAATCCCGTTGGTTTCAAGCACTTTCAGATTATAGACGATTGGCATGAAAAAGTGCACACAAATGTATGTTGACTAAAGATGAATTTAACTTTGGTGGAACATTTCTCAATGTAAAATATATAGCCCCTAGTTTGTGTACACCTTTTTTGGATCCCAATGGGTTAGCAGTCTCGAAGTCGCCATAAAATAGCTGAATTTGCAATGCATTATATTCTTTGTAAAAAAGAGCATGCCTCCTCATATACAACCCATCTCTCAATTCAACATAAACCCCATCCTGTGTGTGGCTAGGCTTGAAAATATCACTGAGGTTTGGATTTCTGAGAATAGACTGTAATGTTTCTAGAATTGGAACATAAGAAAATTTGTCAGTAACTACTATAGATGCCTCATCTCCAGTTGAGTTTGTGTCTCTGATTGCTTCCCTTGTGTTGCTCCAAGCCGAGGCTTATCAAAGAGCTCCTTTTATAAGTGCCAGGATCAAGCCACTACTGTGGCTGCTTGGCGCCCATTGAGGTGGTGTGGAGGGAGGGCAGGGGGGTATAGCAGAGCAGAGGAAGTCAAAATTGAAGACGGTGAGTGAAGGCTAGATGGTGCATTTGAGGGGAAATAGCAAAAGGAAAGGACCGACTTCAGAAGGGAATTGCTCACAGCTTCTGCAAAGTGTATGTGGAGTAAACGTGTGTGAGTGTTTGTGCAGAGCGAGAGAGGAAAGAGGGCACGCTTTGAGCCTAGGGAGGAGTTGTTTTTTTTCTATATATGTGCTGGGAAAAATTAATATGTATTTGCTTTAAGCCTTCGCTGCCTCACAGATTTTTTGCTGACACACACTCTAATGCGCAGTATATCCAGGTGAATGCAGAAACAGTGAAGGACACGACTCCAGAGGAAACAACCAACTCGCATCGCATACCCTCAGGCCACGTGTTCCCCCTCACTACAGCAGTCGTGCTTCTGTCAGGCCTGACATCTGACTTGTTTACTAAAGCATGTGACAGCATTGCAGCGTTCACAGGACATAACGGCGCTGACTTCGCCAACCCAGGGCTCATCGGCAGATCCTACTACACCAAAATGATTAGGTTGTGCCGTAAACACGATGCGCGTCAAATCCATTTATTGCATCCACTTTTCACTGCAGGATCACAATGCATTATGAAATATTCACCACTTGATTCCGCAGAGACGCTTTAGTTTAGACATTCAGTGTAGTCAGGTTTTGTCACTCATGAGCACAGGCTTGATCTTTGGGCTTGATCTTTGTTTGCACGTTGTCTTGTTTTCCTCGACTGAGCAGCACGGCTCCAGGGAACTGTTGTGCAAGTCTTTGTCTGCAGGATGAGTGGCGGGGGGGACGGAAGGCATGCTCCCGACCCACTGCAGGGCTACAGCAGCACAACAATGTTTGGAGAATATATTTTTTCCGCTTTCATATTGTCTACGCTGATCATCTTACGTGCGCGTGATCGTGTGTACAAGTTCTTAATTTCCTTTTTTTTCCTTCCCTGCAGCGAGGTCATGCTCCCACCCGGCCTTGACGCTCCCCCCCCAAGGCTATCAAATGATGGGATGACCTCTCCACCTCCGACAGGACTGCAGAGTCACTCCCAGCATGAAATGAAAACTCAACCTGAAGTGAAAACCTTCCTCCTCTGCTTGCAACTTGATCTTGCACCTGTCTTGTAAAATAATAATAATACCGGTAAGTATTCTATATTATTATCAGGCGTATATACACGGGAATATTTGTCATATTTATTCTCTGGGTGCTGTGATTTTGATGCATTGTGCACCCCTTCAATTTGTCACTTGTAATATTGGTTATCTAGGAATTTCAGTTTATTCTACCGTTGCACTTATTGCAAGACGCTCATAACAGTGGCAGCTAAAGGCCAAAAATATGAAATGTGTTTCTCGTACATTTTAACCCCACACAACAAGGCTCAGTCTGTAGAAGTTACCGTCTGTGTACATTTCCCATTTATCTTAAAGGTTATACTCAGCCCTCCATTGCCGAAAATACAGGTAGGCAGCAAAAGCTATATAAAAAAAAAGTGTTCTGGCAGTGTACAGGAGGAAATAACACTCTTAAAATGTTCATCCTTCCTAAAGATTTGGCAGTGAATTGTTTGTGTTTGTAAAGAGAGAAAAGAAAAGAACAGAGAAGGTCCAGGGTAATAATAACTTAATAATGTTTCAGCTAACGGCGTAGCCTTTCCTGCTTTGCCTGTTTTCAGTCCCCTAACTGGATCCTTAATACTGCCTCAAGGTCAGGAAGTGCTTTAGTGTGCTTGTGTGTTTGTGTGTGTGTGTGTGTGTGTGCGCTACATAGACAGATAGAAACTAAACCAGCTCAGTTCAGTTGCTGCCGGTAGGTATAACGCTGCAGTCTTTTCTGGTACAGGGGGCGAGCAGCTTCGGTGTGTACTGTTAATAAACATGTGTGATTTGTACACGCAGTCCTTAAATGGTTTCAAATGCACGACGCAGCAACATCGTCAGTGTTGATCAGCAGGCCCAAACCCATTTCAGCTCTATGATTGAACAAGCAAAACAACAATCAACACTTTATTGTCACTACAAATGAGCGCTGAGTAACACTGGAAAATGTGTGAAAAGATACTATTAAAAATGATTGTACGAGTGAGTGTTTCTGGTTTTGCTGATATATTGTGGAGATAAGCGACAACTTTTTGTGTTACTCCTTGTTTTGTCTTTACTCTCCTCCTTCTCTGACCCAGGGGAAGTCACAGGGTGGTTTCCTTCATCCAGGCATCGCAGACAAGAGCCTGTCAAAACCTCAGCTGGAGTCCGGTGGAGGGGTTGCTCGGGCCCGGTCTCGCTCCCAGCGTGGCGGGGCTTGCAGCAGCGAAACCGCGGAGGAGTATTCTCTCCTCGGGGGGAGGGCTCGCTCTTCCCCCGGAGACGAGAGGAAAAGGGGGTGAGGTGAGGAGGTGCTAAAACCCCTGTCGTCTGTACTTCCATCATGTCAGACTGTCACGTATCATCTCATCTGTAAGAAGGAGCATGTAGTAAAGGTGCAGGTTATATTAGATGCTTCTGTCAAACTTGAAGGGTTATTTTTGATGTACAGAAATAAAAAGCTGAGTAAATGATGACCTCCAGTCTGATCATTATAAGCTAAAACAAAAAACATTTATATTTTCAGAAAGCGTTGAGTTATGCCTCTTCCCCCTCTCTTCATATAACTTATATCAGTTTGATACTAGTTAGCCTGATGTAAGATAGAAACATAAAGAGTCATGTCGGCCTAAAAAGTAGGTAAACACTACTGCACAAATAAAAGGTCAGTAAACTGAGTTGAGGTGGGTTAGAGCAAAACCACCTTCATATTGACTTGTACCATTATTGAACGTTTTCTCATACTTCTATACTTATACTTATTATATTAATCATCATACCTACATGCTTTGCTTTGCTTGGTATGGCCAAGTAGCCTCTATCCTTAAATAACTTACAGTAGAACACTATGAATCTAAGTTATGCACCATGATCGATGTATTGCCTTGTAGTGATATTAATATTGATATCAGTGAGGTGGAAGATTATAATTGCACGCCTCTTTTCGCTTAGCAGCAATAAAATCGCACAAATACACAAAAGGTCAAGGCTATATATGGGAAGCAGATGCATAATGATATCACCACAGATTTTTCTTCTCCATGAGCCCAGTGTGCCTGCAGGAGGGAGAGGGGGCATTGGAACACTTTAGGATGATAATGCTGCTGAAAAAGCATCGCCGCTTTGGCAAAAGGGAGTAATGCACCTACACAAGGAGAAGTGATTGTAGGAAGACAGGTGCATCTGTATCTATCTATCTATCTATCTATCTATCTATCTATCTATCTATCTATCTATCTATCTATCTATCTATCTATCCATCTATCCATCTATCTATCTATCTATCTATCTATCTATCTATCTATCTATCTCTCTGTCTATCTATCTATCTCTCTATCTATCATCTATCTATCTATGTATCTCTCTATCTATCTATCTATCTATCTATCTATCTATCTATCTATCTATCTATCTATCTATCTATCTATCTATCTATCTATCTATCTATCTATCTATCTATCTATCTCTCTATCTATCATCTATCTATCTATGTATCTCTCTAACTCTCTATCTATCTATCTATCTATCTATCTATCTATGTATCTCTCTATCTATCATCTATCTATCTATCTCTATCTATCCATCTATCTATCTCTATCTATCTATCTATTTATCTATCTATCTATCTATCTATCTAGCTAGCTATCTATCTATCTATCTAGCTACAATAATCCAGATTAAAGTAATAATTTCATTATAAATCACTGAATAACACAACCCAGCAGCCATCATCCTGTAGCCAGTTCATGAAAGCCTTTACCTACGCCTGGTGTCGGGTAGGTCTTTCCTGGGGAAAATCCTCTGGCACACAGGAAGTGATGCGTTCTACTTTTCAGTGGTTTGTTGTCTGGAATGAATAGAAGAACTGGGTAGTTAGCAAATTCTGGCATCTACCAAAATACGTTCTCTTACATTACTAGTACTTTACTAGTTTATTAGTTTACTAAAATGACTAGTATAAAAATCAACTTTAGTGAAAGTAAAAAGTAGTTCATTCAAAATAAAAGTTACCGAGTTATAATAATAATAATAATAATAATGATAATAATGATAATAATAATAATATTTAATGTTGAAGGAGAAGTTAACAAAACAAAAGAAAAATTCTAACTTCTAACTAACTTATATTTTTGTTTAGACCCAATATTGGGACGTGTATGAAGTCATCTTCACAGTGAGCAATGTGTGAGGAGGTCCTTCCTGTCCCATAAGGGTCCTGTCCATGCTCCATTATTTATCACCTAGCCATCAGGAAGGAGAGCACAGCACAGAGCATCATTAATATGAGAGCCATTAATGTGGATCTGGGAGCCGCGAGAGCCCGCCTTGATATAATGAGAAGCCCTTTATTAGTGCTGCTCAACCTTAGGACACATTTATTATTAACCAGGCAAACAATACATATACAATATACATGTGTAATTATATATTTGTGTCTTTCAAGAACTTCTCCTACAGTTCTTGTTGTTTCTATGCATTTCATTAGCACAAACGTACATGCCGTGCCTTGTCCGCTGTTCCACATAACACACACACAGCATCTTCTGTAACCGCTGACCTTGACCTTGTGCGTGTTTTTTTGTTTGTTTTTGATTTCTGCTTATTTTCTCCGCAAATTTTCTCATCTGGCTGAACGTTTTTCTTTCCAGTGAAATCTTCCGAGATCTATGAACGAGCTGACCACCTGACAACACACCTGGATCCAAAAAGCGATCCAAATTTCTCCCATGAGACAGAGAGAGAGAGAGAGAGAGAGAGAGAGAGAGAGAGAGGTGGAGTGCCAAGGGGGAGCAACCAAAAGGCAATGGTCCCCTCCTTCCCCAGTACAGCATGGCAGTTAATTTAAATTCTGCAAGGAGACAACCCATAAATCACCTCCATTCTGACTAATGGCTTCTGCACTGAGGGGAAAACTCTCGCCTCTGTACCTGGAGACATTTCTCACTGCGAAAAATATAGGCTACATACACTCAGGTGTTTGCGCAAACAGAATACACACATATCTATATATATAGATATATCCTGCACACGCTCATCAGAACGCACATATGGAGTGATTCACACAGACAGACTCACAGCCATTTGAGTCAGCACAGCTTCCCCTCCACGTGTGCAGTTTTCACCAGAGGCAGAAATCCCCCAGTGCTAGTCCATAATTAGCCCCCTTTAGCTGCAATTTCTGACGTCAGAAATGTGTGACACCAAACTAACCTTGGACTGGATTCCAAACAAAATCACCCAGGGTTAGCACACTAGCACAGCTCACCCAAGCTGCTACTTGAGTCACTAAATCTACTGTAGATCTGTTTTCTTACATACTAATGGTTAGACGGAAGCTGCGGGATTTCGTTTTGTTCTGATGATTGTATCAAAAATTGCTTGATTTTGCTGCTGTTTAGTTTTTTCTTTTCTGCAGAAAGGCATGCTGCGATTTTTCATTCTTGATTTGCAAAAGAAGATTGAGAGAAATTCCAAGTCAAACGTCCAAGTCATGTTACAGTAATATTTGTGTACATAAGTAATGATGCATTCAGCTCACTGCAGTAAAACTGTCATGCTTTTTGCAATTCACTAATCTATTCTTTTTTTTCACCGTTTAAACTAAAAATAAAATATCAGGGATTCTACCCAGGCTCCTGTGAAAGTGTAGTAATTGGTCAAAAGGGCAAGCTCTGGCAGTGTTTGCAAGGATCACTTTTTAATCTACAAGAGGGAGTTAGCTAATAGAATTTATTGAGCCACTCTGACAGCCAGAAAATCCTCAAGTCCTCAACGTCTCCGGTTCGTTTTCCTTTCACTTGCATCCATCCTTGAAGTAAGATGTCAACTGGCCTAGACTGTAAACATTCGGGGTTGAAGGACAGTCACTGCGGAAGCGGGCCGTCTATAAACATGTGACTTCTTGCTCAGGGCACCGCGTTTGCTTCTTTGCTGCTTTCCGGCCGACGATGGCCTTCGCCTTGGGATGAGACGCGACACCTCGGGGGCCTTGTCTGCGTCTTCATTGCCCTCTCGTGACCTGAGTGTACAGCACTGCCACCAATACAAGTCATCCCATCATCTTGTCTGTCTGGCTCTCGTAGTCCCATACAGTCGCCACGCCGTTGTTAATAACCACAATATAGCATGACCTCAAGTGCATCGTTGCTTTTATACACCATTTACACAATTGTTACCATGGTAACAACATTAAACAGAGATGCAAGGATTCAATTTAATAATTTACTGTGATCTCTGCCAACAAAAAAAAAAATAGTTCCACCTAGCTAAGCAGCAAACATCCTTGATTGCTACAGGTCCAAGGCGGAGTGATACCGGTGGAGATATACGGTACAAGTTCATGTATTTCACAGTGTGTGGTCAGAAAAAAAAAACGCTTTAGATAGATAGGTGGATGGATGCACTACTTCACCAGACCCAGAGATCCGGCGAGGGACCACAGGACGATTAGGGAGTGTGCTTTCCACTTTGTAATCTGTTACACTCTGTAGTCATTTACACTATTCACTCCACATGAAATGGGGCTATCGCATGTGCGGTGACCTGGAGTAACCGGCTTCAGCCTGCTTCGCCTCTCATTTCCTCCCCGTAATACGAATGACCTCCAGCTGCGATTGGGGCCTCTGATCCCCCCGTGGGTCATACATGTATTTTGAAACTAGACTACACGCGGTTCTTCCTCCTCTCCCTCCTCCCTCCCCCTCCAGCTCCTTCCGCCCCCTGGCCCTCTCCGACACCCCCCTCCTCCCCCCCCCGAAGCGGTTGCTTACACAGTCGCTGTGTCCTGCTGAGATCTGACGGAGCTTTAGAGGAGGTTTGACGCCGTGGGGTGTGACACAGATCGTCATGCCGAGGGAGAGTTCCAGTCCTCTGGACCGCGGGAGTCACAGCCTCCCCCCCCCCCCCTCGCTTTCACTTCCAGCTGAGGAACAGAGATATGAGCCTCTGCCTTCCAGTCCCCAAACCAGCCTCCGCCCGACCGCCCGACTCCCCGAGTCGTCTCACGCCCCCCCCCCCCTCACCTCCGGCCATGCCAAAAACAACCGGGGTATGTGGGACACCCTGATGACTGCATCGGCTGCTGCCGGCTCGCTGTGAAGATCCCTTCCACCGCTCGCCCGTCCCACTGACTAGTAATGACTATGATCCATCATATGTGAGACTTCACTGCGAGAGTATTACGCGGGATAAGTGGTGAGGTGTGAACCCCCACCAGCCGAGCAGGTGTTGGGTTTTTCGGTCCCAGTCGCAGAGCGGCGAGGAGGGGTCACTCGCGGACAGCGTGCCAGGCGAGTCTTTTCCGCGTGTGACTCACCTTTCAAACTCAAGCCCGTCTTTCTCAATATCACAAAAAAAACCTGAACTTATATCCCGGCGGAGACACGAGTTTCCTCTTGTGAGTTTCATCTCTGGAGCACCATCCTGTAATCCAATCTCATTAGCCCTTTGAATGGGAGGCCTCCTGTGTGAATCCATTAAGAAGGCTTCTGTGTGGCTCTCTCTCCGTAATCTCTCTAACCCCCGTGGGATTAATCACCCACGGAGAACAGAAATCGATCCATTTAATCACTAAAAGATGTGACAAAAACTCCGTAAGTCAGGGATATGGTGGGAAATTATTGGCCAATTGAAATTCATAGGGGGAGCGAGGAGTGAGAGAGGGAGGAAGACGTAGAAAACGGTATTGTGTAGCACCTTAATGAGGCAATCGTTACAATTATTTGTGCTATTTATTTGTGCGTAGAAAGGAGGCTTTTATTTGTTCGGGAAACCGAAAGAAAGAAAGACCCCAAATCACTGATTAAAGGATAAAAAAAAGACAGGAAATGAGTTTGACCGGGAGTGTACCGTTACGTATTGCAAACAAACAGCGATTGCTTGTTTAAGGACGTGTTAAGTGCCGCGGTTGCTTTTGCATGTTCAGCAGCGGCGTGTATCCGGGAAATTAGGCCGCCAAGAAACGATGTAACGCTTAAGGTTTGATGATGCCTCCATGAGCCCATAATGAGAAGGAATGAGGGTCGGCCGGCGACGTTGACCCACTAATAAAATCTGCCTCCCTTTAAAGGGTGTTAGAAAACCACAATTACCCCCCTGACATTTTTTTACTGCATGATTTATGAAGTGAATATTGCATCTCCCTCTCTACCCCCTGCCCCTTATTCTGGAGCTGGAGTAATAAAGGGAAGTTAAGGGGCGGAATTGATCGGCTAAAAAGTAGTCTTTGATTTGCCTCAGAGCTGGGGATGAATGTGGAGGAATGTGGGAAGTGGGAAACTGAAAGGGAGAGGAGAGGAAAGGAGAAGGAGAGGAGAGGAGAGGAGGGCTATTGATGAGTTTTCCTCTCCCACGGCTCTCCAGCATGCAGCCCCTGGCCGTCTGGACACCCTCCACGTGTGAACAAGCTTTCGGCTCACATCATCTTCTCCACTTCCACCTATAATTGGCCATATGTGTCACCAGCACCCTGCTGCTGCGCTGCTGCTGCTGCTGCGCTGCTGCTGCTGCTGCTGCTGCTGCTGCTGCTGCTGGAGGGAGAAAAAGGGAGATCACAGCTTGACAAGGTGATTGTTGGGTGGCTCTTACTTTGACATGTCAGGTAGGCCTTATCAAGGCAGCGCTTCTGATCTTATCAGCCCGTGCCACGTTTTGGATCAGTGATAATCACATTCTGCCTGATTATAGAAACAAAATGTTGTTAAACGTCTCTGAGAGTACTGTTGTTATGTAACACACCTTAGCAAGACAAAGGGCACTGAGTGTTTAAACTTTCAGCACTTGGCTTTCAGATATAGACGGGAAATAATGAGATATTTATACTTCCTCGAGAGAATATTTCTTGCAGCTCTCTTGTGGAAAGAAAATGTACAGTAGATCATCGGTGGGCCAAACACTGAATAAGCTCAATACATAATGTCGCCTGCCATGACATGTGGCATTCAATGAGCATTCATTAACCTTTACTGCTGCTGCAGCAGTTACCTGCAATAAGTAAGGGATTAGCTGCAGGACTCAGACAGGCAGGTGTTAGGTAAAGATCATTGGGTAGAGAAACCCAACTCAAAAACATTTGAAAGACAGGTCAATTACATTCAATCCCAACTGAGCTAAAGTTTTTATCTTGAATTGTATTTTTAGTATCCGAAAACCCCCAGCGTCAGTGGCTGAGGACACATCGGTCATGACGAAGAGGGAGATGAGGGGGAAAGGTCAGCGTTTGGATAAGGGTTTGTCCCTCTTCCCTCGTCTAAATGTCAAATGTCACAGCAGCCAGCAGAGAGAGAGAGAGAGAGAGAGAGAGAGAGAGAGCTGGGGAGAGGCGAGAGTAGGGTGGAGGGGGAGAGGGCAGGGAGGAGGTGGGTGAAGTGGGTGAGGGGGAAGGGCAGGAGAGGTGTGGGGGCAGGGTGACTGGCGGGGGCATGATATCGCTAGACGTGAGGTGTTGAGAGCGGTACTGGGCAGATGCTAACCGGCCAGCGGCGACAGCGATCGTGCCGAGCAGCATCGGAGCAGCCGACACCAGATACATGTGAAGCAATAGCACCTCCCCTTATAGGAGAACCATGTTGCGCTTATGACCAAATCCAAAACAGAGTTGTGTAAAAAAAAGAATATGATCAGTGGAAAATAGGAAGAAAAAAAACAGTGCTAGATTGAGAATAAACAAGCACAGGAACAGAATAGAATCCACACATGTGACAGCTCCCAATGCAAAATGGATTTATTAACACCGTAGTGGTCTGATGAAGAGCAACGTAACCACTATGTAATACATTCATTTTGCATCGGGCGCTATCCAGTGTGCAGACTCTATTCTTTTCCTGTACATTGATTTTCCCCAATTTCCCGTGCAAGTTAAAGCTCATTGCCGTCATTATCGAAGGTCACGGATTGCGTGGATCTAGTTTTCATTCGTTTTT
This sequence comes from Hoplostethus mediterraneus, assembly GCA_034670385.1. Taxonomy (NCBI): domain Eukaryota; kingdom Metazoa; phylum Chordata; class Actinopteri; order Trachichthyiformes; family Trachichthyidae; genus Hoplostethus; species Hoplostethus mediterraneus. The sequence continues at coordinate 789,761 of JAXDDW010000034.1, read as the reverse complement.
TATTACCTTCAGTGAACGTACGATGGGCTCTAGGATAAACGATGCCTCATTTCTCCTTCCACACACTGCAATTGACAGATTGTGATTGTGAGTAATCGTTGGAAACAGTCTTCTCAGAAATGGTCCCTCATGAAAATTACGCCAGTTTTTTTTTTCCAGGCCAAAAATGAACAAATTCAGTTTAATTTCCAGCGGAAAAGCGCAAACAAAATTACATGTTCTGCGTGACAACCTCAATGGAGAGGAGCAAATTATTGGGGTAGTAGTATGGTTTGTCCTGACGTTATTTATTTGTGCCGTCAGAGTGGAGGCCTAATCACAGAGTGCCGGGAAGGTCTTTAAAGGATGATGAGATGCTTTGCACCATGGCAACAGATTCCTCAGCGTCCAACCCTTCAGAGAGGCCCGTGGTATGAGGATTGTTGTCATTGCCATACTTCCTGTCCCCTGCTACTCCTAATCTAGTGATTATCTGTGTGCCATCACGTCTCCCACTGAAGTTAAGAATGTTAATGAGGCATTTTGTTGAGGAATATGAAGATTGCATCTCCACCTCCTGACACCAGATGTAGACAATACAGCGTCTGACTAGCGTACAGCATCCAATTAATCTGATTGCAGGGCGGCATCCTCGTGGTTCGTCTATTTAGAGCGCATACCCTGTTTCATGTGACTTGCATGGATTTGAATTCCTGTTCATGCAATGTCATAGTATTTTTCTCTGCTCCCTTTCTCCTTTAAAACTGGATAAGGCTATACTGACTAATCTAATCTTACCTGGGTAAGGACGGCTAGCTTGTAGCAGGTTCAATCCCAACATACTACTGACAGTGCCGAATAACACCTCAGTGCAAGGGAACTTAACTCCCATGGACATTTGTACCATGCAATACCTTGAAATCATGTGACGTTTCAACATGGTGGATGGTTGGGTGTTAAAGTTGTGTTTCCCCTCATTTTTTCCAGCTCAACAAGGATTGATGCTTTTCATATTTTGTGTTTAAATGAGGAATGTCATAGTCCTTTTCATCCTCGCCTAGTAGACGGGACCTAAGTGTCCGGCAGCAGCAGAAGTAGAACCAGGCCGGGACATCGGGGAGGCTGAGAGGTGGCTCCATCCCCATCTAAAGGGATGAGAGAGGGGGGCTACTGGCACCGTGTCAGGCCTGATGACTTACTGAAACACATGGGACCGTTGGAGACAGGCCACCATCTGGTGTCTGTCAATGAGTGATGTTGACACCATCACTAGAAACATGGAGGATTTTACAATATTTGTTTGTCTTTTCGTCTCTCCGCATCTTCCTGTATGACTTGCACTCTCAAAGATGGGAACTGTCTGTCTGTCTGTCTGTCTGTCTGTCTGTCTGTCTGTCTGTCAACCCCCCCGATCCCCCCCCCCCCCCTCCTCTCTCTATGTCTCGGTCTGGTCTGAAGATAGACGAGAATCTGCTGTGGGATTATGTACTGTGAGCTGCTAATAATGTTGAAGAGCCTCCTGGGCTCTCACTCCCGGAGCAACGGTGCAATAAAGCCAGGAGCTGAGAAATACATGGCTATTTAATGGAAACCGAAGCTTCTGAGCTGCTGTGCTATATTTACAGGTAGCCTTTCTGCCTCAGCTTTTCGCCTCCTGTGCTTGTCCGCCTCGCCTCGAAAAACCTTTGGAGGAGACCTGGCATCTGCTGTTCCCCGTGACTCCCACAGCCTCCCATGCCGCTGCCGCAAACACGCACTCAGCTCTCAGAGGCAATAAAGCAGGAACTCAAACGCAATCAATCTGGGGGCTGTTGAACGTGACACTCGGTCAACGCGGCGCCCCGATACAGGTGAGGCGGGACGTAATTGCGGTATTATTCGCATTAAAGGTGTTCGGAAAGAACAAAAGAGTAGAGGGCGCCCTTCATTACAGTCGCTGTTTGTTGTACTTTCAGTTTCCCAACTCTTCAAACCTCGCCATTTAGTTTTCACCATCTGTCTCACACTGAAGTCAGAATGGGAATGACACTACGGGGCCACTGTTTTGTTGTCTTGTTCTATTTATTCCTCGGTAATGAGAAATCAGCGGAGGGACTGGCATGGTGCTTGCCGCCACACTTATACACCCATGAAACTCCTTCCTAGGCCATATGGCTTGTCTACGGGGGGCTAGTTGACTCTTCTGACTCTGCTGCACTAGAGGCACAGATCTTGATCTTCCTTTCTTCAGAGGGCTGACGTGGATCCACACTACCATGCATCCTGCACCCATGGGATAACAACAGATACGCAACATCGTTGAAAACAGAATTGCATTCTCGCAGCGTCTCGGCGGAATACTGCGCGGTCTCTCTGCGAGTGTTATACCGGTGATTGACAGGTGGCTTGATTGTCTAAGAGCAGCAACAACAAACTCGGTGAGAAAACGCCTATGAAAAGGCGTCAGTCTGACAAGAGTTGCATTATGAGAAGTGATGGTGGCCACGGGGACACGCTGTGAGATTCAAGCTGTCGAGATCGTCCTTCCTCTTTGTAGGACACTTTGTCCACACATGTTAATCCCCACGTTAGCCTCGTGTGTGTTCACCCACGAGAGAGAAAGCAGCTCCGCATGACTCATTACACACTCTTGGACTGTTTGAACGGGCACAGACTGAGGGTGGCACGCATGTAATGTTTAATTCAGCTTCCCGGCAGGAAGACTTTTAAATCTAGTGTCAGACCCACTCTGCAGCAGCAGGCTCTGGCACAGACGAGCCTGCCTTGTAAACACCGACGTCACAAACACTCAGTGCACACTCTCTCGCACCCACAATGCACAGCGCAGTACAGTTAGTACACAACTCAGAATGCACTTGAGTTCAGTGAGGGGACCCGCTCTTTGTTCAGAGTGAGAATTCTTCCATGGCACCCCAGGGTGACAGAGGTTAGTAATTGAGAGCGACATCATTACGCAAACCTTTTGTAATGCCTGCCGCATCCATTCCCCCTGCGCTCTCTTTCTCCCGTCTCCATCTCCAAGTCCATTGTCTTGGACGGAGCTGCAACACAAAACCTTTATATCCCGCTGAAATACTACCGTTGCTCTCTTTCTACTAAGCAATCTCACATTTCAATATAGAAGTCAACTCATTTGCCCAGACCACTTTCCCCAGCCCAGCTTCTCTGTCTTCATCACAATCATCAGGCATTTCACAGTTCTATTCAGTCTGGAAAACAGGCTGTTGTGGTCGGGGGACGGCTTGATTCACACTACAGGGGTTACGCAAAGCAGAGTCAGGTTTGAATGGTTGCACGCTCAGTGAAAAGAACTTAGGTTTTGCAACCTTGAGCCAAAGGAGAGCAGTACCGAAGGTGATGAATTATTGTGCAGGATGAGTGATGCCAAGAAAGCATTCTGGTGCAGCTCGCGGGAGCACAGCAACCAAATACCAGCTAGGCATTCACTTTCTTGGGTAATGCAAATCTTTCTTGCTAAATTGCAGTTAATCCTCAATGCTAGGTGGTTAAATTCCTGTTACAATTACAAGCTGCGCTCGCTAGTGTCTTGAAGATCATCAGGTAGAACACAAACCTGTACAATTCACTAAGGAAAAGCAAAGTATCTGAGTGGAAGTGACACCGGAAGTGTAGGATGAATATTGGCGAATGGTGGTTTAGCACAAAAAAAGGATGGCACTTGAATATAATAGATTTTTTTTTTTCATTTTAATTTAACGAAATCAGAATATTGATTTCATAGAGTGTAAAAACAGTAGGTCAAATGTTGAGTTGATAGTACATCAGATGTAGTTTTGTTCCATCAATCCCTTGCCTGTTCCCAGCTTAGCACTGATTTCTTAGTTTCAGCGTACACGATGGTTTGACCCACTCCAAAGTTGGCTAGACCCGCGAAGGAACTTCAAAAAAGTGCAACATCTATAGGCAATCTCATCTTTTTGGTATCCTTAAGCATAGGTTGAGTGTGAAGAGAGAGACAAAAGAGGGTTTTCCTTAGCTTAACGACCATTCACCCCTTCGCTTCACAATCTGGAGTCCAAATCCCAGCGGGGTGCCACCTCAGGCACAGTATTCAGAGCCATGCTGAGCTCTACGCCGGACCAAGACCAATAACATCAGACACAAGGAGTGCCCCCCCCTACGGAGAGACAACCAGCTGAACCTCTGGGGTCACTGACCTCACTGAACACAAAAACATTACTCACCCGCCTCCCACCCCCCCGCCGCCGCCCCATCTGAGATCACATCTCCCGGAGCTGCCTCTGGTTCCGATTCTGAATCACCTCGGTTCGTGCCTGTCGCCGAGTATCGCTGTCATCCCAGGACTGCGTGGGTTAAACCTCTCCCTAGTGAAAATGTACGAGGACATTTAAGTCACATTCAATCTATTATTGTCACATGGCTTGTGCGCTTACTTGTGCACCTAACGCTCACGACCTTTGATTGGCTGAGCCCGCGAGTGTTGTTTTTTTCTGAACGTGATATATTAATCCTGGTTTTCCTCAGCTCGACTGCGAGGGCAGTTCCTCAGATCAACCCGGAGAGTAAAAACACATCACAGGGCTCACTGAATCAGACAATCTCCTTAAGCACGGAAGCCTTGAGTCATTAAATTTCATTCGCCCACTATTATGCCCCATTTCCATTTTTATACCCCATTCAGAAGTTACTCATTCTACATCCTGCAAAAGGCATTCGTATTTGTGTGTGTGTGTGTGTGTGTGTGTGTGTGTTCATCTGTCTGTGTGTCTGATTTATGGTTCAGCATTGTGCTCATCTAAGCAGGTCATAGGGGTGTACAAGGGGTTGCGGATATGCATAGCCCATGAAACCTCTCCAGACAGGTTACACGCACCCTGGAATATCTCGACCTGCCTCAGAGACAACGACACGACCGCGTTGCCAATCAGAAGGAGGAGGAAACAGGGAGGTCAGTGCACACTCTCACGCTCCGAGGTGTCTGTCTACAATGCTAACAATGCACATTGTGTGCAGGAGTACAAGCAACATGTCAGGATGCTTCAGTCTGACTCACCAACCTTTTGGAATGACACCTTTGAGATGTACGCGCCACTCAAACACAAACCATCGCAACTGTGTAAATTTCATACACCCGAGCAACCGCCCCGGCCACATTTCTTCGAGTCGTGTGAGAGAGAGAGAGAGAGAGAGAGAGAGAGAGAGAGAGAGAGAGAGAGAGAGAGAGAGAGAGGAGCCGCTGTGTACCCGTGCAGTGAGACTGAGAAGGGCATCTCTTACTGAACTCGTCATTCTTACCTGCACCTGCACCGCGCGTCCCCAGAGCAACTGCTTTTCCATTTAGCGCCTGACAATATCCAAGCTTTCTATTCATTTCCCGTCTTTCAGGCTGGAGGAAATGAATCACGGGGCTGTCAAGGAGAGGCACAGGAGCAATAAGAGGAGTGTGAGAGAAAAGAAACTTTGCTATGTGAGGTTTACTCACTCTTTATTCCTTATGGGCCCTTGGGGTATGCTATGGGACATCACATTGCTGGACTGCGGCTACTAAAGCTAACAGACCTGCAGGTGTAATTTCATCTGCCCATCTTTTTCTTCCCTGCTTCCCTCTCTCTCTCTCTCTCTCTCTCTCTCTCTCTCTCTCTCTCTCTCTCTCTCTCTCTCTCTCTCTCTGTCGCTCTCCGTTCTTGGCATCTTTCTACCTCTCCTCTTCCTTTGCGCCGCCTCTCTCACTGTCTGTCCTCTGTCACATCCATTTAAATCACAAACGTCAGGCTTATCGATTCTCAGTTCAAGCTGTTTTCAGAAAATAAAATCGGACTGACGTCGCTTCAATGACCAAAACATCATTATCTCTGGGGATGCAAAGCATGTGCATGAGCATGAGCATGAGCATGAGCATGAGCATGAGCATGAGCGTGAGCGTGAGCATGAGCATGTGTGTGCGCATGTGTGTGTGTGCATGTGCACGTGCGCTACTGTTGTGATAGTCTATCATGCTGTCTGAGCAGTTTCCAGGACTACTGTGTAATTTTAGTCCCTTACTGCGGTGGGATAAAAGAGACAACACTTGGATGGAGCAGCGGGGGCGCTTTGGAGAGGGAAAAAAAGGAGGCCTTGCACAATTGTGATTAATTAGCTGCCTATCACACGGGTGAAGATAGTGGGGACGGACAGATTGCCTATTAGACCTGAATAGGAGAGATGGGGTTTCAGCCAGGTACGTTGTCTGAGGCTGACGGCAGGAGACAATTCGCAGACAGTGTATCTTTGTTGTCTGACACAGCCCGGAGCCCGGCTCTAACCCTCGACCACGACTACGTGACGGCCAGGTAAAGGGCAGAGGACGGACTCTACTCCCAACTTGTCCATTCACTCTTAAGGCTGTCCACGGAAACGCTGCCTTTGATGGCTGAGGAAATGATGACGACTGACTGAAATGGCTGTGAAAATACTTTGAAGCAATAACCAAACAAGCAAGATAAATATTTAGTCATATTTTGTGTTTATATATATATCATTTTCCAGGTCTGTTTGCATGTATTGTGCAAAATATGCGTCATCAACCCCATCAATCAAAGGTCTCTATCAAAGTCAAACTGTCAGCACCCGGGTGGCAAATAGCACCTCGCTCTCTCATCCTCTCCTCTGACGATGTGTTGCTGCGAGCTTTAATAAGCGGCACGTTATTTTTCTTTCTCAAGCTCTCACCTCTGTGACAAAAATGGAGCTTCAATCAGCTGGATCCGAAGACGCCCCCCACCCAGCCCCGCATCGTCCAACCACCCTAGCCCACGCTCCTTTCTCCTCCCCTTCCTCCCTCTCCAGAAACCAATCACGAACCATTTCCCTCTATTTGTATCCCCTCGGCTGCTTCTGTGTTTCTGTTATTTCAGCTGCCTAAACGCACCACCTCCTCCCCCGCCACCACCCGCATCACGGCTCCATCAGATATCCAGAAGGGTTAGATCTTCAGCCCAGGTGGGTTCTCCTGTCTCCTACCTGCCCCCAGGGAGCTTCACCCTAACACTGGATACCTCTTGGAGTCTACACGCCAAACCTATGCACACGCATATTTATTGATGTTGATAATAAATTCTCATAATCGTAATCCTAACCTCTCGTGATTGAACTGATGTTTTCAGGTTTGCTATCTGAGGTGCAAAAACAGCCTGATAGTTCGACTGGATGTGTATGGATCAATCTGTGGTTACTCTCCAGATTCCTTACGCACACCCGCACACACACACACTTAATTGATTTTTGTTTTTTAATGTTTGTTAAATAATTAAGTAAAGATCTATGCCCTGCCTGCAGCGTCATTCAGTTAAAGCTCCGAGGCCTGTGGGGAGGTGTGGCGGAGACTGAGGACAATCAGGGGAATCAGAAGAGAAGTGAGTGAAAAAGTTAGGCTGGTTAAGAGGTTGCCTCGGAGGGATCTGCTGATGGTTCAATAAAGATGCCAGCACATCCACACGGTGTGAATGGAGGTTAAAGACCAGTGGCATTCCTTCATATTCATTTTCAATTGATGTCCCGTGCTAATTCATCCATCCCATGATCATCCATCCCACCAATCCATCCCATCCCAGTTTTTACAACTTCTTTTCACAGCCACGTTTTCCCTCCCAGCCAGTGTGACTTTGTTTGGGTCACCAAGCAGCTTTTGTGTGAATACAGATGCAAACCTCCCCCTTTACTATTTCTGTTCTCCTCCTGGAAAAAAAAAAAAAGCAGTATTACTCAAGTGTAACACAATGAAGAATGTACTGTACCCTGGAGGAACTCATATGTAGAAGTCTGCCAAAAGACGTTGTTAGTAGAGGAGAGGAGGCAGTGAGTTTGCTATACTCAAACATGTTTTCGTTCATCAATTACTAAGCATTGCAAAAAAAAAAGTACTCTAGATTCAAATATTTCACAGGAAACAGGTATAAAGACATTTTCCGTCCTTGAGCATGTCCAAGGACAGCTTCAGACAAATTACTTCTTGGGGGAGAAACAAGAAAGATTTTGATCCAGTCAGTCAAGAGCCGTTACAAGCTCGTTTTGTTGGTTTGACATGCTAGAATAACACATCTAGTTTAAACCGTACGCTCGATTCATATTCATCAACACTGCGTGACTTTGACTGCTATTCGGGATGTTTCTTCCCGAGCCATCTGCAGGCTGGTTAAATTGATGCGGAGGTCTGCCAAGCAGTTGCAGGCGTTTACTGACAGACTAAAGAAACTATTACAATATCAAGAGACCGAGCACGCCAAGCTAGCATCACCCTCTACGTTCATGACGGGGGAAATGATTCACTTATTTGTTTGTTTAGTTAAAATAATGATAGATGTATGTACATTTGGGCAGATTAATTACAGCTTGGGAGAAATGGCAAGACCGGTCATGGACGGAGTCTGAAAATAATGAAAAAATACGAAGAAAGAAAGACAAAGAGGTCATAAAACACAGAAGCGCAGATCAAACAGCAGAACAGAGAGAGAGAAGATGGGATATTGTAAACTAAAACACCAGAGACGCCATCATCCCACACTTGTAACAGTATAGGCAAGGAGCATTATCTAACAGAAGCAGAAATAAAGTCAGGTTACAGCCGGTTCAAAAAGCCATGCTAACACAACGTTCAGATCTGAACTTGTTTGCCTCTCTATTTCCATGAGCGGTGACCCCGTCTGTACAGCTTCATTACAAGTTCAGCATCCTCTTTCAACACGAGTACTAAGTAGTACCGCTGATTGGTAGTCGTTTGTAGTTTGATTGAATTGTCCTTTAGGCATGAATTTGATCGATCTATCTCTTTACCATCTACCTATATCAAGCGCGTTCTGTTGTTCTCTGCCCAAATGGAAATGAATCCCCGTTAAATTGGAGGAGCAGGAGAGCGTGTTCGGCTCTAAAGCGCGATACCCTTGGAGCTTAAGAGCTGATTATTGCTGATTGGGGAAATTAGTGGATCAATGGTCCTGATTGGTCATGTCGTAGACTGACGGATGGCTTCTCTTGCCAATTTTGCAACAGGCCATGAGTCAAGCTGGAACTAATAACCTTCGGCGAGTACACAGCACGTGCCGTACGTGGCACGCCGCTCTGTTTGCAAGCAATGTTTGGACTGTTCTGGGCTGAGATGGGAGGACCGGGGGGGTGAATCTGTGCATGGATGTGCCGTTGCTTAATGTCACTCGTTTAACCTGTCTGTTTTCATTGTAGAAAGGAGGCATTCGGATTCTCAATGGGTGTAGAGGGATTATATCACCTTGTACGTTTTAGCGCCCGTGTTTTACAAGCTGTGTCATGTCAACGCTCTCTGCTGGCCACGTGGGTTCAGAGGGTCAGTATTGATGTCACCTTCCTACGGTTTGCTCCGCGGGTCATCGGCAAGAGTATTCCTTTGACCTTAAACCTCTGTTGGGTCCCGGGTCAATACGGTAAGTGTGTCCATGTATACGTCATGGACCTTTTTTTTGTCCGCATGTTTTTCAGTCCCCAATTAATCAAAATGTCAGCAAGAGAAGAACATTTTCTTGACTATCATACTTCCCATGGTGGCTACCGCTACTTGTAGTCAAATATTTCTCATTTTTATATAGATAGACATAGAAAATACTGTAACAAGTGTCTAATGACTCTGGTCATTAGACACTGGTTCCTGCTGGTTCCCAACATGCACCAACATTACAATGTCACAATAGCAATTTTGATTCTCCATGAATGCAGAGTTTATCAATTTGTATGCAATTAGACATGAGTGATTTATATATCTGTGCCTGTAATTGTAATATCCCAGGGGTGTGCAGCATTTAGCGTTTATTTCTAAACGTTTCACCGTCTCGACTTCGGCCATGCATGCAAATAAGACTTTGGAGAGTCCGCTAAAAGCTGGGGCTGCAGGCATGCACTGTGGATCAATAGCCTGATCACAAAAAGCCATTACTGTGTGTGTACCTGTGGTTAGAAATGGCCCAGTTCCATTTAGTTGGAAGAGGTAAAAATCGTGAAATTGAATATAGCAGGGACTGACAATGTGAAAAGAGCCTCAGTTTAACACCACCGACTGTGTATCCTAAAAATGTGACAGTCAGAAGCAACCTTTGTTTTCAGCCTCTTCCGCATCAACCGATGAAAACCCTCCGTCTGCACCTCACTCACTCAGTGACAAATCACCTTGACACTGAGACAGCGTGAGTACAGATAGACACACTCACTTTATCAAAGGCGCGCACAAGCACAAAAGACATGGGTTAAGAGAAGGAAAATAACCATGGAAATGCAGAGTAAAAAGCCATCCATTGCATTGTGCCCTTTTAAGCTGTCAGGTAATGATGTAGGATGAGGCTGGGGTGCAGGGCACACTCCCTTTAAGCTAGGCCCCATCGCCTCAGGAAGAGGCAAAATAAGACAATATGAACGCTTTGGGGGGGGGGGGGGGGTGTGGGAGAACATAAGGAGGAAATAAATCCATATTCGTACCTGGATGCATCTGTCTGGCCCGTCACTCTGAATTCATCGGCATTTGAAAGCAAAATGTCACACGTTTCATCTGTTCTCCTGCCCCGAGCTGCAGATGTTTAATTGCGCAGGTGGAACATGTGTGTGATAAAACTGAACCTCCGGTAGGGAGGGGAGGGGGGGAGGGGCGGAGGGCGGGTGTTTACAGGGGGGGCCAGTAGGTCCAGGTGAGGGGCGATGGCAGCCAGCAACAAGACAAGAAAGCAATAAAACTGATAAATGATGCCAAGACACTGAGATACCTGATTCCCCCCACCCCTCCCCACCTTCACCCCCCCCCCCCCCCCCCCCTCCCCACCTTCACCCCCCAGAGCAAACCTCTCCAGTACCAGCTGCACACGCCCCCCCCCCCCCCCGCCCCCTCCCCCCTCCCTTGAGGGCTGGACGCCTCTTATTGAGCACTCGTCTGTTTACAGGGCAACGCTTCCCATCGGGTTTTGGATCAATGGGATTATATTTCTTATAAAGCGGGACGGAGGAGAGAGGCGGGGGCGGCGGATAGGGCGGGGCGGGGGTGGAGAGCGAGCGAGTGAGTGAAAGGGCGAGGATCGAGCCGTCAGAGAGGCTGCACCTGGGCTGATGGAGGATGCGACGGCGGAGCGACACGTTTGGGTGGTGGGGAGTGGGGGAGATGGTGGTGGGGGAGTGGGGGGAAAGAAAGCCAAAAAGCCTAGAGATGGGAATGGAGGGGTGGGGTGTTTATTGATCTCCTGTCCGTCTTCTCGTCAGCGCATCAGTGGCAAACAGAGGCCCCGGTGTTTATCACTCAGGCGATGGAAGGATGAGGAGGACACTGTGTCTGGGGAGATGGAAATGTGTGGCAAAAGCTTTGTGATGCAGCGTGTTTGTCGGTCAGATATTTGTCCCCAAAAATGTCTTTGAAAGATGACCCGGCCACAAAGGAGAGGACAGTCACATTAGTCAATTAGTGGAAATGTAGCAGAAGAAGTCGTTAACAATGAGAATAACAGATTTACTTTCATTTTAGGCCTTTGATGTGTAGTCTGGAGAAACAAGGTGTTTGTACCAGTAGAATTTTGTTTTTGAGATGGGTATCTCTGTGCACATGTGTGAGTATTTACATGTATGCTTTGCAATATTTATAAATCAAGCAAAATAGTCTGTTCCCAAATTTTAAATATATTGCTGATATGAGGCTCGGCAGCAGGGGACTGCATGCCAAACATTAGATGGAAAGTGCATCTGTTGAATATATGTGCATATTTTGATCAAATGCTGAAGCTTCAAAAGTTAAAGATGTTGGAAAAATGTGTTGAAATCACATTGAGGTGTGTGTGTGTGTGTGTGTGTGTGTGTGTGTGTGTGTGTGTGTGTGTGTGTGTGTGTGTGTGTGTGTGTGAGAGAGAGAGAGAGAGAGAGAGAGAGAGTCCTTAATTACTGGCAGCTCTCCAGAACGAGCCTTCTAACCAGTTTGCTTGTTGTCTGGCTTTTAGTCATTTTGATGTGTATTGTCTGAACTTGCTCCTGAGCTGTGTTTCCACTCCTCACCCTCAAGAGGTGACACAAATATATTCCTATTGCACGCGCCGCTATTGATTTTTCTTTTGGACGGGGGGGAATTAATCCACGCTGAGCACAAATCATCTTTGAAACAGGCATTTATTCCCACTCTCACCTCTAGCGCGTCACCCTGTACGGCGTTTTATCGTGTGGTAATTTGAGAGGGTGGATGCGCTGGCATGCTCTGTCAAGTTAAAGCCCCATCTTCAGCCTTCTTGAAAACACACGCCGGCCTTACATAAACATGTATGCGCACACACTTACACACACACAGATTAATGTCAAGGACTTCCCTGTTTGGAATTCTAAAACATTATAAATGTAAATTTAAACCACATCTTGCCGTAGCACCAGCATTCTGCCGGCTTGTCCCTTTTATTTTCCCTCCCCTCTTCAAAGTGGCACCAAGTGTAATCCCCCTTAATGGACGTGTAATATTTACACTTATACCGTAATCGCTTAAACATTCATTTATGGGGCCATATTTGGTTGTTCGCGGCGCTGACAGCCTATTCATCAAAAAGTGAACGTGCAGAACCTCGCGCCCCCTGCAGCAATCAATCAATATGCTCCTCTCCCCGCTATTGCACCATCACTGGAGATACGTCTCAGGCCAAAATTAATCACTGTGAAGTTTGCATAATCCCCCTCTGCCCCCATCCCCCCCCCCGCCCAACCCCCACCACCCATTACAGCACATTTGAGAACCTTTACCTTTGAAGACCATTCTGATGACTGAAGGGATTAATCAAAATCTCCTATTCTCGAGGATGATGAAATTGTAAGACTTTATGCAGCGGTAATATGATATGTAAAAAAAAAAATAGCGGGGGGTGATCCAGTGATTGGATCCCTAGCTTAACTGATTCCCAGGCATTGACCATTTCTATACGTGAATAACTGCATGGCTCCACATCGCTAAATCCCAAACATTGCTGCTTCCAACTGGTTGACAATAAAACGTATAGGGTACATCAAAGCATGCGCGATATCATCTGAGAGTGTGGTTAAGGATTTGAATGGATGGGACCGGATGATGCAGCGTACTCTGAAAAAAGTAAAGTAATTGCGATGCCCATGTATGACTCCCAGGGGACGCCGCTAGGAATCGTGGGCCCCCTGATAAAAGTTCACCCCAACCCCCTGCAATACACAATAAAAATCTCTGGCATGTTACAGGGCCCCTGCAGTTCTGGGGGGCCCCCTAAATCATTCATGGTATCCTTGATGACTGTTGATCATGGTTAGATGGAGACCATGGAGACCATTATCTGTTCAACCCAACGCAGTCTGAATACTGGAGTGGGTTCGCTGTTTACATGTAAAGGGAAGGGAATCAGAGTATAAATAAAGGCATGATGGCAGCTCCCACCTGTGCATCAGAGAGTTAATGGACACTTTCAATATCTCACTTTAACTTAAATTGATATGAACTTGTTTGTTTGGATAAATTGTCACGTTGCCATCTGGTGTGTGAACTTCTCTCCCTCTCTGCACACTCTTAAAGGAGAAACCCTTGAACCCTATACTGCAATTTCAATCTGGTTGAGGCTGTTCACGTTATTCCAGTCTGACTGAATCGGGTGCTATTAATAGGCTACCAGGCTGCATATAACCATAGTCTCTGTCAGCCAGAGTTTGCTTGGCACTTTCTTTACAGTACCTACATCAAATTGGTACAGTTGCAGGCCTGATATTCCTTTTCATTAAAGCAGCTAGGGACACGTTTACCAATCACGGGAAGTCTTGTAGTGGGGGAAGTAGGTAGCAAGCAATTTAACATGCAACATTTAATAACATGGATTGAATGTGCTAGCATTTATTGCTGCGCGGCGCTGCTTTATAGAATGATCAGTCTAGTAAGTGGCAATTAAAAAGCACTACATCAGAAAAACAGAAACAATTTTCAGCAGGTATTACAGTGCAGACGCAGAGATAAAGACCCAAGAGGCACTCAAGAGGGAGGGATGTCAGTGCACCTTTAGAGTTCGTCAAGTGGGTGAGTTTGTATGTCAGCGCTGGAAATGGGCTTGAATGGGACACAACACATCCATACATTGTAAGGGGAAATGGCTTTTTGGTTTAACTGAAGACAGACTGGTTTGGTTTTTCAGTACATCTCAGAAACAATTCAAATCTCTAGCCCAGTATGACCACTATATTGAGCCAAATTTAGTTTTGGCTCATTTCTTAGATGGTAGCCGTCCTGCTAATCTTTGAATAGCATCCAACCCATTTCAGTGTTGGGAGGTATTCCAGAAGAACTGTCATTTCTTGACATTAGAAGTAATAAAATGTGTTTTTGTTAAGGGTGTATATATCTACACAGCATACGTACATCCACATTATTTGAATATACATTTTAGAAAGTCCTCTAATTAACAGTAATGAAAACAATATTTTATTATTTTCACATAGCATTTATTTTGAGTTTAATGTAAGAGCAAGGTCAAGATGTGAAAATAAGGTTGATGCTTGATTATTAACATCATCTGGTGCATAAATATCAAGTCTGCATAACTAAGGCGATGGGGGGGAGCATCTTCCCCAGCAAGTGTGTGGGGGGGGGGGGGGGGGGGGGGTGCTCCTATACAAAATTGTGTATTTTGTGTTATAATAAGAAAGTTGAACTGTAGACTGATTTAATCATCTTCTAAATGTGTTTATTTCAGCATTCCTCTTACGTACATTTAACACTCAAGTTATTTTAACTTTGACAGGAAATGGACGCGGGGTTGCCCCGGGTTACCTCACACTCTGAAGTTAGTTGCCATGATGATCTGACCGGTAGTAACACCGTCTACGCTAGCTAATGGAAATTTGTCCATTATCGGAGCGCTAGCGGCAAGACCTCCATTAACAAAAACATTCTTTCCTTTTTTCCACAAGACTTTTGCAATGACCTCCCGCAACACTGCAGTACTCAAACAGGTTCCACTGCATATGGCAATTTTTCAAACAATACACACATATTTAGGAGTACAAATTCAATTTAATCTGCTTACTGAAATCAGGCAGGCACATCTGTCTAAGCTAGTGCTAGATGAGCACTTTACGGTCGAGGTTGCTTTCCCAGCTCCTGAGAGGCCAATTCTACATCCCAGAGCTCCGTTTTGTCAATAAATACTTCTGGAAGAGAGAGGAAGTGATGCTGGAGAAACAATACCAGGCATTAGGTGTGAGCCGGCCGGGCTTATAACAGACCTAAAGAGTTCGATTCAGAGGCCCCGTAATGCACACAATAAACTGTGCAAAAGTCTTAGGCACGTGTAAAAATAAAATCCAGTGAAGATGCTTTGAAAAATAATCAAATGAAAAGTTTCTAAATATCAAAAGATTAAAGTTATTATCTTATAATATTCCTTATTGTATTATCTTATATTTCTTTGTATTCTTCCTTTAGATACTGTATTATTAGCCTTTGTAAAGACTAGGTAAAATACTCTGATCTTGTTACTGACAGGCTTTCTTTAGGAAATGTGCGCTTCCTTTGTATTCATCTTCATACATACATTCATATTAACCATCTCATGTTAACGGCGAGACACCTAACCCTTTGTCCTATTTTATTGCTGTATCTCTTCAATGTCCAGGCCGGTCTCAAGCTGCCTCAAGGGCAGAACATGATAAAGCCATATCATACATAAGGCTTTCTTTATTGTTTTTCTTCAGAGCAGACCGTCATAGACTGACTATGTTACCTATGCAGGTGTGCTCTCCCTGTGCATATAAGTGAGGACCCGCGACACATCAAAAAAATCTAGGCTGCCTAAGACTGTTGCACAGTACTCTACATATGTTACATGAAGAAACAATAGACATCTTTTTAAAACTGCTTTGACGATGTTAACCAGTAGTTTGCTGACGAAAGTAATGAGGTCACTGGAAAGGCTGAGCAAGACAAATTGTGTCCAACAATGTTAGTTACTCTCTCTTCCACCTTGTTGTCATGTCTCACATTAATCTCCCGTATTTCAGACCAATTTTCAATAATAGTTAAATTGGCTTTGCACAAAATCACATTAAATATGGGAAATATGGGAATATGGGCTAATTAAGGGCTAATTAGATAAAACTACAGATATAAACTATGAGCCTTGAACAGCCTATAGAATAGCGCACACTAGGCTACAAGGAAGTGTGTGTGTGTGTGTGTGTGTGTGTGTGTGTGTGTGTGTGTGTGTGTGTGTGTGTGTGTGTGTGTGTGTGTGTGTGTGTGTGTGTGTGTGTGTGTGGCAAATTTCCCGTATTTTCAAATGGCTCATTACCTACATATTTAGTAATATTTAATTAAAGAAAATTTACAAGACGTTGTGAATGTGTGATCCCCTGTCAGTTATTGAAATTAACTCACAATTCATGGCTGAACTATTTTCAGAGTCGTATAATTATGCTAATTGTATAGCGCTCATTGATGACGATTCAAAGGGAGAACATTTCCAGTTGTATCGTGCCCATTAATCACTTCACAGACATCTAAGTGGTTGGGAAGAATGAAAAAGACAAGAGAGGAAACCAGGGGCTTATGTTATTTTATCACGCAATGGTTATTTTTATATGATTTTGACAAAAAGATCATTTAGGGTGACTAACTCAACCGAGCATTAACGTGACATACAAATTGAATCACTTTTTAATCACCTTTGTTCTCTGTTATTAGAAAGACTGAGGGGAAAAAGACTGAGCAGTGAAGACTCAGGAGAGACGAAATGACTAATGGAAGTGGACATGTTGAATGAGGTGAACTATTGATGCTGCAGCTAATGCAATTTTTTAAATATGGTTTTGTCTTCAACATACATTTATCTTACCTAGAGATATCTCATCCTTTTGTCACCTCTTAGTAACTCTTAGTTATCTTTAAATAGTAAAGATAATACCACAACTTGATTTAATGGTCCCGCTAAAATGAATGGACAAGAATGGACAGTGCATATATGTGCATTATTTAATGGGTGACCATGTGACTGCAGGACAGCAACCAGACCCTTTTAAATCTGGCTATTTCCTGGGTGTATGTAGATGTTTTTTCTAAAATGTGTTCCTCTCTTTAATTGATACCAAGCAAATATTTTAGCTAATATTAAAATACTAGCTTTCCCGAGTCCTTTGACGAACAACTCATGGTAGAGGCCTTCTTACTTCCTCTCCACAATAGAAAAATACATTTCTGTGTGTGTCTCTTCTGCAGTTCACAACACCTTCCTCAAGACTTTTGGTTCTGACTTTTGTCTATTATGTCTGTATGTATATGCAGTGCTGGAGACGGCATCACATCTTCATGAAACATCAGGGACGTTTGGCTCATGGGAGATAGTCATTCGCCTACACGTTCGAAACATGTGAAAATGTCAAAATAACACAATTATAGGAACATTTTATTTATAATGACAAAACTGATTGTCCCCCTAGAGAAGAGATGGCTCTAATTTGGCCTTAATAAAACCCCCATTTATTTTCTCTGCCGACCGTTCCATTAGTAGCTGCCTTTCCCAGCATGAAAATGCACCAAAACGTTATTTGCTGAAGTTTGACATCAGCCTCAGATCAGCTCAGTATAGTGCCCTATATGTAAACACCTGATTTATTCTTTTCAACCTTTATTCAGGGAAGGTTTGCTGAGCTCATATGATCAGCCGTGCCCTTTTTCAGCCGTGCTTCACATTCATAAAGTTACACATTTGCACACATGGGAGGCAACCAGTGCAAGCACAGTCTTCTATTGTGGCCACTGAGCAGCTCCACTGGAGCAGATGGGTGTTCCTCGTCTTGCTCAAGGGCAGCTCAACAGTAGGTATTGAGGGGGAGAGTATTACTCACTCACACAAACTTCAACCAAGGTCACAAGCCAGCTTCTCCCACCACCCCCTGTAGATGCATTACTAGTGATGTGGCAACATTTCAAGGACTCTGTAATATGATTAGGATATATGTTTTCTATTTATTTTCACCTACTCCATCATATTATTTTGTTGCAATGTAATCTAACACTATTACCAATACATATATTGCCCTAAAGTTTGACTATTAATGCAGCCATGCCCTTTTCTCAAGACGTGCGGTATATATTTAGTTTTTTTAGAGATTTTCTGCGATGGTCATGGGATAACCATCAGACAGAAAGCATCAGAAAGCGTCTGTGTAATGCAAATGTATTTTTTGCAAATGCATGTTTGGTGCCATCTGGTGACTTCAAGTGTCAAGTTGAAGGGATTCAATTCAAGCTCCAGTCATCTGAAATAAAGCTGAACAGCCGCCACCATTACTTGGACTTGTCAGCGGTATAATCAACACATCTCAAAGCAGACATCTCAAAATATTTTGCAAAGCATTTTGGCTCGACCTAAAGGGTCTAATAATCTTATAGATGAATATAACGCTGAGCTGTACAGTGCTCTCTTACGTAATACAGTGTTATTGTAAGTTGCGAGAAGGGAGTATCTCCTTTTCCACCCAGTACTCCAGTGGGAGCACAGTATGCAGTAAAAATAAAAAAAAGTAGTTTAACTTTCAGACAGCATGTTGCAATGTGTGACTGTGAGTGGGTAGAATGTGACTTGCCATCACCTGCAGCAATAACAGAAAATCTCCAAACAAACAGTTGCGCAATGTGTTCGGTTTCATCCTAAACAAGTTAGAGCATGAAATGTTCCCTAAAGGTCCTTTATGTGCTGCACCACAATGGGTGTCATGAGAGCAAACAGATGAGTTCATTGAGATACGATAAAATCCAATCAATATAATGTAATAATGTAATATGAATATATATCAAACATAGTTGCTCAAGATTCAAGATTCAAGATTCATTTTTCATTTTCAGTTTATTTGTCACATACACACACGGGGTGTGCAGTGAAATGAAAAAGTGGCAATGCTCAACAGAAATGTGCAAAGGGCAACAAGTTCACACTATTTACAATAAAAAACCAACACAATATATACAGTATTACAGTAATTACAGTAAGAGCTAGTGTGTGAGTGTGTGTGCATAAGACGGGTGTGACTAAGATCAACATCAAGTACTTCATTTGCTGCTGGGGGCCTTAATCTGGTAACCGTGGTAGGATTCAGTCCTGTCTGTGTTTCTATGTAGCCATAGAACACACAGGACAAGTTGTTAGAATCAGAATGCCAAGAATGTTTTCACATACAAGAAATTTGACTTGGAGTTTGGTGCATAACAATAAATACAGCAAGAGAAGAAGAAAAAACAAGAAGAAAAGCAAGTACTGTAAAAGGCAAAGGTCAAGAATACAATATAAAATCTAAAAATTCACACTAAAATACAGTGGTGGCCAAAATTATTAGAACACTTGGCATACATTTAAGAGGTTTCAGTTGTTTTTGTTCAATTGGCCATTAAAATACCCATAAAACGAATGAAATATATACAAAGTCATCATTATGCTCTATAAACCATAGAATAGAGCCATCATAAGGAGATTTACGTCATTTTCCTTACAAAAAACAAGCTAGGCCTATTTCACTGTCAATGTCACACAATCATGTTCTTTCACAGAAGAAGCCAAATGACTTGTGTAATCATTGTCAGGTGTGATCATGGTTAAATTGATGGTGATGCAAGAGTCTTAGGACACAGCTGTGTGATTCTTTTGAATTGCTGCAAAAGGTGGACATACCAAATATTAAAGTTAAAAGTGGATAAAAACAGTAGGACTCACTTCATCTGATATTTGTTGTGCTCAGAGCAACCATCTGCATGTTTCATGAACATTATGAAATGAAATCATGTTTTGGAGGCAAGAAAAGGTCAATATTTTCAGATCTGTCAGGTGTTCTAACAATTTTGGCCACCACTGTATATGAAAAGATATTATAAGAAATAAGAAAAGTAATAATAATAAAATAAAAATAATATGTTAGCGGGGGACCCGGGCCTTGTTGATTAGGCCGGTTGCAGATGGGAAGAAACTGTTCTTGTGGCGTGAGGTTTTGATCTTGATGGACCGCAAGGGGGAGTGACACAAAGAGTTTGTGTCCAGGGTGGGAGGGGTCGGCTACAATCTTACCTGCTCACCTC
This sequence comes from Hoplostethus mediterraneus, assembly GCA_034670385.1. Taxonomy (NCBI): domain Eukaryota; kingdom Metazoa; phylum Chordata; class Actinopteri; order Trachichthyiformes; family Trachichthyidae; genus Hoplostethus; species Hoplostethus mediterraneus. The sequence continues at coordinate 769,726 of JAXDDW010000034.1, read as the reverse complement.
AGGGTCCGGGAGGCGTGCAGGTCCTGGAGAGATGGCAGATTGCAGCCAATCACCTTCTCAGTACCCTTAGATTATACACTATTGTCAATTAGACCTAATAAGTGTAACATTGTACATAAAAGGCAGCGTGATCATTTATAAGCTTCACTCCTGATACAGTAATAGGATATGTAATGCTGTTTTATGAAATGTTAGTGTTTTGGTGGGACAAGGCTGCACATATGCTATACAGTGCATAGTATAGAGCATACTATATGACATGCATTGTAGGTACCAGCTCACTGTGGTAGATCTGGGGCAAGGTGGTTCCCACGGCTTTACAAAAGGTTCTGGACAATACGCAAATGTTGCGATGCTTAGTGGGAGGAGCTTTGATGAACCCTCTGCTGCATGTACCGGTTATGTTCCTAGTAGTTAGACTGGAAAGAGACTCTTATGGTACCGGACAATTTTAGACCCCTTAATATTTTGGATATTTTTAAATAGTTTTAGTATCTTAGCTGTTTATGTTCCTCCATGGGTTACTGTTGAGTGAATGTGTTCCCTGTGCGCACGGAAATGTGTTTCCATTCCATGCTGGTCTGCACAAAGCAAATCTATCTATCTATCTATCTAAAACTCTTCTCTTCTCTTCTCTTCTCTTCTCTTCTCTTCTCTTCTCTTCTCTTCTCTTCTCTTCTCTTCTCTTCTCTTTCTTGTCCACTAAACACATATCCAGGTTATGTTATATTATACTTAGGTATAGTTATTGATATAGTTATAGTTACCTCAGTAACTGAAAACATTTGCAATATGTGCAAAAATACTTCTCTCTTTTTGAAAAAAACTCTCGGTGATTGCCTGTGTGTGTGTGTGTCTGTGTGTGTGTGCATTTTAGTGTGGACACGCCCGTATTTGTGTTGGAACAAGCACTGTAGAGGTGTAATCGGAGCAGGGGAGACTCTCCACGTCTCCACAGGATTTGAGAGACGGGACTCTGCACTGTCTGGCACAACTCAGGTGTTCAACTCCCAAAGGTGAATATAGTTACTCTTATTTTTAGCGGGATTATAACTGAATTATGATCTATGTCTTAGTTATCCTGTGGGAAAACATTTTTCAAGACATTGAGATTCTTATATTTTAGGAACATGCGTATGTTTGTATAATGCACATGAATATCTAGACATATTTGCACTTTCACAAATCTGTCTTTTCTTCAAGTTGATGATGTGAAATAGAATGATGTATTTGCAGTACAGTATGATGACCTGTTTATGGCGTATATAAAAGCTTTCAGCTCCATTCTCCCTCCAGCCAAGATGCCAGAAACAACAGAGCTTGTGTCAGCCGCTCTCACCACCAGCAGAAACTGCACCATAGAAATTACCAATGTCAGCAGTAACTACTGCCTCATCAACCCCAAGTAAGTTGGAATTTCTCATTCTGTTTACCAATATTATACATGTTGAAATGAACAAAAGAACAAACAAATACAAATACATTGCAGGTCAGTGAAAGTGAGCTAACGCTATTAGTTACCTGCCCCAGCAATTGTTTTCTGCGTTGAGCAAGCCGATCACCTGCTGCAGAGTCATCTATTTTATAATATAGATGTATTCTCAAGTTTGATTGGATCCCGGGGCATGCATTCGTCTTCAAAAGGCTCAATGCATGGCGTGCTTCCAGCTTTAAATACCCAGTTACAGTTTCAAATCAAAGTTTTGATTACATTAGCATGCAGTCCCTCAGTATCCAGGATCCAGCAGTATCCTGGGGGTTTTCCACAGATACCTGCAGCAAAAGAGACCCAATTTTCCAGCAACTTTTCATTAAAAAAAATCTGTCAGTTGGAGGAGGTTAGTCTTAATTTAAAGTAAAAGCTCAATGATTAGTAAAAACAAATTGCAAGTGAACGGTAAGTGTTGAAACTATTTGCCATCATTTCAATCATTGGTTCTAGTTTGCTGCCTTTATTTCTCATAAACTGATCAGTTTTTCACTATTTGTACATTTTAAATTCCAGTTTAATTCCATTTCTTCCACTTCTAATAAAAGGGCGAAAGAATAAACAAACCAAACTACACATGTCCATTGGTTGTTCTGTCATGCCTCTACATTTATCTATCTCTGGCAGGGTAGGCCATATCTTGGATGGGTGGTTTTCATGTGTGACATCACTTTGCTGAGAACATCCGCCTATCCATCATGCGGTGACACACACCGCCTCATTGCACATGGCATGCAGGTTCACTCACTGTTGCTTACAAGTCCATAGCAGTACTTGCACAGTCACACTCTATCCATCAGCATAAGCTGTTTCGCCCTGGAAAACCCAACACTCAAAAAGTACACTGAAAATCTCAAAAGTTACTAGTTGCAAGTCACAAGTTGTTGTTGTTTTTTTATCAAAGATAGTCTGCGGGATACCAGACTGAAACTCTGGAGTACAGGTTATCAGCCGGTTAGCATTGACCCGCTATCTTGCTTTGTCATCCAGGGTGTACATGCACAGCGGCTTCAGCTTCCACCCTCCCCAGCCTACGGTCCGCACCACCAAGAGCGAGGTGTGCTCCTTCACCAAGGACGACAACACCGCCACGGGCGCCGTGGGGATACTGACCTACGACCTGTTCCACATGCAGAGCCGGGTATGCTCCGAGCGCATGGCCGTCATGTTCTCTGTGCCCTACGATCACAACCTCTATAAGAACCGGCTGGCCGTGGGCGTCTTCGAGATGTCCTGCGCCTGCGACAAACACCTGTACGACCAGATGTACAACGAGAAGGACTTCACTAAGTTCACCCGCTCCGACACCAGCGGCTGCGGGTTGGAGTACAACGCTGCGTACGTTGACTTGAGGGCCACCATGTCTGATATAGGCAAAGCCATTGTTAAGGTGGAGCTCTATGATAAAATGGGTAGACATTGAGTTGAGGAATGTACAGGGATTCTGCTTTTATGTCTCTTGTTGCTTTTTTGTACCCCAATAGAAATAAAATTGAATTGGCCGCTGTAGCGTGTTATCATCTTTTACAATCCAGAAGAGAGGAAGACTAATCATGCTGCCATCCGCATTGTGTGTCAGCTGAAACATATTAGCATCTGAAAACCAACTGATTGATTGTCCATTAGCCAATTTCTTGAATCTATGTATATTATATACTGCCTTTTGTTTGATTGCAGTAATAAAACATTCTGAGACAATACTTGTGTTACATGTTTGCAATGATATATATATATACATTACATTACATTTAGCAGATGCTTTTATCCAAAGCGACTTATAAAGGTACTTGACACTATGTGGGGATCAAACCCACGACCCTGAGACTCTCATGCTCTACCGACTGAGCTGTCCGGGCCAAATATATATACATATATATACATATACGTCATTCAATATATCCAGGAATGAACAAAGATCATTTTTTAATCTATTAGCTAGATCCATCCAATTTCAATCAAAACAGATGGTATACCTGCATAGATGTTTTATAATGGTCATGCTAATAATATTGTTCTTCACTGGCTGAGAGGATTTTCATCTCGTTCTAAACATGTGATCATTATGTGGTCTTTGGACCACTGAAAGAATGAGTGTAAATAGCTCCAGAGATGCCTGTACTGACTTGTTCAGCTTGCATATTGTTCCTATTGGCCCAATACCACAGGAATGACACATCCGACCTACCCAGTCAGTCAGACCACCAGGCACATGCGATCTATCAGGAAAAGATGAGTGTGTTGAGTGAATGTTCCCTGCGCACCTTGAAAGCCCGGGTCCAATAGGATGGGGCGTTGTTCAGGTCTATCAACTTCACCGCACAGTAGGGTGTGGCGGTTTTGGTCCCACGGGAGAAAACAAGGGAATGTTTGCTTTTGCAGGTCTCTTCTCGATACGTGCTATGGGATGTTAGTAACTGTGTGTTGGGAGAGGGTGTGTGCTCTTACTGGGGTTGTGTTGCAAGTGGGAGGGTTTGCCAGGTGATGGCATGCATCCTTGTTTGAAAAAATATCGGCACCTCCCTCCAGACTTTTGTCATCTTGGAACTTGGAGCACGAACAGAGGTTAGCAACAGGTAAGACATTTGATAAAGTATTTAATAACTGGGAAAACGGGAGAATTAGACAGGAGACGGTATGGAGAGTGTGAGAATGGGTGTAAGAGTGTAGCAGCTTATGGATGCACATAGAAGATAGATGAGACATTTGTTTGATTTGTATCTGTTGATAAAAGAGACGATTATTTTCGTCAGTATTGTTTCACTGATTTCATTATTGCACGGTGCTTAGTGTTGTAATTGAAGAGGTGCACTCTCTAATGAGGCAAAGGGACACTGCAGTCATTCTGATATTGTTCACAGCTGCTTTGAAATTTGTCTCATTAGCCTCTGATGTATATTGTACATCTCTCGCCACGAAAACTCTTTCATCTTAAGACATGACTTTGGAGTCTTGAAAGAAAATCAAAGGAAAGTGCCACTGAATGTCAAAGCAATGCCAACTCAGCAAGTGTGGGGGGAGAGAGGTCAAGAGGATGTTCTGGGGGAATGCTCGTCGTTTCCAGTGTGTTTCGGAAAAGGAGGGTGATTAGAAAGCGTCTTTACACTGAAACCGCCTGTTTCAGAGAATCGCGGGCAGACAGCAAAGCCATTCCAAGATGACAGAGTCAGCCGAAGCTGTAGCAGCGACTGTGGCCAGCAGGAGGAATGTGACCATTGAGATCACCAACCTCACTAACAACTACTGCCTCATCAACCCCAAGTAAGCCTTGGACTCACTGTCATGCATTTTTTAGGCCTGTGCACAAAACAAAATTATATGGATTTTGTGTGTGTGTGTGTGTGTTTGTGTGTGTGTGTGTTTCCAGAGTGTACCTCGACAGCGGGGAAACATACAACCCGCCTCAGCCTACAGTGCGCCCCCTAAAGACGGAGGTCTGCGCCTTCAGCAAGTGCAGCAGCAAAGCCACCGGCAGCGTCGGCGTGCTGACCTACGACCTTTTCGAGAGGTCGCAGAAGGACTACATCGAGACCCTGGCCATCATGTTCTCCGTTCCCTGGGACTACAACCTGTTCAAGAACTGGTTTGCGGTGGGCATCTACAGCAAGGGCCGCGCCTGCGACGAGTCCCTGTACAAAGAGATGTACAACGAGAAGAACCAGCACGGTTTCGTCCGGGAGAAAGCCGATGGTTCGGGGATCAATTACGTGGGGAACTACCTAGACATCAAGGCCACCATGTCACCCATGGGCAAGGCCATTATGAAGGTGGAGGTGTGGGATAAGCTTTTCACACCCATGGGCCAGCAGGCACAGTAGAGAGACCCCTCCTCCCTCTGTTTTTGTCATACTGATGTATCCCTATGGCAGAATTCATCCACCTCAAGCTATTACCTGGCAGACTGCTTCCATTACAGTCGACATGCATGATTTACCAGATGTATTGTTGCTGACATGTGTCTGTATATCGAGGTATTACCCTTCGGTAAATCTGCTTAAGATCAGAGTTTAGTTTGTTTATAAATCCAGGCGGCAAAATCCTTTTGTTGTAGCCAAAGTCTCTGTCTGCTTCAATAGCACCCAGCTTTAAAATGGCATCTTTAGAAATAGAAATCAAAGCATGACTCACCGGAGGACGAGGCCACATAGCTTAATAAAACACGCTGAGAGTGTCTGTATTTACCTTGACACTGCAGTCTGAGGAATAAAATAAACCTTTTTTTTCCCGAAGCTATTTGTGTACGAGTGTCTGTTGATTGCGTTTGGAATAGCACGAGAAGTCCTTAAAGAGAAATAATATTGAATTTTATGACTGCAAATGATAGCACACACTTAACCACCCACAGGGCTCTCAGCGTGCATTTGCACTGGATTTAAAAGGATCACTTTGAAGTGGGATTGAAGAGATTTGATTTGAAGAGAACTGGAAGGTGCCGTTTTCCCTTGGGAATTGTTTGAGAGCAGGTTGTGGACACGCCCTTCCTCATATTGACCAACATCAAAGCACACCCCTCACTGTGAAGCCCAGCATGGTTAATACACTCGGTACACTGAACTCAACATCAATTAAAGTAATTATTACTCCACTTTACATCTCTATTTCAATCCTCATGAGACTCAAGTCACATATATTATGATATTTGAAGTTATGTTACCATTCCACATTTTAATGGCGTTTTATAATTCAACAAAAATGGTTGTGCATGTTGTTATAATTGTTGATATTGTGTGTGATTTTTACAAAACATTTCATAGCAAAAGAGTTGGTATGAGTTATGAATTATTACAGAGTATAACTATACTTGTATGCAGTACTTGGTGAGTGAGAGGTGTTGAAAACATCAACATTGGTATAAAGATTGCTTATTGTCAATTTTGGCTTGTCTTCAACACCAGTTACGCTCAAGGTTGAAAATTGTTTACATTAGGCTTCCATAGTCGCGCCAGGCTGTGTCCTGGTTATCAGTTTAGCAGACTACAAACATTATTTATCAAGCTATCATGGGGTAGTAGCGGGAAGACAGGAAAGCATGAGCGAAGACCTCATTACTTCCTGCCGTTCAGCGACTCATTATGTCTACTAACAGGTTTATAATTCTCCGCTCGGGAGAAATGACAATCTTGATGTGTTATCGCTTCATCAAACGTCCTGCCACCATTGTCTCGCGGTAATGGCAGCTAGCTAGCGTCCGTGTAGATGCAGTTATTAACCTTATACGGGCGTCTCGAGGAGGAGGCGAAGTGTATGAGCTCTCAATTTACAGCCCGGGGCACAAGTTATTGGCTTCCTCACCGCAATTCTATTCACATTGGTGACTGTGTTTCCTCTCGCTAGGTTCATTATGCCTTTGCAGTATTAACCGGTTGCTGCCACAAAGAAAGCCCAGATCAAACGGGTTTCGCTCGCTGCATTTGTATGAAAGCCGAGGCGTAAACACGGGCCCGCGCGCAGGCTCCATCCCCGAAGCGGCTGTCTCGAGTGGCGTATCGGAGGAATGACACGCGGACCCTGTAAACAGATGGGGACACTAACCGCAAACCTTTTGTTTGTCGCTGCTCTGAAATGGGGATACATTCACACACACTCCTGTCACATTTTTTTCTTTCAATCTCCCTCGTGCATCCACTACACCTGCATGCATTTAAGTCCGCTTTCATGTATTGTTTTGTATTGTTTATTGTGTGCGGTTTGTGTGTCTGCGTCTGCATTTTGTATGCGAGTGTGTGTGTGTGTGTGTGTGTGTGCGCGGATGATCACATGTGCTTGAGCGTCTGTGAGTGTATGTATGCATGTATACGTGCACCTGCCCGTGCAGAGGTATTACTTTCACTAAATGTTTGAGATTTAAAGTGCGTTTTTGTGTATTTTGTCATTTGTATTTGGCAGGTCTGGGAAAAAAATCCCTCTAAGGAACTGAATGGGATTAGACTTTTCAAACGGGAAACAATGGGGGCTTGAAGAATGTATTTCCCCGTGTAGATCAAACCTCAGCAGCTCAGCATTGTGGATTGAGACTGATGATATTTACCAGTAAACAGGATTGGATCTAACTGTCCCTTGAGCCACTAAGGCGAGTGCTTGTATTCTTAGAGGTTGGAGGAGAGGGGGGGGTTGGTGAGTGCAGGTATACCACTGAGGTTATGAAGTGGGCATGTGTTGCCGTTGACACGCAAATCAACAGATCACACCAAACCGCTGTGAGGCTGCAGCTGGGAGGAACTGCAGGAAGAGGAGCAGAGGTAATGAATGAGAGAAAATGATCGTAGTGGAGCAATCAGCCTTGCGAGGAGAATCTCACAAGACACACTGGTGAAGTCCTACTCTCCCCAGCCCCATGTCACTAAATTCATCAAACCTAGAAAACAAGAAACTCCACGTTCCAAACAAATAGACCAACACATTTTACATAACTTCCTGGTCTCTTGTCTTGAAAATGGCAACTAAAAAACTCAAGATGGCCTCAGATTTTCACATAATTTCAAAAAGTATTTTCTACTTTTGACAATACAAAATACATCACGTACAAAATAAATACATACACTGTGTGTGTTCCTGCCTGTATAAAATGTGTTCAAACTTGTCAGTCATAAACTACTGAGACTCACATTTAACTTGTTTATGTTTGTTTTTATAGATTTTTGAGAACTGGTAGTTTTCATGTTATGAAAAGTGAGGTTAGGACTCTGGCACCACCTCCTCCGTAGTTGAAGTGGAGCCATTCACTGCCTCCTGTACCACTGTCACCACGCTAGCAGTGATGCATGACGAACTGGGATTGGATGGGATGGTCTCCTCAATGGATGCTGGAGAAATTAAAAGAATACTTTCAATCTATTTTAATTGTGTTTTTCAGAGACACTCGACGGGAGCAAACATCACAAACTGCTTCGGTTTTGTTTGAATTTCAGTCACACTATTGGCTTTAAAAGTGGGTTAACGTAATAGCGGCGCTGCGTATTGACTCCAAATGGGTGTATGCAAACAGAAGAATCAAAGGGGGATTGTGTTTCCCTGGCCTGAGACTTCAATGTCAACCGCTTTTAGCACCTGATGTCACTGCATACCTGTGAAGAAAGCAGCAAGAGAATACCTATTATCCTCCCAGTGTCCTCAAAAGGTGCAGTTTCATGACGCCTTCAACCACACCATATGCTCTCAAAGGCTGCCATCTAGAGGTACGTTCACACACAATTTATAGATTTCCTGCTCTATGTACTATAGGCATTCCTAGCAACAACAAAAAAAATTCTAGACATTGTGGTGACACTACAGTAAAAGAAAATCAAAAAAAACCTAGAATACACTGAAATATAAAAAGGACTTTTAAGTAAAACAGCTCTGTGTGTCTTCAAAAGACACGTCATCATCAGAGAGTGGTGTTACCGTGTTGCTGTGGGGGTCAGAGATGATTGCTTGGCTCACCCTGCGTCTTCTCCTTCTAGCAGTCCTGCAATCACTTGATGTCTAGCAGGGCCTGGTTCTCCTGGGCACTTGGCTCCGTGTCTGCCCCGATCTGTGTCAGCTGGCTCTCCGGGCTGACAACAGACTGCCCGCAGCCCCATCATCAGAGCTCCATAACAGGCTTCAGTCTCTGTCAGGTTCCCCTCCAGAGAGGCTTTCTACAAGGGCACGGTCACACAGCCGCGCCGTTTCGAGCTAAGCTGCAGTTGCGTTTTGCTGCGTGTTTGTTTTGTTTTCCCAAATTTCTGTGGGTCATTTTCCACAGACTGCGGAGTTCCTACAGTGAGGTTTAAAGGTTATGTTATTTCTGGAAAGCCTTGGGAATTGTCTGATTGCGTTAGTTTGTTGTTCTGGAACTTCTCAGCATGCAGAGAGTGACGCAGATGAGCCCATGATACAGATCACCTCAGGGAGGAAACGTGAACAGATTTCTACACAAATGAGCTGCCATGATGTTTCCAGTGGGTGGTAATGCGCTACTCAGTAACATGCTACAGGACTATTTCAATTTCAGTACTATTATTACCTATCATTTACCAATACAAATATCAGTTTTTACATTTGTTACCACTCATCACCTCCTCCAAATATTAGATTGAAGTTGAATTATCCAAAAACTACATCCCACCGCCACCTCCTTATTATTTATTTTGGTTTTATCACTACATTGATTTTATTGAAGAAAAGAGACGACAAGAAAATACTGAACATCAACACTATTTGGTTACCCTGATCACTCACCTAGAAATACACTCACCATTTTTGAGGATAAGAGAGGTAAATGATACAAATGCCCACTATGGAGGTTTAGCAGATAAACAAGTTGCTGCTTCCAGGGAGTAATAGGGAAAATAATACTACTGTTTTGGCATGAGTAACGAGTAATGAGTAATATATTACCTTTTTTGAGTAACGGGTCTAAGACTGCTTACCACAGAGAGGAGTGTCTGCAGCTCCAGCTCCAGGTCTTTGGCAGTGATCTGAATTTCCTTCAGCTCCACGCTGGAGGTCACCTCTGCATCGCTGCACTCCCTCTGCCTGAGAGGAACCACACAGACTCAAAGCTGCACCTGCTACATTTCTTATTTGTCACATTTCTGATATGAAGTAATGGTATACTTCAAAGGTGGTAGGATATGAAGGTAAACTTCTCCTCAACATGCATTCATGACAACTAAATCTCACACTAGTGTACTGCACATAAACCTGGGTTGTTCCCATGCCAGAGTGATATATGGCCCCTTGCCTTGCTCTTGGGACCAGGACTCTTTGGTCCTTAGCTACTAAGCCCTCCTTATTCTCAGGTGTCAGCAATGGCATCGCTTCTGACACTTTTCACGCCTCAAATTCTCAAGCGGTTGGCTAAGGGATGCTTACACCGTTACAGTTAGTTGCCATGGATTTCTATGGGTTTATTTATATTTGTCAAATATACTTGATTCTGAAGTGATCTGCTGCCAGCTTGGTGTTATCCAGCTGACGGGTCACAACAGTGCCAGCTGCCTGGATCTTGCACAAGAAAGTAATTACTCATGTCACATTGAATAACTCACATCAATGGGCAACAATCATTTAATTTTCATCAAGTCTGGCAAAACACCATTGTGCAAATGCTCCAATAAATCAGTCAGAGGGAAATAGCATAAAATTCTCATAGATGAAGGTAAAAGTAGCTTTTTGACCAAATTAAAGACATCCTTTCATTGAGTCAGTTAAAACACAACAGCAGGGGATGTATTGCTAGATTACATCATGGTAGCAGTTGGAGCCTGTGCAGCCCCTTACTTTTGCGTGGATCTCATCAATGGTTTTCAGGTGAACGGTGAGGTCTTGGGTTTCTACAGGGCCGGTTGAGACCGCGCTCCCTGACTTGCTCCTCCAGCTTGGCATTGGCCTGCTCCAGGAGGTAGCAGGCCAGGTGGGTGTTCAGGTTCTGCATGACCCGCTTCTCACTGATGCTGCTGAATGCTCCTTCATGTTCATTGCCTTCCAGGGAGGAGGCAATGAAGCTCACACCACCAACAGCCATGCTGTTTAGTCTGCCGGAGGAACTAGCAGTGGATATCCAGATGCCCTTACCCCATGCCCCTCCATACACACTGCCAGATCTCTGGGACATAACCGTCATGGCCGTCCCAGACTGCGAAGACCCAGAGCGCCCCATAGAGGCTCCAGCGCCCCACCCAGCCCCACCCAGCCCCACCCAGCCCCACCACTGATGCGGCTGGAGTGCAGTCTTGGTCCCCATCTTAGAAATATATATCCACATCTCGGTGGGTGTGATATGTACATTTTTCAGGAAACCAAGCTCAATTGATGGACATGCAGGTCTGGGTCTAGCTGAAATGATCACACAATGCACACATACCAAATCCTTGGCCTTATGAAACCCTTTCAAAACCCATTGAATAAACTCAAAAAATGCATGGTGATCAAGACAAAAAAAGAGTGTGGAATTGTGGAAGGTAATCAACACCTTCCAAGGGTAAGCCTACATGTGCTGAGGTAGAATGAGAGTCTCTTGGGGTACCACCTGCAGTTAGGTGCCAGTATAAATCCAGCCTGTGTGGCACTAGCTGTAAAACTGATTACCCCCCTAGAGACCTAGTTACGTTTAGCCGTTAAGTCTGCCATTCTTCCTCCCAGGATGTCTGCTTAACATCTATGGACATTAGTGGTGTTCCTTGTAGTAGTAGTTTTGAGTTACCATCAAGACCCAGGTAGTTTTGTTCTGTCATATTTCACATCCTGGTGAGATAAAATAAACTTGCTTTGCTATTGAGCCGTGAAGCTGTGATTTATCATACACTGAACAGCCACTAGAGGGCAAAGTTTGACAGGAGAAATCATCCTGTAATCTCTTGACCTGGCTGCCCTTAGGTGTTTGACATTATACAGTGCACATACACATATTTTGTACAACAACTAATGCCAACTAATGTAATGTCATGAGTATAATAAAATGTAATTAATATTTGTATTAGTATCTTAGTTAGTATCAAATGTGTAGCAGCATGTTTCTGTCTATGTAAGGCTATTTTTCCAGGTGTAGTCCGGCATGGCGCATTACAGTACAGTATGGTCTGATGTGGTGTTGTAGGTTATGGTATGGCGTGGTGTGGTATTGTACGGTCCAATATGTGGTGCCTTGAATGAATGTTGTGTGGCTTTACTTGTGAAATCAAATAACCCATGTGTATGCAGTATGTACCCTTGCAGTGGTTTTGGTGTGTTGAACATCAGTTGGAAAAAAAAACCGAAAAAAACCCCAAAGTGTTTTGGCCTGCTGTAACAATAAGGAGTAACACAGAATTGGATGAGATCAGTAGGGGGCGGGGACGAGGATGACCTGACTTCTAGAGAGGAAGAAGGTCACCAAACACACTTTCCCACCCAACCCTGCCAGACAGACACACACATACACACACGCATACATACGCACAAAGGCCCACCCATTAGTGTTGTGTGTGTGCCAGATGAGGGTGTGATACATGACTGCTGTCACTGCTTCCTTCACTACATCAGCATTTGTGCAGCATTGCAACAGCACTAAGCTGTACAGTAAAACACTACCTGAGGCATGAAGACACTCGGGGGAGACGGGAGTGTTTTCTCAAATGCAGAGAGAGGTTAAAGGTCCCGACAATGTCAACATCTCTCATGAACATGAACCGAACTTTGCGGCTGCATGATCGGCGTTTGTGTGTTTCAACAGATTGTGAGATGTGCTTGGATGGCTTCCTTTCACATCGAACTAATTCACCAAGAAGTTATAAAAACAGCACAAGTGACCCAATACCCAACAAATCCAATTGTTTAATCAAGTACATACAGTACATCGTGTGAGAGCAGACGGGATGTATTCTCTCCAACAGTAAAGTAAGTCCAGTTAGTCCTGACATACAGTGCGCACACATACACATATGTTTTTGCTTTGTTTCCGAATCTGAAAGCGCTCACAACGGCCTCATCGCCATTCAAAACCTTGTTATCGTGATTCAGGCAGAAGATAACGCTTTTTATCTTCCTGTCGTTGTTCCTGTCAGTGTTTATGGCCGAGTCCAGATGTCTCGTGTCTGAACTTTTGATGCTAAGATTGAGCTGTAAGAGTAGACAATGCCTCGAGCGCCTCATCACCGGACAGCGAGGAGGTTGTCCCGGTCTGGACGGAGGACGGTGCCGGGGGATTTTCTTTCGGTTTCAGAAGAAAAAAAAAAGACAATACGAGGAAAGAGATCTCCTTTTCTGGGCGTACCCGCTCATTGTGTCCCGTCTGTAACCCCCCGACCCCAGACCTTCCATGCGCTATGACTCACATAACCAACTCCATGCATCATACAAGCCATGCTCTCTAGCCTCTCCTCCCTCACCTGCACACTATAATGGTAGCCCAGAGAGGACAATTTACACAATTAATTTACAAACACCAGTTTAGGTCACTCCAGAGTAAAGAGCTTGAAAGGCAGTAAATAGGGAAGGAACTCTGCTATACGTCTTTTATCAACTCAACCAGAGTGTCCAGCAATGTGAGTAACGTCAACATGAATATACTTTGCAAGCTTGAGAGCTTTTGTCATCATGCCCTGCATAGAAAAATAACAAAGTGCAGAATTGAGAGACTGATCCCGTTTTACACGAAGAGCTGTTTTCCAATTTTGTCCAATTTTTCCGTGTGAATTGAATGTGACCAATATGATCAACGTTCACACTCTCGGATCTAGAGACGGGCGGCTCAGAAACAAACACTTTTATCGCCGCTTATGTGTCAGAGAGTGTAAATCGTCAATCATATTAAAAGAGATCAGGTCACAACAAGTCTCCCTTAACCCCTCACTCTGAATTATTGCAACATCGTATGGCGTCTGCCTGTAAGTTGGCGGCGCGGCTGATATTTCAGACCTCCTCTGGTACACTTTATCAGGAAGATTCAGTCCTCTGCAAGGTCACCGGTGAGATGAAAGCACAGCATGCCAGTCCGTATCTAAATAGGCTGCGGTCCTCAGGTCAGGAGAGAGGGGGTGATCTTAGGTTAGAAATGTGATATTCCTGGCAGCTGAGGGCAGAACCGCAACTCCCGGGCTATCAGGAGCTGCCGTCCCCATTCTTGGTCTTCAGCACCACTAGGATGACCATGACTGGGATGAGGCAGATGGGAGTGATCACCAGGGCTAAGACGATGCTCGGCGGCGGGTCTCTCAGCTCCTCTGTGGGACAGTCCTGGAAGAACATGGAGTGGATCCCCACGAAGGTCTGCTCCACCAGTGGGTTGGGCCACGGTATCAGAAGACAGTCGGAGATCTCCTCCGTGCAAATAGTGAAGTTATTGTAGGCACTGCAATGTGGAAACAGGGAGCATTGTGAGGTGAATCGAAACATGGAAAACGCCAGGTAGTGACTTGGTTTCTTATTTGAACATTTTAAATAATAAAAGAATGAACTGCAAATGTCCTCTTTAACACGCGCTACGTACCCCCTCACATTACTCCAAATGCACCAGTCGGTGCTGTTTAGCGAGCCCATAGCCTCGTCGAAGGGTTTGAAACATACTAGTTTAAACAGATTGGCAAGGCAATCCATTGTTGGTTGTAAGAAGAATTCATGACAGATGCTGCAAAAGTTTTTGCAACTTTGAGTCTTATTCCCGCAACCTGCATTAAATGGACAGAGGGAATAGTGAGAGAGAGAGAGAGAGAGAGAGAGAGAGAGAGAGAGAGATTATAAAATGACAAGAAATACATGTGCTGGACATCTTTAAAAGATCTCCTGTGGATTAAGTGTGGCTCTTTGTATAGAGAATGATAATACAAGGCTGATGGGTAAACTGTCATCTTACCAAATCCAAATAGGCTGGTAGAGTCTCCATAACTGGTATCTAAAAAGAGAAAAATAAAAGGCAATTTAAAGATTTAGACATGAGGAACTTCCCTATGTATTAAGTCACATAGTCACATAGTCACATAGTTAACACACACCCTGTTGAAACTGGAAGTGGCATGTCACGGCCTAGTCAAGTCAATTCAATAAATAAGACAGGCATGCTAGCGTTTCTCAATGTAAAGCAGACTTTGCCTCAGCATTCTTGTCTAGAGCTCATGAAGTGACATCAAATTTCCAGCAGTGAGCCAGGCGTTTACAGCTGTAGAGGGGAGAGTACACACTCACCGGAGAGAAAGGAGAGGAATACCCCAACGAAACCAAGCGCTCCCATCATGTCAGAAAAAATGAGTAAAGGTGCGTTTCCCCCAACGGATGACCATGTATAATGAGCCTGAACTTCTTAGTCTGTGCACAGCGAGGCATAACAGGAAACCCGACAGGGTGGAAGAGACGCAGGTGTAACCTTCGGTTACCAGATGTCCAAGCGGTGTTACCCGCGGTTACCAGATGTTCTTCGAAGTTCTGTCTGACTGCCCTGCGCCTTGGCAGCAGCGCTTCCCCCTTCCAACACACGTTTCTTTAGGATTTTCTTTCCTTTTAAAGGGGTGGAGGCAACAAAGATTGTCCTCTCCATTCTCCCAAATAAAAGGGAGCACACCCAAGCTGGGCTGGACTCACATCTGAAAACCCTTTACTCTTTAACTCTTGTTCTGCTTTTTAGTCTCAGTTTCTCACAGTCGAAAGGCCTGGCCGGCTCACAGCATGTGATTTATTTGCCTTTTGGGCTGCCGCTGCCAAATAGGAAACATAAGTAAACATTTAAGGCTCAGAGTTTCGGGGTGGATGTAATCATGACTCTGCAGGGTGTGCTGCGCAGACAGCCGCGATTTCATATTTGGGTTAATTTGATCAAACCTGGAAGAAGTTGTTAGTGAGTGCTAACCAGCTGTTTAAAGGTCCACTCTCTCCCCCCACACGCACTAGTAAAGCAGACTTACTGTGTAGGCCCTCCTGACTTCACAGGTCTTGGCCATGGGAGGACTTTTGGTTCTTTATGTAATAGGCCATCAGCAGCTATGTGAGTGTGCTACATCTGTTCTCATTGTCTCACGCTGCTTTTTCAAAGACAACTCATTCAGCCCCTAATCGAACAGGGATAGAACAATGATTAAAGAAAGAGGTGCTTCCGCTGACTGAGTGGGACCGCCGCATGTTTTTCTCAGGACCGACACGTTAATTTATGTCGCTCGCATCCACATGTTGGGCCTCTCACAACATCTGTTTGCTGAGCAACATTTTGATTTAGTAATGACATCAGGAAATGTGTCTTTTCAGCAGAGGAGGAGCTCAGAGTTGGGGGAGTTGGCAGGGGAAGGAGGGGGTGGTGGGGGGGGGGGGGGGGTGGTGGGGGGACAGTCAGGGGAAGAAAAAAAAAAAAAAGGAAGGCACAGGATGAGGAACAGTGAAAGAGGGGGTTGTTCCAATGTTCCAGTTGTTTCACAATTCAGAGTTCATGCGTTGATCACAGACGTTGCATGGGGCGAATGACGAACAAATACAGGAAGTGAAGCCAGGTGGGGGCTGCTTATAATGAGGTTTCACTTCACCTCTGACCCGAAACAATTACGGGCCCTGTGTCTACTGCCGTTGACCCCTCACTGTTAAGAGACCTCCCCGGGAGTTTGTCTAAGGTTCTCATGATAATACACACACACACTCTTGGCAGAATGCAGGATTGCTTTTGCTTTTTTTTTTTTTTCCTTCAGTTTGTCAGTTCCAAGCCAGGCAAATGTGTTCAGGAAAATAGTCCAAAAAGAGTCCCGCATGGATCCAAATATATCATCAGTATATATCATTACAAATCATGTGAGATATACATAATAATGCTATATTTCATGTCAAAGAAATAATGCCAAATCAACAGGGCTGATGGAAAACAGGTGATCGCTTGGCAAACTCAACTCCTTGGACAGGCTGGCGGGTAGCAACACAAAATATTCTCATGTGTGATCAGAAAAGGGATTTAAAACTGTAAACTTACTAGCAACGCCGTTCACCGCTTCTGTTATGTGGTACCCTGTAGAGAAGGGATGTCAACTTAGTCACAATATTTGTGGTAAAGCAAAAAAGGCGTAAGTCAGCCAAGCAACTAGCTGGACTTATTTGTCTTACAGTTACAAATCCACACACCTGGTGTCGTGACGCGCAGCACCCCGAGCTCCTCGTCAACCAGGCCCACCACTGCTGTGCATCCTGGGAGAAAGAGAGGAATACAACGAGAGTAGGATTGTTGTTAAGATAAAAGGTGAGCATTGCCTGAGTATGCTACAGTTAGTAACAGAATACAATAGAATACAATAGAATACAATAGAATACAATAGAGTATAGAATACAACTTTATTGTCCAGCCAAGGCAGGAAAATTATCTTTGGTCTCACCAATAAGACAACATAAAATACATCACATCACATCACATCAATGACATACAAACATCATAGTGACTTAAAACACAATGCAAAATAAATAAAATCAGTCCTGAGAAGAAATGTGTTATTGCAGCTTATTGAGTAATAACACATTTCTTCAGGACTGATTAAAACTGAAAAGCAGCACGCTTTAAAAACCCACATACATAAACGAAAATACACAAACTGACAAGAGGAGGTAGAGGAGGTAGAGGAGGTAGAGGAGGTAGAGGAGGTTAAGAAGGCAACGTAACAAGGAGGAATAGACTGAAGGGAGAGGATGGGTCCGTGGTGAGGAGTGCATCCTCCCTTTGTCTTCCAGTGCTTTGAGGAAATCTGAACAAGGAAAGAATTTAGACCTGGCCTTAACAAGATACTCTGTGAGAATTTACCAATAAAGATCAAATAGTAATCTTAGCAAACTGTAATACTCCTGCTGACAATAACACTAAATTGCTCTCTGAATGCTACGGGTTACTTTCGCTGAATCAGAATCAGTGTTTCTTCAACCAAACTTTTTAAAGGTATAAAAGTCACTCATGGGACTAGCTAAGCTCCCTCATTCACTGAAAGCTTCTAAGCATTCCTCCTGAGAGGTGAGAGAGAGGGCAAGAGCAAACGCTCTGGTGGAGCCTCTCACTCAGAAGAGCACAGTGCTGGACAGTGTAAAATCCTTCACTTACCCCAGAGGAGAAGCGTCACAAAACAGCCAGAAAACAGAGATGAGGAACTGCTGGTTGTCATCTTGCCTGACAGTGCTCTGTCCCTCTTCCCTGGTGGGTACGGATTACATATCTCAACTTTTTTGCAGGAAGGCTCTATAAAACAACAGGAAGCTCTCATTTCCTAGGATGGGCGGATTCCCACAATGGGACAGAGAGCCCCTGATAAAGGGAGAACTACTGTGGTCCACCGGCCCACCACCATCACTCTCTCTCTCTCTCTCTCTCTCTCTCTCTCTCTCTCTCTCCCTCCCTCCTTTTGGCTTTCTTTAATCCGTTAATAAATATTAATAATTACAACAATACTTCAGATGTCAAGGGAGGATTCACAAAGTAGTGGTTGTACAACTTACAATGGCAGCTATTGATAGTATGCGACTCCTCTTGGACTGAAATGAATACATTCATGCCGCTGTTGTTTAAATATCTGATAAAAGGTTTTTGTCTTTTTCACTGATTTACTTGAATTAAAACACTTATTTATCATGAAGCCAAGTCATTGCATGATCTTCTTTTTTAAGTATGATTGTGAGCTTTAAAAACAATGTTTTTCTTTGAGTCCAGAAACGTTACGAAATACAAGGTTTTCAACTATGAGCAGCAATAAGTGAAATTTCAAATAAAATGATTTTGTTGTATCATTGCAACATGTCGCCATTAGGAAACAAATGTAGCCTGTACAATGTAAGTTAACACTGACTATGAAGTCTACGTCACTGAGATTAGTTTTCTGTGAGGAATGTATTTGTGTTTATTCTCTCTTTCATCATCATCGCTGATGATGACAAGCCCACCACCCAGGGGTTGAGAGGATTGCCTCTGACGTCCACACTGAAGGCAGCAGGGACCTCCAGTATAGAGAACGATACACTCATACACTGGTCCTCTCTTACTCAGCTGCTGGGCCTGGGACTGGGCCAGGTACAGTTCTGGCCAAGATTATTGGCACCCTTGCATTTTATGCAGATAATGTGCAATATCCTCTGAAATGATTGGAAACTTAAATAACTTTCGGTCTTCATACATTCATCTATCGATTTACAACAGCACATGATCAAACAATAAGATTTGAAAGAAAGAGAAGGCCCGACTGATCTTTGCCAAGACCCACCTGGACTAACTTGAATCCTTCTGGGAAAATGTTCTGCGGACCGATCAAATTAGAGCTCTTTGGCAAAGCAGATCAGTGCTTTGTTTACAAAGAAAAGAACCCTACCTACAGTCAAATACGGTGGTGGTCCCATAATGCTGTGGGGCTGCTTTGCTGCCTCGAGTACTGAATGCCTTGAACGTATTAAGGGCATCATGACATTTTGGAGTGAAATGTGCAAGCAAGTGTCAGAAAACTGGGTGTTAATCGAAGCTCATGGGTCCTCCAGCAAGACAATGGCCCAAAACACACAACCAAAAGCACCCAGGCATGGTTCAAGAGAAAACATTGGACTGTTGTGGAGTGGCCGGTGATGAGTCCTGAACTCAAGCCCTGAAATGTGCAGTTGGTCAAAGGAATCCTTCAAACATTGAAGAACTTGCCAGCAGAAAGATGCAGGAAGCACAAATAATCATGGCCATAGCCACTTTTCAATTTTGAAGCCATAAAATACGTTTTATTTATATTTGTATTCTTATGGTTTGATCATGTGCTGTTAAATAAAACAGATGAATGTGTGAAGACAAAAGTGTGAAGTTGTTTCAATTTCCAATTATTCCAGAAGATATTGCACATTATCTGTATAAAGTGCAAGGGTGCCAATAATCTAGGCCAGAACTGTATTTTTGGGCCAAAATTGCTTCCACATTTCAATTCAGACAAAAGAGACTTTTCTTTTCATGTAAATGATGGAATAAAAGGCCTGCAAATTAAAGCTTAAATGCATCTGCCTCAAACTTACGAGTTCACTTGAATGCGCCGCGTGGATTTGCCTGGAAGGGATAGCAAAACACTTTTCATGTGTTCTATTTATGCAGGGCAGGATGAGTGAAACTTCACCAGGACTCAACTTACCACGTCGCTCTCGAATGAACACTTAGCTGCATTACAGTAATATTCTATATGACTTAAGAGGTGATTATTTCTTCAGCTGCACTGTGAATCCTTTTGAGTTGTTTCAACACAGATCATAAAGGCAGCAAAATGTTTGAAGATATCAATCCCAATCTCAGGGGGCCAAAACCAACACACACAGTTTACAGTCTACATAATTAAAAACCTTCCGCTGATAAGGCCTCCCTCCCAAGCTTATCTTCCTGCGCGTGTTTGCTTTTGTTTGACAGTTCAGTATCAACATGGCACGGCCTACTTCAAACACCCATGTGGACATGCCAGACGTGCTGCATCAGTAGGACAGACTGCGCCCAGGAATGAACAGCCTTTACAGCGGTCCCATAGAATAACATGGATGAGCAACAACACGGTGATCTGCCACGTGCTGTGTCATACGGTTAATACAATAGCTTTACAGTGCCATCTTGTGTTTAAGTAAAGTAGCGTTCTTGAAGCTTCCTCTTAACCATAAAACGGTGAGGCATTTCCAGGAAAGTCCAAGACTATGCAGTGAGCCTGCAAAAAAATACTAATGGAATGTGGAGCAAGGTATGATGTGGATTTCCATCAATTGTCTTTAAGGTAGTTTTGTCAGCCTTCCGTGAAAACACGCACACACACACCGTGGAAGAAGTGATAAGAGAAGTAACATGTGTATACATAAAGAGCTTTGTGCCAGGAAACATTTTTGTGAAAAAGTAAAGTAAAAAAAAAAAAGTAGAGTATAGTGAAGTAGAAAAAGTGAGAATCCCGTGGCATCTCGTGCAGACCACATGAAGTAAATTAGATTGTCTTACTGATTTAAAAACAGAGCAATAGTCTAAAACAATGATCAACAACATACAGTACTTGACAGCACAATCTGGGTAATACTGCGAATTACTTGTAATAAAGAGTAACTTTTTTTTTTAACATAACTACTTACTTCTTACAGTGAGTAATGAAGTAAAATAACTAATTACCTTTAAAAGTACCTTTCCCCAACACGGGACATATAGATAGCTGACAAGAGGAGCTTGTGAAATAAGGATAGCTAGCTTTTGAATACGGATGTTACTAAAATTGTAATTAAAGTAGCTATATTTAGAATAGATAATCTCCAAGAAAAAGATAGCTATGTTTTTTTATGTGCAGTCAAAAGGGGCCGTTGTGTTTTGCAGACAACACTGAGGGGTTTTAATTTCACACAGGCGCCTCAGAACAGCAGAAGCGGGACGTGTGACTTGTGCTGCCTTCAAATGTTGTTGTAAATATAGAATTTACAAGCGGGGGCCACACAGATGACTCATCAAACTGGTAAATACGAGCGATGACTGGTAAATATAATAGTTGACCCTAGCCCTGATGCAGGAACCTTCGGGAATCTTTCATTATATTGTTGTTGTTGTTGCCTCTCGCAAAGGGTCCTGTGCTGCTCCATTAAGTTTTCTCCCTACGAAAGTCAGAGAGGCCTATAACGCTGTAGCTACGTAATACTTAATTTGTCCGCTTTCACAGTGGCACGTCCTACATCTCCTATTCAATTCACTAATAAACTTTTCATTATTTGTTAAATTTTTAGTTGTCACACATTTTTGTTCACACTTCTACAGCAACTTATTGGTAATACATTGACTTGAACTGTAAAATAAAACTTAAATTCTAAAATAAAACAATAGCCACCAAACAACCCTACGTTCGTCACAGGATCAAATTCATCATTTGAATGTGCCACAAGATCGTATTTACAACTTAGGCTCACTGAAACAGGATATTACAAGGGGAACCTGAAGGCATCATTGGCCTTGCTGAGGACCTTCACCCACCCTCCCAGGACGGAGAATAAAATGCGTTGAGCTCTCCCTGGAGGAGGAGGACCAAACAACAACTGGGCTTTTTCCATCCGGCAGAAATACGCAGCTACAGCAAATATAACCCTAACGCTACACCTGTCACAATAAGAATTAACACGTTTATTGGTGAATATTTGTTGGTGAAATGTTGTGTTGTTAGTCGAGTTTAAATTTGAGCTGCTTCTGTTAGGCTATACCTTACTACACACCACTGTAACGTTCGTATATTCCTATACTGACTTATAGTGCGTGTGTGGTACTTAATAATAATAATATATAATAATAATAATAATAATAATATAAATAATAATTATTATGTATGATATTATGATCTGTTTCTACCTCCAAAGATATCACTATAATATGCCTATGGGGATTTATAGGTTTGCTGTAAATTTTATCATACTGATTGTATAATTATTTTTCGTATACTTGAAAATGCATTGACCCCATTCTCACGATGCCAAGCAAAATCATTGAGTGCTAGATAGTGTGTGGGTATCCAGTAAACAGCACCGTGGATAGTTACATCAGATCCTGTGTGTGCGTGGAAATGCCCATGCTGTAGCAGCTCCACGCTACTTTTTTTTATTATTTTTTTTATTCCTCTGGTAGGGAAGGCTGTGATCATAATAAAGACGTCACCCTGCTGGTCGGGCTGTCTCAACCACGCCAAGTGCGCAGCTATTTAATTGTAAGCTACAACAACAACAACCGTTACCACCATGCTCATGGACAACGTAGGGATTTTTTACAGATCCCCTCGCCGTGTGGAGGCGACATCTGCGTCAGATCCATAGCAAAGATACGGCGTTTTTATTGCACTGGATCTCTCTACTAAAAAAAAAAAAAAAAAAGAGTGGGACCTCGTTGCGTCGCGGACACGAATAGGACGCAAAGACACGGGGATTTGAAGGTATTTTACAACTGCGACACTGTGGTCTAGAGGTAGATGTGCACGCGCGTCCGCCAGAATAACACGCTGTCATTATGGAGCTCGAGGCGCACTTCTTTAAAGTGCTCCCGATTTAAATGGATACTGTGCAGCAGCCCCTCCAACGGGGCTGCAGCTACGGTGCGTAGCGTACTTCATGGCTGTGGCTCAAGCTTGTGCACGACTCACGGACCAGGAAAATGTGACACTGCTCAGTTTCCTAGGCTCAGTTTTGCCTTTGTTCTTATTTTTTAATGTGTTTTGGAGCAGCCGGGGAAACAGATGCTCCCCGCGGTGGTTAGGAAATACAGCAAAACTGTACTACGCACTTTTCTGCTTCGCTTCATATTGCTTTTCGGAAGAGGCACGCCCACTCTTGAGCAATGTGGATGCACTGTGCTGTTAAATTCAAGAGCATGCATGTTTATCTCGCTTTCATCATTGGGTCAGTTACCAGCCCGTATAACGGGGCCGGTGGCAACCTTAACACCGAACGCATACTTGAAAAGACCACAGTGTAAGGATAAGACATTTTTTCACATTTGACGTCAATTTTGTTTTGCCAACAGAGGGGGGCAGTCTTTCTGATAGACGTACAGTGAGTGTGAGTGGGGAAGTTTGTCAGCGTGTGTGAGCGTGTGTGAGAGAGAGAGAGAATCAGTAAGTACTATACTAATTCAAAGTTTTTTTTTAGAAGGATACCATACAAATATCACAGCAAAACTAAGAAGTCCTTATGAGGGTGTTATAGTAATGTTATTTCTGTAGTATAGGAGATTAAAATATAATATATATAATAATAAATATAATAATAATTTTAAAAAATGCCACAATGTATGATAACGTCACTATAAACACTATAGAATACCAAAGACAAACTATGTGTCTCTTAGGGAATATTATATGGAGTTTTTGTTTGGTATTTGGAAAATTTCTAATGCTAATATGCAAGCATTTAAACGGTGGGGTCCTCTAATCAAATTAAAGGAGTTGTCAACAGGATTTTGACTTTCTGTGGCTTCCAGGAATGCACCCTGCACCTCAGTGGCATTCGATTGGTTTGCCGCTGGGTATCCCTGTAATTCTACCACGCCATGGAGGAAACAGCAGCTCCAGCTCCAGCCACCGGTCCTGCCCCACCGACCCCGAGACCTCAGCCTTCCTCCTACGTACCGTCTCCCAGCCTGCTGGAGTGGAGAAGGAGGGTCAAGTCTGAGTACATGCGCCTTCGCCAGTTAAAGCGCCTTAAAAAAGCTGAGGAGGTCAAGGTGGGTCCACCTGCTCTTCTCGTCTTTTGTGCTCAGGGATGGATTTGAGGATGGATGTGTGTGTGTGCCTGTGCATGGTGGCGGTCTATGTGTGTGTTTATGTGTCTCACTGTATTAGTAGCTCACTGTGTGTGTGTGTACATGTGACATCTTCTCTGTTCTGTTTGCTTCTTCTAGGCCCTGTTCATGTCCAACAGGCAAAAGATTGAGCAGCAGACAAATCTCCTGAACGCAGATTGGTCCAAGCTCAGGATTCAGTCCATCCCGCTATCAGCTTCTAGCGGAGCCCTGCCCAGCAAGAAGGTGTGTATGCATGTGTGTGTGTGTGTGAGAGAGAGAGAGAGAGAAACGAATGGTTACTCCATCACATCATCGAACATAATACTCTAGCCCCTCATCCTTGTCTTTGTTTCTGACCCGGCTAATCATTTATTGCCTGAGCTCATAATCCTGCCCAGGGTTTGTTCTGGCTCAACTCATAATCCTGTGCGTTATTGCGTTGATGTGTAATGTAATGTGTCATGAGAAAAGTCCTCACCGGCGTAGCGTCACGCTCAACACGCCACCTCAGCCGGCTGTCAGGTGTCACTAACATCTCAGGGAGGAGGCGCCGTGTGCCAGGGAGCCGGATCACATGACTTCACGGTCTATGGCTAAACTCCCTGTGAGGGCCCGGGATACAACATATACATATATAAAACGTTGAACACACACACACACACACACCTCACCTCTGGCTCTCTCTTACAGATGTGTAAAGTGGAGTTTGGCTTCCCAGCATTCAAAGCTCAGAGCGTCGCCATGCGGCCCCTCACGACGGTGACGGGAATCCCCTTCATGTACTCCTGGTCGCCTCTGCAGCACAACTTCATGGTACGAAACCGGGTAATATCGTGCTCAACGCTGCGGCTCACCGCAGGCGTTGGCATGCACTTTCTCCCACTCACTGTAGGTGTAGCTTATTTAAGATTTAAGATGAATCAACATCCCACGTACTGCTCATACAACACTATTCTCATTTATGTGTGAAATGTCGATGAAGAAGATGTAACTAGAATTGATCCATTGGGGTTTGCAACAGTGTTAGAAGAAGATGTAACGGTAGATAGAAGACGGTGTTACGAGAAGTCACGTGACAGCGCGCCCCTCCCTCTACCCGCTGATGTGTACAACTATTGAGTCACGCCCGGCACAGTGTAGCGCTCATGTATCAGCGGCAACATGAGATAAATAAATAAATAAGATCCTCTGAGGTCATCCTGACATTCACATCTCACACACACACACACACACACACACACACAGCTTATTGGGATGCATAAAGCGTGGCGACACACACACACACACACACAATCTTTCTCTCTCACTCCGGCATGTCGCTGTGTCCTACTCAGGTGGAGGATGAGACGTTCCTCCACAACATCCCCTACATGGGTGACGAGGTGCTGGAGCAGGACGAGGCCTTCCTGGAGGAGCTCATCGACAACTACGACGGCGTCCACGGCGACAGAGGTGCGACCACTTAATGGCCCTGTCACACTGTTGCGTATCGTACTAGCGTATTGACAGCGTATGAAAAATATCACTCATACGCTGGTATATGCTGACATACGCTAGGGGTACGTTAGGCATAGGTTTTATACGTTTCAAGCACGGTCGCATTACGCTGGCGTACGCTGAAAAATTGCTTAAAAATTTTCAGCGTATTCGGACGTATGGTTTATACGCAAAGCATACGCTGAATACGCTCAAGTTACGCTAGAGGTACGTTACTCATAGGTGGAGTACGCTGGTCATACGCTGGCAATACGCTGGCATGAAGGTGTACCGTACAGCTAGCGTATTGATAGCGCATGAGTAACGTACTTCTAACGTATGTCTGACGTATCTGCAACGTGTATAGACATCTTGGCGTATGCCTGACGGTTGAGTAACGTATTTAACGTACAACTATGATTGGCGTATGGCAAGCGTATCCCCAGCGTATTGCCAGCGTTTTGATTAAGTGTATATATAGGATCCCATTTCTATATCTTCTACAGTTCTTCGTGGACCTCCAACGAGAGAGGATGGAGGTAGTAGTAGTAGTAGTAGTAGTAGTAGTAGCAGCTCTTCTCCAACACCAGTATGATTTGATCGATTTGGACATGCTACTCATTCGCTAGCCATACGCATACTACGCTGGCCATACGCTGGCAATACGCTACGCATAGGTTCAATACGGTATTTTCAAGGGCTTTTTGTGCGTATGAAACGAATTTTCATACGCAACTAATACGTTTCTCTCATACGCAATAGTGTGACAGGGCCTTTACCGCCCCGCCCCCACCTCCTCCGCCACCTCGCTGTCAGTCTGTGTTGATGGTACATGTGGTATCTCTCCAGTAGGCGCTTGCTGACATGTTGACTGTGTGGTTTGCGTTCCAGACGGGGGGTTTATCAACGATGAGATCTTTAAGGAGCTGGTGGAGGCGCTGAGCCAGTACTCCGACCAGGAGGAGGAGGAGGAGGAAGAGGAGGAGGAGGTGGAAGAGGAAGCAGCGGCGGCGGCGGCAGCGGTGGTGGCGGTGGAGGAGGAGGCGGGGAAGAAGGAGGAAGAGGAGAGGGTGATGAGGAGGAGCTCATCGGCGGAGGGCTCGGAGGAGACCAAAGCGGGGACCGTGGCTTTCTTCAGGAGGAAGAGGAGAAGTATTACCGAGGGTGAGTTTCTCCGAGCGGGGTTGTGGGACGGGGTGCGTAGAGGGTCTTCGGCTGCGCGAGAGAACAAGTAGGTCGCAGTTCGAACACAGCTGGTACTGTTTCCCCCCCCCCCCCCCCCCCCCGCGTTGAGCTGAACACGTGCCAGGAGGTCGCCCTGCCACAGCCGCCCTGGCACCGGCATTGTTTACTTTAAAACAGGCCCTGCGCCGCGGCCCCGGGGCGCCGCTGCCAGCGAGGGAACCTGTTTGTCCATGACACTGATACGGCCCGGCTCCGGTTACAGAACCTACTGACCTCCTGCACCAAAGCTTTATGGCTGCATGCACGCTCTGTCAGCGCCAGAGTGAGAGTGAAAGACGAAGCACACCCGGGCGCCCCGCGGTAACTCTGCTGCCGCTAGCGCACGTGCACGTGGCGCACGCGTGCACGACGCACACATGCATAATAGATACTGCGCAGAGAATTGCACTGTACACATCATATACACATTCACAACATGTCAAGACATCACGCCGTCACACTGTAGCACCGCAGGACCCGGTGATGATACCTACCGCAAAACACACAGTTGATCGGCCCGAGAGCTCGTCGTGTTTCAAAGAACCCTGATGTGTGATCAAGATTGGATGATTTGTCTTAACAGACTCTGCTTGTTTGTCTTTTCTTTCTTTTCTGTCTCGGAACAGTGAGGGATTCGTCCGGCAGCAAGAAGATCCCGCACGATAAGATATTTACTGCCATCGCCTCAATGTTCCCCTACAAGGGCACCATGGAGGAGCTGAAGGAAAAGTAAGAGAAGTGGCAGCGGAACCGGGCGTCTTATGCGCACAATGCCGAACAGGCCCCCGTTGCTTAGTGTTCACCATGGAGACGCCGGCTCTCGGGGAGAAAAGTAATAATGGTGGCTCCCCTCTCAGGCTCGCCGACTGAAAGGAGCAGTTGCATCAGCATCTGAAAGAGCTTCGCTTAAAAAAAAAACACAAAACAATGTCCACGTCTTTGTCCGACTCCAACTTAAAAGAACACACGGGTAGTCAGAGGAGAACGTGGTAGCAAGAGCTTGTGCGCAGGTGGATTAACCACTGGTAAAACCTCCAGACTGAATAGGTTCTTAGTGATCTTGAGGTAGATTTTGGTGATGATCCGAATCTGGGATTTCCGCCAATTATAGTTGTTCTTGATCCAAATCTTAAGGGATGTTTGCACAGTCAAAAAAAAATCAATTTCACTTAAAGCTGAAGTGATAGGAATGATGTCTGTGGGACAGGCAACCACACAGGAGAGTTGGATCAGCATAGGTGGAGGTTTTGCGCTCTCCCAAGTACATTCTAGTTTTGACAGCCGTTGTTCTGATGTTGAAGTATCCAACCTCCTGATCCGCAGGTATAAAGACCTCCTGGAGCCCCCCAGTCCCGTGAAGCTGCCTCCCCTCTGCACCCCCAACATGGACGGGCCCTTCGCCAAGTCTGTGCAGCGGGAGCAGTCCTTACACTCCTTCCACACACTCTTCTGCAGACGTTGCTTCAAATACGACTGCTTCCTCCACCGTAAGTTCACTGATTGGGTTTCATCCATATTTTTTTTTCTCCTATGGGTGTATTTCAGTTTGTGAAAATACGTCTCTTCCTGTTACTGCAGCTTTCCATGCTACCGCCAATGTTTACAAGAGGAAGAGTAAGGAGATCCACATGGAGACGGAGCCGTGCGGCCTGGACTGTTTCCTGTTACAGGTATGCTCCGGCCCTCCCTCTCACCCGTGGTTTCTCTTCAGTGTAGCGCTCCTTAAATCCCTCTTGCGATCCTTGTGTTTTCTTCCGTTTGTCCCTCTCTCGTTCCTCTTCTGAAGAAAGGGGCTAAAGAGTTTGCAGACCAGAACATGCCGCGGCCCCAGAGGTCTCGGCGGCGGCGGAGGCAGCAGCGCCCCCCCTAGCTCCAGCTGCCCCGGACCCTCGGGGTCTGCCGAGGAGGGCAAGGAGGGCGACAGCGACCACGAAACCACCTCCTCCTCAGGTAGGAGATGATGGAACAACTCTTACCTCCATCACCAAAATGATATGAAGGATTAACGGTCTTAATTTTTTGTTCTCCTTTTGTAATATAGACATACAGTATATATTGAAATACTGCATATACCACGTATACTGCATGTGCATTTACTGTATATTTGATTATATTTGAAAAATATTTCATTTTTAATTTAGTTTTTAAAAATATATTAGTTTTGCTTGATAAACATAATCTGAAATATATTTGCTCAAACATATTTATCAAACTAATATGTTTCCAATACAAAATAAAATATTTTTGGGAATATATTTGGACTACATTTAAACATATATACGGCTATGCAGGTATGAAATCTAAAGTATTGTATTTAAGTTGCACTAAAGTGAAACTACTCCAAGGTAGAGTTAGTATTAAAACATCTGGTTCATTCTGGAGGTATATCACGTGTTTTGGATGAGTCAGCCATGAGTCAGTGTGTTTGACTCAGTGGACGCATCATTTACGGGAACCTCCAACACAAATCATACCTCTCAGTTAGGCTGCGTGTACTGACGGACCACCGCCCTTCAGGAACGTGAAGTTTGGCTGGAGATCAGTTTTGAAGACCCCCCCCCTCAGTCTCTCCTCTTCCATCTCCTCTGAATGTCCATTTTCTCCCTCCAAACTAAATAAGCCAGCCTTTAGTTTTACATGTTTCTAAGCCCCAAAACAAACACTCTTCCCTCTACCCCTCCTCCTACTGTAGTTTCTTTTTCCTTTCTATTGACATCTTCATGTGGCGAGCCGTGGGAGGGAAAGAAGAGCAATCTCCTCCGGGTTTTTCTATCCTCTCCTCCCCCTCGTGCTATTCAGATTTTTGTTCATTGCCCTCCGTGCCTGGAAGTCTCTCCAGCCCTTCATTTTGGAAACCACTGGAGTTTGGCCAATGACTCAGCAGTCTCTCTCACACGTATTGAGATAATGTTGAAGAAACAGATTGATGAGCAGTTTAACAAACGTGCCCAGTGCTGGAGCATGTGGCCACAGCAATGCTGCATTCAGCCTGTTGCCAAGCAACATTCAGCTATGTGCCATGAGCTGTGGATACGTGTGTCTGTGTGTGTGTGTGTGTGTGTGTGTGTGTGTGTGTATTAGAGAACATTGAAAAAATAACTACCTGTCAAGACTAAGTTAGTATTACCAAAGTGTGTGTTTGGGTATGAATGCAGATACAAAAAATGGTAACCAAAATCATTCTGCCCCAAGGCTAAGTTAGTGATACCTGTGTGTGTGTGTGTGTGTGTGTGTGTGTGTGTGTGTGTGTGTGTGTGTGTGTGTGTGTGTGTGTGTGTGTGTGTGTGTGTGTGTGTGTGTGTAATAGAGGGGAACTCGCGCTGCCAGACCCCCATCAAGCTGCGTCTAGGGGAGGAGGAGGGGGAGCAGCAGGCAGGTTGTGTGGTCCAGTGGAGCGGGGCGGAGGAGTCGCTGTTCAGGGTGCTGCACGGCACCTACTACAACAACTTCTGCTCCATCGCTCGCCTCATCGGTACCAAGAACTGTAAACAGGTGAAATAACATGTTCACACATGAAAACGCTTGCATCCCTCACACGCTGTGTCTCCGCAGTGAACAAATGAACAAATGTGGTTATAATCCAAAATGAGATATGTACCACTTATACGTAAATCATTGATAGTACTGTTTTTTTAAAGGTGCTAGGTGTAGCATTTTAACATCAGTAAATCTTTACCACATGGACAATATTACAAGACCATCAGATTTGGCGGTAAATCTGCTAGATTGCCTCATCTGCACAAAACAGGAAGTGGAAGAAGAAGAGTTTCTGGCAATGGGTTAGGAGGTGGAAGGAGCGAAAGGCCAATAGAAGAGTCATTTCCAGCACGTCTGTCCTCCTCAGCGTAGCCGAAGAAAACAAATGCACAAGACGGAAGGGAGGGGCAACAAGTGGCAAAATTCTCTTTGTGACAGGAAGCAACAGCGTTTATGGGAAACGTGGTCTTCATTTTGAGAAACAATCACAGTAACAATAGCACTGGTGTGAGACAGAGGCTGCCAATTGTCTCAACCATGGTCTCATTTGTTTACGGTAATTATACCAGGATGTCACAAATAATTTCACAATGATATACGGATGTTGAAACCGCTATAGAACAATTGAATCATACATGTAATGACTATTTCCCAGATTGATACATAGTTATGAAATGAATATAGACAGCATACCTAAGTTGCCGATTTCTGTTGTGTTTGCATCAGTTGCGAGTGTCGCAACACATGCATCCTGTGCCTGTGGTTTTATGGTGTGGATAATTGGGGTGACTACAGGGAGAATGGTATGTGGCACCATAAACAGGGATACTTACCAGATGTGACGTCTCTCATATTCTCTCATGATACAGTCATTCTTTCTTGGCTCAGGCTGCCTCAGACCCTCCCAGCCCTCCAGTCAGCATTGTGTGTGTGGGTGTTGTGTGAGGTGGCTTATAGAAAACATATTCTATCCTGCAACGACCTCGGTTTCAAGGAAAACAAAAAATGATTAGATGTGAGCGCAGCGTACTCCTATGTGAATGATCTAAAAAAAAGAATAAAAAACAACAAAAACCAAGATGGTGATCTGGCACAGACATTGTAAAGGAGCCTTGCCGCTTTGCGTTCCCCCTACAGTACCTCTTGTCCCGCTGCCCAGTCAGAGTGGTCCAGAGACTGTACTGGCCTGCACAGGGCCCCGCCTACTGCTTGACTGAGTGGAAATGCTGAAACCAGCTGCATGATTATGTGTCTGTGTCCTAGGGAAGAGACCAAATCTGGTTTTGGGCAGTCAGAGGTGGCTGAGTGTGTGAGTGTGTGAGTGTGTGTGCGTGTGTGCGTGTGTGTGTGTGGCCTCAGCAGTGGAGTTTTGATAGGGGAGGAGGGAGCAAAGATGTTCTGCGGCATTTTTTTTCCGCTTGAGTGGTACTGAGTTACACAGTGCCGTCACCACGGAAGAGTGCGGGATATACAATCGTGTATATATACATTTTTGTTGCGTGACGTTGTTGTTGTTGTTGTTGTCCGTGTCATTTTCATTTCCCCCAGGTGTATGACTTTGCGGTGAAAGACGTCCTGATACACCGCGTTCCTTTGGAGGACGGAGGGATCTCTCCCCAAAAGAAGAAGAGGAAACATAGGCAAGACATAGCCAGTTATTCTCCCTCTCTTGCCCATCAATAAAGTGGATCAATCAAGTATCTATCTATCTATCCATCTATCCATCTATCTATCTATCTATCTATCCATCATCTATCATCTATCTATCTATCTATCTATCTATCTATCTATCTATCTATCTATCCATCTATCCATCTATCTATCTATCTATCCATCTATCTATCCATCTATCCATCTATCCATCTATCTATCTATCTATCCATCCATCTATCCATCTATCCATCTATCTATCCATCATCTATCCATCTATCTATCTATCTATCTATCTATCTATCTATCTATCCGTCCATCTATCTATCCATCTATCTATCTATCTATCTATCTATCCATCTATCTATCCATCTATCTATCTATCCATCCATCCATCCATCTATCTATCCATATATCTATCTGTCTATCTATCTATCTATCTGTCTGTCTGTCTGTCTGTCTGTCTGTCTGTCTATCTATCTCAACCACATGTGAATGAATCCAGTGTGGAGGTGTTTTCTATCTATTTCATATCAAACACTCAAATGAACAAACTTTTTTTCTTTTTCTTTTTTTTTTTGTTTCTTCGGTGCACCAGGTTATGGGCAAAGATTCAGCTAAAGAAAGGTACGTTCACCCCTTGACATTACACCATCTCCCCCGCACTGCTATTCTGCCCTTTTAAAACACAATGCAGCTCACTGTACCGGGCTGAAGGCTTTGTCCTCTACTGCTCCAGATAACTCATCCAATCAGGTGTACAACTACCAGCCATGTGACCACCCGGACCACCCATGTGACAGCTCCTGCCCGTGTGTGATGACCCAGAATTTCTGTGAGAAGTTCTGCCAGTGTGAGCACGAGTGTGAGTATCGCCTTACTCATTCGCCGGTGTCACGCTTACACACACACACACACACATCTTGAAATACTGAAGTAGTTTGTCAGATCCGCATCTCAGTGGAAAAGGTATTTTCCACTGAAAGCACCCGGTGGCTATCAAGCCCTTTCGCCAGGCCACATTAGAGGAGGGCAGCAGAATGTAAAACGATCCTGCAGCGGTCGCAGGAGAGACTGTCCTCTGGCAGGACTAGGTGGGCGTCTGGTTAACACAGAGCTGCGTTCACAATGCGCTGAGGCATTCGTTGCAGCAGAAATGAGCCAGAACCCTCTTCTTTTTTTCTTTTTTTTTCCGAAACGGGCCACATGGCGGAGGAATGCATTTTTGTGCTTCGGGAGACTCCGGGGCTCCGGGGATAGGATAAGACAAACAGAGCGTTTTGGTCGTGAATAGATGGTTTTGCCTCATTTGTTAGTCCAGTCACCTTCCCTCCCCCTCCCTCTCATTCTTACCTCGCCTCTTCCCGGAGAAGAGGAGCGCTCGGGCCAAACAGGAAGCGGCCCACAGTCGCACATGTGTCTGCTCTAAAGACTTGGAGAGAAATCAAAGGGACGTTGACAGGCTCCGTGGCGGAGATGCAACATCATCTACGTCATTTGCTACGAGTCCGGCAGCTCCGGCTAAACAATGATGGATGATAAACACAGAAACGCTAAAATATCGCACGGGGGAATTGGACTGTTAGGACGGCAGACAGAGAAGACAAATGCTGCCTAGGGCTCTTGTTATGGGCTGTTTTCCCCCAGGCAGCGTCTGCCGGAGAGACATTTCAGTTATTCTTGCCTGATCCCTCCATTCATCTGCCCAGAGGGCGTTGTGTTACACCCTGCAAAGCTGTGTTTCAGCATAGCTGCCAGCAGAGGTCCCTGACTGATGAGGTCCTCTGTGTTTCTCAGCCACTCAGCTTTTGTACGCACGCTGCAGATGCATGGGGAGAGAGAATTATTAACCTTAACTCTCGTCTGCCAAGTCATACGAAGCATTATCTGTCTCCTTTCTGAAGTATTGTATGTGTCAATGTCATCCAGGCCAGAACCGCTTCCCGGGCTGCAGGTGTAAGACCCAGTGCAACACTAAGCAGTGCCCCTGCTACCTGGCCGTGAGGGAGTGCGACCCGGATCTGTGCATGACCTGCGGCACCGCGGACCACTGGGACAGCAAGGTGCTCTCCTGCAAGAACTGCAGCATCCAGAGGGGCCTAAAAAAGGTACGGCACGACAGGAGGACAGTTCAGTCCAGACAGTAGAACATCTGGTTCCAGGTCCGCTGTTCTGGAGACAAAGAGGAGCTGGTTGTTTTTATTCCAGTCATGTGGTCTTCTAACCTTCTACATCTGCGTCCTCTCAGCACCTCCTGTTGGCGCCCTCGGATGTAGCCGGGTGGGGCACCTTCATCAAAGAGCCTGTTCAGAAGAATGAGTTCATCTCAGAATACTGTGGAGAGGTTCGTCCATCTGGTTCAGTCAAGTCAAACCAAAGGCACAAGCTTCATTCATCAGCCCTGTGTTTGGTCTTTTATACTCTATTCACAGTATTTATAATGTGTGTGTGTGTGTGTGTGTGTGTGTGTGCAGCTGATCTCCCAGGATGAAGCTGACCGGCGTGGCAGGATCTACGACAAATACATGTCCAGTTTCCTTTTCAACTTGAACAACGGCAAGTATTCCCCTCTCTCTTCCCCCCCGGTACCCGTAGCCGTCCCGCGCCGTCGCTGGATCCTAATCTAATCTGTGATCTCATGTCTCCCAGCAGATTTCGTCGTGGACGCCACGCGGAAAGGGAACAAAATCCGCTTCGCAAATCATTCAGTTAATCCCAACTGCTACGCGAAGGGTAAGACCGAGAGGCTTTTTCGCCGAGCGAGATTGAAGTGAGGAGGAGATTGTTGTTGTGGCGTTGAACCGCTCTGGTGTTGGTTAACGGTGGGTGTGCTGCTGTTGCAGTGGTGATGGTGAACGGAGACCACCGCATTGGGATCTTTGCCAAACGCGCTATCCTGCAGGGAGAGGAGCTCTTCTTTGACTACAGGTAGAGTCACGGGTCTTCTCGTTGCCGTGGCTACGTCAGCTACAGTATTTGTGAAGTCGGTGTTATTCGGTCGCTGACTCAGACTCTTCTTTCCCTCCTCTTACAGATACAGCCAAGCCGATGCCCTCAAATACGTGGGGATAGAGAGGGAGGTAGACGTGACTTAGCTCCACCACGCTGCGTTCCCCGCGACCCGTCCCCGGACTCCTTCGCCATCCCCCCCGCTACCGCTTCTGCCCCTTCCCCCCCGACAGCATCACACCCAGGCCGATACGTTTTTTCCCCCCCACGAACAGTCGCTGGCCCTCATTCGCTGCACACTTCCAAAACGTATAAAGCCCCACCACCTCCTCCCCGCTGGCGGCGTGTATTCCTGCAAACATCAACCTTCTTCAATGACAGCACATCCCCCCCCTCCACACTCACCACCTGCTCTCTTCTCTGCTCCCGCCTCCTTCCAAAACCCCCGCCCACCTTGCAAGCTTATGAAACTAAACAACTTAGAATGGCAATAACACCCACTATTAATTAATATCGCTTACCGGGAGCGTCACCGCCGGGCTTCTTGCTCCAGCGAAGCTAAGAGGTGGTCACTATCATACCGCGTGTTGCTCTCCCAGTGGTTTTGTTACTGTACTTAGAGCCGGGCTTTTGTTTGACCTCTCTATATGTAACGCAAGCTTTTACATTGTACCTAATGATGAACAGTGAAATACAGTGCATGTATTGTCTCTTGGATAAACAAACCATTAAAACATGTTAGCCAGTGCGTTAGCTTCAGTCAAATGGCACTCTGCGGAGCCACTCAGTATCGTAGTGTGATGTTACCCATGTCTCTCAGAAGAACTAGCCCAGGTTCTGCAGTATCAGTA
Organism: Hoplostethus mediterraneus; assembly: GCA_034670385.1. Classification (NCBI taxonomy): domain Eukaryota; kingdom Metazoa; phylum Chordata; class Actinopteri; order Trachichthyiformes; family Trachichthyidae; genus Hoplostethus; species Hoplostethus mediterraneus. Next base: position 733,950 of record JAXDDW010000034.1, on the reverse strand, counting down.
TGCTCCTGTGTGAACCTTGTCCGTGGCTAGCATCACCACCACTTCTTTATGGTGAAATAAGTTATTGTGCATTTATAATATCATTGTTCTGCAAAAATAGGCAACCGGATGAGAAACCGACTGACTGAATGTAAACTGTAGTTGGTGGTGGAGAGATCTCATTCCTGCTTTCATTTCACACGTCAAAACCCCCCGCGCCGCCGGTACTGGCAGTGTACTTGCGCATCGATCGCATGTACCCTTAGTTTACACGATCTTCAAGTTCTCACACCACAAAGAGACCACGTATTGATGAAATAACCAATCACACAATAATAGTCTTCCTTTTTAAAAGTGCCAAATGATTCCTCACCGGGATAATGTTGTTGCAGTGTGGATGTGTTGCGGACTTTAACAGAGCTGCGTTCAAGATTGGAAGGTTATGATCACGAGAAAAGCTAAATTACAAGTATTTGACCAAATACTAAAGTGCCCCACAGTGAATGTAAAGCATCATTCATCATCTGATCAGTTTTCTCTTTTTTTTTTAATCTCATCCAGGTCTTCACCCAGTTTCACCCAGTTTTACATTAAAGCCCCTTCAACTGAGATCTTTCTTAATAGAGATGAGTGAAACAAAATGGAATTTACTGCTATGTACAGTGTATGGCTATAAAAATAAAACTTTAACTTTATACATTACAACATGTGTCTCGTCTTTGACGTTCATTGAGCGCATTCACCACAGAACAACACGAGAGGCCATTTCCTTCAAGCTTCTTTTATTGAGGTGACAGTTTGGTTTTGCCTTGATTTACACAGTCATGGTCATTTACAGTGAAAGTATCACAAAACAAAACCAAGCCTACTAAGAAAGAAGAGAAAAATGCCTAAATTTCAGTTCTAATAGGATTCAGTTTGGTGGCCCAGAGAGGTGAACCTCTGGTCTGACCTGCCTGCTCCTCCCTGCCGGTCCTGATTTCACTGACGAACCGCTGCAGTCGAACATCTGACTGACACGTCACTCTTGACAGGGTATCTGTATCTTTTAAAAGTCCAAAAGTCCTAAAATGATCTATTTTTAAGGCCATAAATACAGTTGCGGGTGTTATTTTTGCTGCATATTCCATATCATATTGTTTCTGTTTTTATTGGACTTCATGCTACTTAACAATAAATTTCCTGGTGCCCTTTTTCTCATAATGCCCATTTATAGTTTCAGAAACTTCATTAGCTATGTTGAATTTCTTTGTTTTGCTTTTTTAAACTGGTCTTAAATTAAATTCCAGGTGGTATTTAAAAGGTCTTTCTGAAACCTGCAGATACCCTGCTTGAGTTAACAGCGTCCTCTTGGTCTCCCAGTACTCCCTCTACTGGCTACCGGCTAGTATATCCTCCTTGCCCACAGAAGCCTTCGTCCTATTATTAGGATGCAGGTTGGGCGCTGTAGTAGCGCCGAGGCTTAAAGCACAACACTGGACCAGGGAGGAGCCATCCCGGACTGCACCCAGGCCTCGCTTCTCTCTCGCCGTACTACTGTTGGTGCACTACAATAAGTGAGTTGGACGGGTTGGCATCGGTGCACACATAGTTTTCATCAGCCATTGCCCAACATCGGCAGGGGACCTTGGTGAACAAACAAGCTATGACTACACAAACCAAACACATGTTGGTACATTCAGTCGCACGTACACACGCTCCAGGGACCACGCATGGGCTAACTAATGAATGGCAATGCAGAGATGCTGCTAGGCAGAATGCACATATAATCCATTTACAAATGAATACAGTGCAGTGTATACATTTATAGCAATACATACATAAGTCACTGTCCTAACAGGCTACAAAGCGTAAGTTGCAGACTGGTCTAATATGAACTCTTGAGTGAGTGGTGATTGTCCATTTAACAAAACACAAATTATTATTATCGTATCGATCACAAACTATCAATTTCACTCGTTGTTTTTTTTCTCACTGTTCATTCCCATTCATCTTATCACAGCACATTCTTTAAAAATAGAGCCTGAAAAGTGCCAGTGTTGGCAGAATCTGTACATTTTCATACATCGGTAATCGGTAATTCCTGCCTTTTTGTTTTTTTTTTTTTTTTTACATTGACGGCCTTTCACAGTACAGCGCTGTCCTTTGAATGTAGATGTATCGTTGCTGCACAGAAGAACAGCTGCTGTACTGTCTTTATCCTGAGCATGCTTTTAAAAGCTATCATGGATGTCGTTTCACTTTCAGCGCTGAGCAGCCTACAGAGACGAGCTGTAGCGTCTGCCTGTACATTGCAGAGTCATAGGATTTACATTCAAAAACACGCCCTGTTACTGTCACTTGTTGTATAGAAACCATAGGAATAAAAAGAAAAGTCGTTAAACACCTTAGTCACATATTCACGTATACACTCATCAAATCCTAACTGCTAGTATGCATCTGCAAATGAAACGGATACATTAACATCATTGGTGCATTGGAAGAAGCTGATATTATTGCATGTTACTGCAAAGTGCTGTCGTCATGCTCTAGATATGCATAGCTATCTTTTTTTTTCTTCTTTTTTTTCCACATACATATTAGTGCTTTAGCTACGGATGATAGCCCTAAGCTTTGGTTACACCGCGCATCAAATGGATCTGATGCAATTTCATTTTTCCAGAGAGGGAAATGTCATTGGACCAGAGTGAAGTTGAGTTTTGACCTCTCCGCTGGAAAAAACGCTAAAGAAGCAGCAGCAATGACAGTGCAGTGCAGTCCTGCAGCATACGCAAAAATACTCGAGCAGTGTGGTGAGAAGTATAAGGTTAGCATTTACACTCTTGTGGTCCTCTGTACATTATGTCAGTGTGTGTGCGTGTGTGTGTGTGTGTGTGTGTTGATGTGAGCTCCTCCAGGTGGCCGTAAGGGAGCAGCTCTTTCCTGAAAGACGTGTGTTATTGGAGATGATCCTCCTGTGTGCTGTCACACAGAGGGCTGCATCTGACCTGCAGCACCAGAAGTAAGACACAAAGATTTGAATGACTTGTTTCATTTGCGGTCGTCCTGTCCCCGGTGAGATGAAACATCTCAACTTTGATTCTGCAGTACACCAACAGTCATCCTGCTCTATGGCAACACCAAGCCTGTTAGCTCCCACACCTAGTATCTTCCTATCATCGCCCTTTCACTTCTAAAGCCTCGTGGTTGAGAATGTGTCAGGAATCGGAGCATACTGTAATTGGCAAAGCTGCTATCTACTGCACTATGGCAATTCTGAACCGTTAACATGTGCCGTTTTTGTATAGGTAATGCAATTTTATAGGCTGCAATACAACAAATATAAGCGTATATACCTCCCACAATCTTTATATGTATCATCTCAAAGCTCCATGCTTTTCGGTATGTTCTCTCTTCGGTTGGTTCAAAAAGCTGGGAAGAAAATGTCTTGTTTTTTTCTTTGTCGATGTTTATTTTCTTTGCTCTGGTTCATTGCTCCAGCTCTCAGATGTGCTCTGGCTCGCCGCTCAAACCCGAGACGGGATGTTGAGCTATGGTGTCACAAATGGCTCTAAGAGAGATTGTCATCAAAAGGTATACCGTAGATGGTATGTTATCAATACAGTAAGATATTGGTAGCTTTAAATATGGCCCAGAAAATCAATAAAATACAAGAGGTGTGAACTAAACGTCACTTGAACTCCTGCTCCCACAGTGTCTAATCTAAATCCCTATATGAATAAACTACTGTAGTTACTTCTGATCAAGCTTGCTCTGATGAGGCACTTCAGTATTTCACCCTGCAATACAGTGTGAGACTTGTTGGCTACTCACGCAATATGGGGCTTGATTTGAACTTTGAACCCAGCAAAACTACAACTTAACAAAATACTATGTAGAGCACCAGGCGTCAGATCCCATGTAACTGGGGAAAGGAAAACAAACCAAAAATAAATAAAATGAAAAAAGAAAAAAAAACAGAAGACAGGTTGAAGGAATTATAAAACAAAATACAGGTATTTGTAGTTGTTGTGCCAGTTCACCCCTACCCAGCCCCCACCCCCCTCCACCCCACCAATCAGACCCCACCCACTTTCCCACAGGTCCTACGATGCTAGCCGCTCCTGAACTCCTCCTCAATTTCCGGGAGGTTTTTTCTTTCTCTCCTCAGGGTCTCGGTCAGCGGCCTGGAGCTGCTGGGCGACTCCAGGTTCTTGGGTTCGTTGGTGTGGTAGCTGCCCTTCTGCTGGTACACGTAGATGTAGATGCTGTACAAGCCTATGAACAGCAGCACCACCGCCACCACGACAAGGACTGAAGAATGGAACAAACTCAATTAGGGTTTATTGTTTTGAAAACTTAATTGACAACACCCTGAGAAAAGAAGTGCTCCTAGAGAAATGCTATTGACTAGGAGCAAGCACTATTTGACTGACTTCTTCAGTGTTGGTGCATTGTAGGTGTATTGTAGGGGGTGGTTCTGGGATGGCAAAATGTACTGTCTGCCCACTTGATGAACCCAATGACAAACCCACTTTCACCCACCCTTCTTCCTTCTAATGTCTAAGCCAATTCAGGTCAGTTGGTAGAGCATGAGACTCTCAATCTCAGGGTCGTGGGTTTGATCCCCACATAGTGTCATGTACCTTTGTATGTTGCCTTTGATAAAAGCGTCTGCTAAATGACTGTAATGTATTTAAAGTAGTAAACTGTGAGTGTTTTGATGATTTTGGCAACATCTTTGCTGTGGGGTTTCTGCACTGCACGTCCCAGACATCATTTGTTAATCAAACAGTGTGGCCAGTGCTGTGACATCTTTCTGTTGAGGACTTTTGTCTGTTCAGCCACGGTGGCTATCGCTGCTCATGCTAAATACCCAGTTCTTCTTCTGTTTATTCCAAACAAACCGCTGTTGCTGCTGCTGGAAATGTAAAATGCATCACTTCCTGTACGCCAGAGGATTTCGCCCAGGAAACACCATACCTGACACCGGGTGTTTAGAACAGCAAATGTTAAAGCTTTCCTGACCTGGCTAGAGGTCCAATCACTATTCTCTCATGTCACAGATTATTACTGTAACTAACTATTACTCTAACAATTAAAACGTTTTGACTTTTCAAGCTGAAGTGAGCACACTTGCAAATTTCCTTCAAAAGATTTAAGCATTTCTAGGTTAATGAAATGCAAACAAGCGTTGATTCATCGTGGACTCCGCTTCAGGGAGTAGCAAAGCACAGGAAGCTACTATTAGCGTGACTCACAAAACTGCTGATTCATTATCTCAACATTAGGTTTAGGTTGTATTTCTGATTGCTCATCATTCATGCTGCACTGCAAGGAATGATCTGAATGACTATTGTATTATGTCAATTGGCAATACAGAGTAGCAAAACATTTATTTGCATCAAAATGCTGAGGGATATTACTTACTAGGGGTATTCACAGGGAGAGGACATTGTAACAGGCAGTATTTCCTCCCATTAATCATTGTGGTAGAATTTGTTCACTGGCAGCGCAATTTATTATAAACTATATCCAAGAGATGTAATTTCTCGGCGACACCGTATAATTATGAGCCCTGTATCAATCAGGAAAGATGTCTGATAGCCAGGGGACGTCATTGTCGGGGCGCCTGGCTAGCACAGTAATCTCTAATGGCACGCTGATATTCTGCATTGCCATAATACCTTCTGCATCTGTATGATGTATTAGGCTAAAGCATCTATCAATGATGAATAGTAAGAGAGGGGCCGTGCAGACTAAATATAGCTGATCCGGTAAGGGTCTCAGACAGGGATGGAGCAGAGAGCCTCTGAGCTGCTTCCTAATCCTGGGAGCCTTTCATAATCAACAGGGGGAAATGCTGTGCTTTATTCCTGCTGTGCTGCACCCCGGGCCCCTTGTCTCGCCACTCCACGTGGCCCCTCGTAATGAGGGACAATGTCAAGGAGTAAATGGGTGAGGAATTTCATATCACACACTGATGTTCCCTAGAAATCTATATATAGTGAGAGAAATGGAGAGGATAGCGTCTTTCATATCACAGGTTCTGTTTCATATGACAGCATTTCACCTAACTGCTTATTTGTGGAAACTCATCTTTTCAAGAAGTGCCCTCACATCTCCCTCTCCCCACTGAATATCTCCTCTCTATTCACCCTACCTTGCTCTATTTACCAGAAATCCCTTCTGTCTCTCGCCTGAGCGTTTATTCTATTTTTCTGCTTGCACTTTGATCTGCCATGATTGCTGTATGGTCACAGGAATATTGTAAAGGCACTAAGACTGCAACATTTGCACTCCTGATTTTCGGTCACTTGTAATTTTGGTGATATGGGAATTGAAGCTTATTGTGCTGTTGCACACGCAATGGACAGCTAATTTCTGATAGTAGCTCATACATTTCTGGCAAAGACAATGATGCTTATACTCACCTATATACACAACTAGATTAAAAAATAATCTGACTTTCAATAAGAAATAATCGTCAGTGTGATAATGCATTAGAAATGTCTGCTTACATATTTCTATGACAGTGTACTTGGTTCTGTCAAGCACGTAACATTTTAGGGTGATCAGTCAGAGGATAGAATAAACACTCAAAAGCCCACGTTGGAATCTGACAACCCTGCTCTAATTTGGGATTAGAGGATTTTAGGAAAATATGACAGAGAATTTGTAACTGCTCAGTGGGGAAGGGAGGGATAGAGAAAGAGAAATGAAAGGGGACAGGGAAGAAATATCCCGCCTCGTCTGTGTGTATTCAAAGCGACATTTGACCAGACAGTATTAAAGTACAGTAAAAAAAAAGTACCTGTTATCCAAAACAAGCCCAGGTCATCGTGGATATAAAGATATTCTGGAAGTGGAGAAGTACACACATAAGTGAATGAACATACAATCATATTCTCTGTGTACTGGTGCATTGTGGGACATGTGATCTCACCTATGCCAGTGAACCAGGGATCCACCTCCCACGGTACATAACCCAGGACAGGAGGGAAGGCGCCGCAGTTGGACTCGGAGACGTAGCCTTGTGTGGTCACCGGGGGCTCTGTTTCATTTGGCCGGAAGAGGGCCTTCAGAGGGGCGTAGACGTTGTACCTCACCCCAGATATGCAGCCTATAAAGCCTGGAGCGTTATGCCTCTGGATCTCATAGTCGATGTCACCAACCTCTGAGGGGGCAAAAAGAAGTATTAACGAATCAGATTGGCATCATGAGTGTAGTAAATGTTAAAATGAATAACTGGTAAATTAGACGTTTACCCATCACTCTGCCCAGGAACATGGACTTGGGAGAGTCAAACCTGGCGTCCTCCACCAAGGTTATCTTTTCTACTATGGGCTCCATGTAATCCACCTGTAGGTAACGGGTAATAATTGATACATCTCTTCTTCAGAGCATTGTCATGGATATGCAAAGAGAAAGTGGAAATGAATGGATACAAAAACTCTTTAAAATTACAAAGCACTTTACAAAGACCATAGTTCCAAGTAAAGACCAAGTAAAATGATGCCTGAGTTTTTTTAGCTTGATCTCTGGTTATTGCGCAGCCCTGACAGAGAAAGTCCGATCACCGTCTTGAGCTGGAAGACTAGACTAGACTGGAATGACCAAAAGCCCAAGGACCTCAGAGTGCGCTTGGGCTCAAAAGAGGTTAAAAGCTCAGAGAGGCAGGTAGGCGGTGGTCACGAGTCCCTTGGCACTAGGTACATGAAGCTGCTGTATTTCCTTAATTCTTGTCAAGAGTCTGGCTGTAATTTGCTGGGTAACACAGGTGCACAGGAAGTCACAGTAGTCGAGATAAAAGGAAAGGATAAATCACAGTTTCCAGGTCATTCAAAGACAAGAAAGCTCTAATTTTGGAAGGTCTCCTGAGCTGTAGAAAACATGGCTGCTCATCGGTCTTAACACGTTGGCAAGCACCTGTGTCTTGATGGTCCTGTTGTGTCTGGTTATGTTGACGTAGTGGGGGTATCCATCTGCCAGGTTTCGGTGAGTCAGCTGGTACTTGTGGGTTATCAGCCCTAGCCTATACCTCAGATCTAGGCTACCTGTGGAGAAAGAGATGAAGAGGAAAGAAATCAGTAGCATATAAAGGCAACTACTGGTGTTTGTGGCAATTGTGGTTTCAGCCAAAAGTTCAAGCATTCTTAGCCTCAGATGACTTAGGCTGTTACTGGGCTCTTCCTTACCGTCGGTCTTGAGGATGACCGCCATGTAGTCCTGGACGAAGGAGCTGATGTAGATCAGCACGGCCGGGGTGTGGAGGGTGTTGAAGCTGAACTCTATGTCATCGGCCGTGTCGTTGTACCCAAGGCTGAAGTTGTCGTAGTGTGGATCGATCCAGTTGGCCCACGCTGCTTCATCTGATATAGGGTTTCTTTCGTATGTCGTACCGCAGCCACGAGCCAATCTCAAAGTAGGCTCCAATGTCTTTCAAAAAAGATCATCGTGGGATTAGATGCTGCATCGACTTCTGTACTGTACTGACCACTTCAAATAAGGTGAAAGGTGTAAACTCACCTCTATGGCAGTAGAAACCATCAAAGGCTGTGTTGTTGCAGTCACAGGTGTAGGAGGCGTATCCCTCTATACACTGACCACTGTTTCGACATGGTATAGTAGCATTGAGACACTGGCCAGTACAGTTCCTCCGTATGCCTTGTTCTTCATTTACTTTCCCCTCTAGATCCAGAGGAACACCATTCAGCCGTAACCCTCGCAGGCAGCCCAAGAACGGTCTCAGGGTGCGGTTGGCTGCGCCTGGATGCACAGGACACTATTATTAGTCATGTACATATTCATCTTCATGCATGAGTTTGTAGGAGAAAAAATTCATCTGTGCGATGCCGCTCATCACTCCAAATTTACCTAGGCAACCTACCTACAAGGAGAGGGTGTGTAAACTCCATGCTGACGAAGGTCTGACCCGGGAAACGTGTGACAGCCCAAGGTTGGTAATCCACCTTGATCCGGGCCAACTTCACGTTGATCTCAGCCTGGACAAAGTGCCACTCATTGTCATTGAGTGGCACAGGGGACCGCAGTGTCGTATTAATGATGCCATCGCCAACCATGAATAGAAACAGAAGGTTGTGGGTGGCTGCGAGAGGACAGGAGGGAAGAAAGATGACCGAAGGGATCTCATGAAGACTCAATCTGACTAACCTTTCTCTCTCTGGGGGATAGCTACTTGAATCAAATCAGTGCAACTCACTGTTGAGCTCTATGCGTATGAAGTTGCGGAGCTGTTCGTCAGAGTTCTCCAGGAAGACACCGTGGTCGCGGTACGTTTTAAAGTGGAAGGAGATGTCAGCGCTGGAGCCGGGCCTGAAGGTCGGGAAGGTGATGTAGGTGGGCTTGGTGAAGGCAATGGTGTTCCAGATGTTTCCTATGGGAGACATTGGGACATTGATGAAAACCGAGCCATTTACTCACCATCCCTGGGTCAACGTACGTGTTGGTATGAACGTTGAAGCTTACTGTCGCCATGGCAGCGGAGGGGCCCGATAGTGAACTGTGCTTCTGAGCCGGTCCGGTTGGTGTCCCCTACCACCACCCGCCTCACGGGGAGGTGGTCTTTGAAGTCCAAGTAGCCCTTGTCTGAGTACCTGGGAGGCCACATCGGGGATGTTTAGACCTCGACATCAATATCACAGTCACAAGCTTAAGCTGCTGAAATCGTCCAACTCTTACCACTGTCTATAGTCTGCATCACAGTTACACTGAAACTTGGGGTCGGTGCAGGTTTGGTTGATAGAGCAGCCACACTTTTGGACCTCCCGGAACGCTCCGCCCCAGTAATAGTGGCTCTCATTATTACGGCCAATCCAGTAAGCAAAAGGTCTCCCATCTAAAAGAAACAACAAATACACCACATATGTGTTTGTATGGGTTCGCTACATTTCTTGCCCGTCAGTCCAATTTCCCGCTTTGTCGACCAACCCCACTTACTGGGTGTGTTGAGGAGGCGGGACTTATAGCAGGCGTAGTCGATCCACTGCTCACAGTACATGGAGGTGTTGGCCAGGGCAGTGACCTCGTCCCAGGAGGCGTTCCAGTAGTTGACGTCTCCTATGTACGGCCGGTCCACTGTGCTCCCACTCACCTTGGTGCCGTCCGCACGGTCATGCATAATCACTGTCCAAGCTTTATATGCTGCGCACAGGGACAGGTCATAGTCATAAAATAGTAAAGGTACTTTATTCTCAAGCAAGACAATCCCATGGAGGAAGATAAAGGTGAAAGGAAGAGGGAAGTAAAAGCTGATTTTAAAAAAAAAGGACATCATCAATTTTTGATGCAATTTTTATGTCTGACAAGAGTCTTCAGAGCTGAAATTTTGAAGACAGCTTAGATACTGGGCCCTGGGATATTTAGGATTCATCACATCACACACAAACACACACACACATGCATGCACGGATGGAAACAGATGTTGCTTTCTACACCCATTTAATTTCTCATTAAATTTCAGTGCCCATTCCTGATAACACAACAGGAATGTGATAACTGACTTTCCCTATCCGGCTGAGGATCCAGCAACTCTGCGGCAATACCATTCATGTCCATGCTATCGTGTACATTATTTAACACAACCCTGATGGCCCTGTTTGCAGATTGGATTGGTGACAGTGATTACTTACATTTCATTTTGCAGTACACTTCAAACGGTTTCAGGGGTCCACTGAGATCAGGATCGATAGTGTAGTTGCCGGACCAATACTTGCCATGGAGCCTGTAGGCCTCACATGACTCTTTATACACCGCTGTGCAGGAGAAGAATTTATTGATTCGTCATTATTTGCCAGAAGCATACGGCAGCACGGTCAACTGCAATTAACTACAGGTTACAGTAATAAGATTACCAGCCAGCACTTACACATGTGACACACTTCCCCTTTATAGCCCGTGTTCTCACACAGGCAGATGAAGTCATCCCAGGACTGGATACATCTGCCTTCGTGTTCACATGGATTTGGGGTGCATCTGCAAAGAAAACGTAAGGTTATAAAAGCAAGAGTGTACATGATGACGTCAGTCTCTTATCTGGCCAGTCAAAGCTCATGTCTCTCACCCTGTCTCTCTTTTCTTTCTGATCTTTGTTCCTCTTTGAAAGCCCTCGGGCAGGGTGTATGAGACGAGACTTACAATGAGGTGATGAATGTCGTCAACCCTTTAGAGTGATGTCTCACTCTAAAGACTCTTAAATAATTTGCACATCAGTGGCAAATGCTGCACATGCATCAAAATTAAGATTAACACTCAATACATTTAGGTGTCTATGTCACTTTTCTGCTATTTAGAGGAGATTAAGCTGCTTTCCACTGCTGATACTACTGGGTTGAGGATGTATACCTCCACTCTATCCAGGATATGACCTATAGTACTTCAGCTAAATCCTCAGTTCCTACCTGTCAGTGATGCCGCAGGTACCTAGCAGCAGCTCAGCATAGCGCCCCCACTGACGCTGCAGTATAATGTCAATATCAAGCTGCTCGTTGTCGATGTAAATCTGCTGCATGCAGCCATGGAAGTGGTTCAGCTTGGTCTCACACTTCCTGATCGTGTTGTTTGTTTTCGGACACCCTGATGGCAGAAGTATACAAATCATTTACACGTTGACACCGGGGAAATGTCAGCTGTTGTTTAAGTCATCCCCTCACCTCCAAAAAAGTAGCGGTCCCCTGTCCGAATTGTGAAGGGGTTGGTGATCTTCAGCGGAGAGGCCTCCTCCTCATCAATGGTGAGGGTCAGCAGGCTGTCTTTGGCCACCAGGTCCACAGTATGCCAGTAGCCATCATTCAGTCTGTATCCTAGGGAGAAAAGGACAGTCCATGATACAATGATTCTATCAATGCTATCGATATAGAAATCACATGCAGAATACAGAACGTTCATCAAACTTTGCAAGTATCAGGCATTGTAGGTGCAGTTTCTTCTGTATGTTCAAAGCTGCTTTAAACTAAAATAAAAAGTAAATAAATAAAGCAAATAAAAAGCATATAGCCAGCACGTGACCTGGAAGTGACAGAGATTGCATGGACCCACCTGCAGCAAACTGCAGTTTCTTCTTGCCGGGCTGGAATATCGTGACGTTGACCTGTCCCTCGCTCAGGCCCAGCTCCAGAGCACCCAGGTCATCGGCGAAGCGTGTAAACATCAGCAGCCCGGTGTAGTCCCAGGAGCGGAACTTAAACTTGACAAACATACGAGGCTTCCCGAAGAAGCCTGGCACCTGCAGATAGTTGTTGGGCCCAGCGAAGGTCATGGGTTTGAGCAGAATGTCACGGCAGGCGTAGTGCATCTTTTTCTGAGGTGGGAAAAAAAGAGAAAATGGCAAAAGTAACTATACAATTTTGGTGAACACTATTACACAAAATAACACGTATCATCTTGAAATACTAATATTATGATTCGAATGCTAGGATTAACGGTTCAAGCTTCATGAAGAGCTCCACCTTCCGTGGGATGCGGATCTCGGGTTCCTCTCTCTGGGCCAGGTCGATGATGTTGATCCCGTTGATGAAGACGTTCTCCAGGCAGCCCCGGAAGTTTGGCGTGGTGGGGAGGTGGGGAATGTTGGTCTCTATCACACCACCTACATATAACTAAGACACAGAGGATGTATTCATGTGTGTTTATCAATCTGGATGGAACTGACTTTTGAATAGCCATTAGTTACCTATCATACCATGACCTGCGACAATACCCCATTCTGTTTGGCTGGAGGGATGTTAAAGTCATTTACAATACATTCTAACTGGACATCTAATCACCGTTGTAAAGTAATGCAAAAGCAAGATTTTCACATTGCAAGGAAGAGGCTTTGCTGTTAAAATAGGTTTAAATAAACAGTTTGTATTGTTAACACGTGTCTCTTTAAAAAAGTGACTTTCTTTCTTCCTTCAGGCACTCATACGTAACAAGCTCTTTGAAGTACCTGGGTGTCCAGGTCCAGGTAGGTGAACTCTCCCTTGCAGATGGCTGTCACCGTCTGACTGTCCACCGTGAAGTTCACCTGTCGACCGTAGCGCTTGATGGTGACATAGTGCCAGTGTTGGGTGTCAAGAATGTTGCCGGCGGTCAGCGTGGTTCGACCGTCTACATTGTGTACTGTGCTGCTTCCTGAAAAATAGGAAAAGAAACACTTTAATCATACCCAGACCATGTCGGAATAATTCTCCAATTATTGGGCCTATGGGCAGGGCTCCAGTCATCAATTTAACCACCAACGCTAAATGCCAAGGAAATGTCTTCATTTCAGGTTTGGGAAAAACAAGGCTCTCTCTGCGGTGGATCATTGTTATTGTGAGGCAGATAATTCAATTTTCCATTTTTTTCTTTTTTCTTCTTCTTAATTTAACAGGGGCAGCGGGCAGTTCATAAACTGACCCAGAATGAGCTAAGAAGCTAAACTTCATCTGTAGCTCCTTTACGCAACAGGATAGAACAGCATCCATTCCACAAATCACACTTCTACATTACGCTTCCTACAAACGGCTGCGGGCCGTACCGAGACTAATGTGGAGGTAAAGACGTCCTCTCTTCAGCTCCAGGGTGAAGAGGTCTCCCTGAACCCCCTCGCTGTGCAGCAGCAGACCATCCTGCTCCAGAGTCTTGAAGTTCATGGCATAGTGGTCCTGCAGCGTACGGGACCTCTTTTCTGGGAACATGTAGACGACGGAGTCATCGCTGTTGTACTGCAGGACATAGGAGTCTGAAACACAGGGGGAAGATTTCAATTACTGCTCAAGTTGTTTTGGGTGTGTGTATGGGTGTGTGTCTCTCTGGCTGGCTGTCAGTGCCCGTCTCTCTGTGTGTTAGAGAGAAAATGAAGCTGTTGCCCAGTTCAAAGCCTTGGTGAGAGCTGGTGTCTTTCTGTCTATGGCCGTGGGGCTGATAGGAGGAGGATAAGTCACAAGTCTCATCTGCTCAGGCTCACCCCACCAGGCTCCGTATTAAAAGTGACTATAATTCTACCTAATCTCGTTTGTGTCGCTGCTTTTGATAAACACGTTCTCCCCTCGGGCTGCAAGAAAAGCACTGCCTCCTTCCAAATGCTATAACAGGTTGTTCATTACTTAGACTCAGATTTCAAATAGATAGGCTGAAAAACAGACTTGGGTATTACTAGAATGTATAGACTGAGCAAAATGTGTCAGAGGGTCGGGGTTAAGGGAATGAGGCATGAAGAAAGCAACGCCTCCGCTCCTATCATCGGGTAATCCTCTCTGGAAGATTCGACGTTGTTTATTACCAAACAGGAGTTCTGGCATTGTAATTCCTGCTCCTACAATCCCCGAGGTCATGCAGCCCAGATTATTATTAAGTTATTTTATATGAGGTGATATTGAGTCATAGCATTAACTGAGTAAATGCTATGTGACACATTTCGCTGTTGAACTGGTTTACACTGGGTACTTAATATAGTAGATTTAGTGGTAATACAGAATGTCAATGAGTGGGAATCAGTTGTTGTTATTTAGTATTAACCAGGACTTTTTTTTTTTTGTACCATAGGGACAGCCAAACAGCTCCAGCCTCACGCCAATCTTCCCTCCGTCCTCAGTGTTCCACGCCAGAGGCAGCAGGCGAATGTGTTTAGCAGTGAAGGCGTAATGGAAGACATTCCTCTTCACCTGATAGTAGTTCCAGTTCCCCGGCATCGTCTGCACGCAGAGGGGAGAGAGAGAGAGAGAGAGAGAGAGAGAGAGAGAGAGTTATTGAGTCGCTGCAGCGGTGTTACTCCTTATGAAGCGGCCGGAGATGAACCGATGAAGAGATTAGCATTGTCAGTGCTGAGAGCTAATAAACTGTGCCGTCTCTCTTTCAGTGCCGGTCCTCGACGAAGAGTATAAGGGGACGTCCATCGATCCCTGCCCTGTTACGGCCCTCACCCCCACCCTGACCGTTCTGCCTCGGGCGCCACCTACCGAGTTGCCTCCTTTCATGACGTAGGGGGTCCAGGAGTCAGGTCGATCCCCGTAGAGCAGGGTGTACTTGGTGATCCAGTCGTAGGAGTTGAAGGTCCCCTGGGTGGCGATGGCCACCAGCCGGTACTTCCTGCCCAGGTCTACCTGCAACCATGGCTGTCTGTCCCTGGGGGATGGAGACCAGCCACTGCTTCCTGGGGGTGACAGAGAGAGGGAGGGAGGGAGGGAGGGAGGGGGTGAGAGAACGAGATATGATATGTTCCCAGTTATGGATACACTTCAACTTGGATGAAATCATGACAGCTATTTTGAACTTATGTCACTTACGAGGAACTCTACAGACCAAGTAGCCAGTTATGTCCTGCTGTTGTTTACCAAGCAGTTGTTAGTAGTGTTCATGTAGTGTTCATTCAGTGACATAAATTCAAAATGGCCACCATGGGAATAAGGTAAAAATGGAGATTGGCTCAACTGAAAGGAACAATTTGTTGATGAACGGAAAAATGACCAAATTAGTAACTTACCGTACAATTTGGCAAAATTGGCCGAGTAGAGGAAGTTATATCTGGAGGAGGCGAGGAAGGAGGAGGCGTAGAGCCCCGACACCAGCGGGTCCACACATTCTCCTTGCAGTGACAATAAGGAAGAGAGGAAGAGGAAGAGGAAGAGGAAGAGAGGAAGAGGTCTTGATTCTCAGATCATAGCAGTCTCACATTTGTTTCATGTATTTCTGGGCAACAAAGTCTAGTACAGCTGTGTAGCCAGATAAGGGAAGATCACTTGGATTTTAATTAGTAGACACAAACCGTGAAAATGCGGCCAAATCAATCCAATTAAATTCAGAGGAAAGGGCAAACACATTCATTCTTTCTGGTGTAAAATGTACTGCTGGAGAACTTCATCAAGCTTCACGAGGAGGTGGACCAGTTCTCATAAATCAACATGCCTGACATCTTCTCCTACTCCTGCAATGCATCGTCTTAACAGCTTCATTTCTATTGGGGTGGCATGGGATCAGCTGTAATGCATGGCATCAGCTGTAATGCATGGGACAAGCAGCCCCAAGTCATCGATTGTTCCTGCTGTCCTTGAAGTAAAGCAAAGAGAGAGAGAGCCCACAGAATGGCCCGGCCTTGTGATCTTCAGCTATGCAGAAACATTCAGAACAGAACGCTTTGTTTTTGGTTTTGTTGTGTGTATGGGTGTGTGTCTCTCTGGCTGGCTGTCAGTTCCCGTCTCTCTGTGTGTTAAGAGAGAAAATGAAGCTGTTGCGCAGTTCAAAATGAGTGCCTTGGTGAGAGCTGGGGTCTTTCCGTCTATGGCCGTGGGGCTGATAGGAGGAGGATAAGTCACAAGTCTCATCTGCTCAGGCTCACCCCGCCAGGCTCCGTATTAAAAGTGACTATAATTCTACCTAATCTCGTTTGTGTCGCTGCTTTTGATAAACACGTTCTCCCCTCGGGCTGCAAGAAAAGCACTGCCTCCTTCCAAATGCTATAATAGGTTGTTCATTACTTAGACTCAGATTTCAAATAGATAGGCTGAAAAACAGACAGGCGCTTGGGTATTACTAGAATGTATAGACTGAGCAAAATGTGTCAGAGGGTCGGGGTTAAGGGAATGAGGCATGAAGAAAGCAACGCCTCCGCTCTCCTATCATCGGGGTAATCCTCTCTGGAAGATTCAACGTTGTTTATTACCAAACAGGAGTTCTGGCATTGTAATTCCTGCTCCTACAATCCCCGAGGTCATGCAGCCCGGAGGAAGAAGACGGTGAGCAGTGGCTAGAAACAGGAGACGTTAGCAGAATTAGTAAGCAGGCTGCAGATGGAGCGAGGGTGCAGGAAGGGTGCAGGAAGGGTGCAGGAAGGGTGCATATGGAGCCTCAGTTTTGAAATGACTTTGTGAAGGGGGAACGGAGGATTCAGGCCATCAGAGCAGTGAGTAACCGTGAATGAATACCTCTGCAGAGATCCTGTACCACTCTGCCTACACACTAGCTTATATGGCAGAGGTGCTTGAGCTCTTGCAGCTTTAATTCTCCATTTCACCATGGCTCCGTTAACGTATCGGCCCTGCACGGGAGTATGAATCAGTCTGCCGTGAGAGCAGAGAGTTCTGTCACCCTTCGCACAAGGACGAGCAGAAACGTGCTGAGCAAGGGAAATGTGACCTTGACAGAGAAGCTTTCTGTTTCATTCATTTATCCTATAGGAATTTCAGGCGATCCATTGCTAAATGCTCGTTCGAAGGTACAGCTGGTTTGCCGCTAATGTCTTATAGGTATATTGATGTTGTTTTAATTCCTTGATACTGTGGAGGAGAGGTAGCTGGACCGTGACAGGAATGTAATGTGAAGAGCAGCTCCATCCCCAGACTACAGCAGGTTAACCCGGGCCACTCAACTCCTCTGCTCCTCCTCATGGCAACACCGTCACAGGCTCCGCCCCCCCCGCTCCCATTCCAGATCCCTCACTTCCTTCCCCTCTCTCTCTCTCTCTCTCTCTCTCTCTCTCTCAGTCCTCTGCTCCTATCTTCTTCCAAACTCAATCATCCAGCCTTTCATGCTCTCTCTTCCCTCCATTACCTCACTCTCTGCTTTTCTCTCTCTCATCAGCCCTCTATTATTTCCCTTTTCTCTCTCCTTCTCTCTCTCTCTCTCTCTCCCTCTGCTACTTCCCAAGTGGGCGGTGTCGTGTTGCAGTAGCTAAAGTGTACCTGAAGCCTATGCAGAACATTCCAGTCGCCAGGTCCTCCTCCTCTATCTCTCTCCCTCTTCTCTCCCTCTCTCTCTCCCTCTCTCTCTCTCTCTCTCTCTCTCCCTCTGCACCACACAAGGAGGTCTCTTATTCCATCTGTCATCAAGGGGTGGGTAGTGGTGTGGCTTTGAAGCGCTCTAGCACCAGTCTTGCTGACTCATCAGTCTGCAATATGTAGGCTGGCCTGACTGGGCTGACACATCGTTGCCGCTGGTTTTCCCTGTGCATAGAGCCACCTCTACTGGATGTCACCCACTGGGTTATGATGCATTGCTGCTGAGGTGTCACGCAGCAATCCTGTACGTGTGCCAAGTACAGACGCCTACCAGCACTGGAGAGTAAGACATTATTGAAACAGCACAGCACATCGGGGGTAGAATTCGATGCAGGCAAAATATAGCATGCTCTGATAGAGGGTTTTATTCAATAATTCATAAACCCGACGGGCATCACAGCGGGGACTGTCTGCCTGCCTGTCAGGAATGAAGAGAGGTGAAAAACCAAAATTATGCAGCACATCAAAGTCACAGCGTGTCTCAAATTCAAACCTCAGAATGCTGCATCCTCCTTTCTAAGAATAGAATAGCAACGTTTCCTCTCAGAGCATCCTGCCCCTCCCTCCCGAAATTTCAACTCCCCTCACATGGAACAAACAATCAGTTTCAGAGCTGATTGGGCTGCTAACCACAACAGAGAGCACGCACTGGAGAACATGCACACACACGTCACACCGTCCGAATATACCCGCACGCCGACCCCGTACACAAATACACACACACACACTCACTCAAACACACACTTTACACTCGCCATAGTGTGTCTTAGCCCCACCTCAGCCTGGGTCAGTGTGTTCTGGGATCTGAGGCTCCATTTTAATCTGGCACAGCTCCACTGTGCACATCCAGACAGCAGTTTTACAGTTGGCCTGGCCTGCAATAAGGCACTGGCGCTACCTCTTCTGCAGTACTACCATCTGCACATAATCACTCCAGCGCTAGCAACATCTGATGATGAAATGAACATGAGCATTGGCAAGCCATTTCCCCTCACTTTCACTCCCTGAGATTCATGTTGCATTTTTTTTTTTTCTTGCAATTCACTTTTCAATTCATATTACGTGGCATCTATTACCACTACAGAAAGATGACACCATTCACTTCCCCAGCACATCGTGTGACATAACTTGCAATACTCAGCATTGCAGGGCATAGTATACCAGCATTTTTCACCATTAATCTCCAAAAAATTGCATCCCAATAGCGAAATACCTGAACTGGAAGTATTATTTCCCTGAAGTTGATTATACCAGTATAAATAGGAGACCTGGGCCTGAGTTGAGCCTCTAGTATGGTCACAAATGTGAACAGGGAATACTGACCTATGCCCTTGAACAACCACCTATATGCTGTATTTGATCCTCAGAGAGAAATTACCAACAGTGGCAGCTGACATTTGCACCATTCAGCATCTCACATTCACAAGTGCACAGAAGTCACGTGACGACACATCCCTCCCTCTCCCACCTATGTGAAACCCAATGAGTCATGAGTTACTGTAGCCTGCAGGACTAATTAATAGTCAATTACACTATCATCTTCCGAGGTTATTCTGACACTGACATCACACAAAAAGCTTATTGGTAACCATGAACACACACACTATAACTATCCCCTCAAATCCATCATTGAAGCCCCATCAGCCCCACCTCTGCACAACTTAATTCACCACAAGATTGCTTGATTGATCCTGGACTTGTTTTTGTGCTGTCAGGTGTAGTCATGCTCTTAGCGAGCAGGATGCAGGGGTTTATGGACAGGTAATGAGCGCACAGCCCAGAGTACTGCAGTGGGGTGGTCCCGGTTAGGACGCCGAGTCCCGCTCTCTCGATCGCCACTTTGCAAATATTGCACAACGATTTGAGGGTTTTTTTTTAGCAACAACAAAAAAAATGTCACCGTGATGTGGATATTTTCATATAAAACATAACAACATAGATTCTTGAACAGGGCGAGAGTTGAAGCCGTATGCAGAAACTTGGCGTGCCGGCTGAGAGAAAGCACTGCAATGCAGACAGTCCAGTGCGATGGGGAGCACCGCCGTGCGCACCTTCTGCAGGACCGACACGTTTGGCTTTTACACTTTTTCGTGTGATCCCATGAAACAGTGATTTACTAAAATGCCAACAGCCCAGAGAGGCAGTGTGAAATCTAAGCTGTGTTGCAGGCTATGTCTGTTTTTTCCACTGCGTGTGTTGCCCTTCAAAGATCCTAAAACCTTACGTTTTGCCCTCCGGCGACATTTTCCACTTATAATACACCATTTAATCCCATAACTTTTTTGTTAAACATATGATTATATGCTAAACAATCTGCCAATCAGGTATTTCCATACATATCATATTTTTATAATTTTCTAGCAACCGATAAGAAATGAATAATTGCCGTTTCACAGGACTTACGTGATGAGCAATGTTGAAAACCCAAAAATAAGAGGCTTATGGTCAGTGTTTTGCAAATCATCCTTCACTTAGGACACGTTTCTCCGCGTAGGCTATGTAAATTAGACCGTAGATTGTTCTGCAGCATCCTTTCACCCCCCTTTTGCCCAACTTTAACTCGCGCAGCTCCAACTCCTCTTCCCGGGATCTCGGGCAGCCTCTACCGGGGCGGGGACGCGCATCGGTTGCTGGTGCTGATGTTGCGCTTCGCCGAGAGCGCGCACTTCTGTCTTTATATTCTGTAAAATATTTCTTACATTCAAGTCGTGCAATAGTCTTGTTTCCGAGCGATGTTATTGAACATTGTTATCGGTGTGCTTGACTGGCAGAGTGCTCATAGGCCTGGCAGTGGGGTTTCAGTGCTTCACCTCCAGCAGGACTGTGGATTTTTCAGGTGCAGAGGGGGATGGAAAGGGAGGAAGTGAAAAAAAAACTTTTGAGTCCGACGTAGATTGCTTTCCCAAAAAAAAAAAATTATTTCAGGTTATGTTCCATCTCCAAAGAATTCTTCAGGAATTGGTCAAGGACAATAACTGTCCCAATTGTATACTGGACTCTGGACCATATCACCAAAACACCAGAGTTACTCCTCTCCTCTCCTCTCCTGGCTTGGCATCGCTGCTCCCTGGCACAGTTCTCACGCCTGCCAACCAAAGGCGTACTGCACTATGTGAGGGGATGATCAAAAAGCCTCTCTCTCCAGCAACACAGATCTAAAAATGTACCCCCAAAAATAGGATGGAAAGCCCTTAATATCCAGTATCAACACAGCAGAACCACAGAGGAAGAGATGCACAGCAGAACAGCAGGCAATTCCACTGGCAGCCGATCTGACCTTGACCAAGGTCCATTAATACACTTTGGATGCCTGTATACCCATAAGTATGTCCAGAGCAGAACAGGTTACAGGATGATGATGCCAGCTGTGCCTCAGCTCAGGCTCATCCAAACACACACACACACACACACACACACACAAATACACACAGGCTGGATGGGGGCTGGGTAGGACTGAGGCAGAGAGGGATTTGCAGCAATGGGTGGCACACTGACCACAAAATAAAAAGGCTTTGGGATTAAGAAGTGGGTTTATGGGACGGCAGTGTGTCAGTGTTGTGGTGAGATTGAACGTCCAGGCCAGTGTGGGATTTACCATGTTTTCAATCAAATCAGATTGTCAGTGTGTAAGCTCCCTGCCACCAGTTCCCCCCTGAAATACTATAAGAGTATTTTATTATATCTGCGGCTGCAAGACAGTAGCAATCACAAAATGAATCTAGGAGAATGAAATAAGGTCAGAGCAGGGAAGACGGGGTATAGACGTGTGGTCCAGACACAACAACAAGGGACTTCATCTAGAAGTGATTCTTATCTTGTTTTTCTTTAAACAAGTGGAGAAAACTGCCCATGTGATGAGATTTCTCTTGTTCCCACTGCAAATCAACTTGTTTCAGCAATTTTCTAGAATTAATTGACATTATCTTGATATTAATTGTGACCTGCCTTATTCCAACTGCACCGGAAACATGAAATTTATCTCACACCATTGGCAATTTTTTAAACTTGTTTTAAGAAAAACAAGATTAAAAGATTCAATACTCGACTTAATAACCGGTTAAGATTGAGTTTATTGAATAGCAAGGGCAAGCAGCAAACTGGAAACTTTTACTCATCAATGAGTCAAGTTTATTTATATCGCCCTTTATCATGAACAGGCCTCAAAGGACTTTACTGGCCTAACTAGGTCAGGCAGATTTATGACACAATCAATTATCAATCGATTATGAGAAATAAGATGTCTACAGAATGCGATCAGGGCAAAAGCACATCAAAACTGAAAGAACTGGAGGATATAGCAGGATAGAGGATTACACAATCTTCATGAAGTACTTCGGCCCGTGGCCAGTATCACCATTCCATGTCCACCAGGGTCCAGCACCCATGTCCCAGATCAGCCAGGGCCCAGCACCCATGTCCCATACATCTGCACCTAACTCATAGGACTGACGTTAGAGGTTAGGCTGGATTGCCATCTGTTTCTGTGATGACCTTTCCCATTTGACCTCAGTAACCATAGAGACTGGCTGGTGGAAATCTAACACCGGTCTGGTTGGAGTGCTGAGCCGCATGAAAAACAAATGCTCAAGTGATAAACTGATTAACAGAGAAAGCAATCAATGAGGCACTGCAAAAATAACTTTCTAG
This sequence comes from Hoplostethus mediterraneus, assembly GCA_034670385.1. Classification (NCBI taxonomy): domain Eukaryota; kingdom Metazoa; phylum Chordata; class Actinopteri; order Trachichthyiformes; family Trachichthyidae; genus Hoplostethus; species Hoplostethus mediterraneus. The sequence goes on along the minus strand of JAXDDW010000034.1, from coordinate 711,589 downwards.
AACTTTCTAGTCATTTTTCCACTCAGTTTAAGAGAACTGAGATTTTCAGATTCAATTTCTTTCAGATTAAATAATTTACGATGGACACATTTTTAGTGCGAAGAATGGACTTGAAACTATGAATAGAAAATAAAAGGGACAAGTGAATCACCGGTCTAATGAACTTGTTTTGCACTAATGACATTTGCTTTCATTTGTTTTCATGTGAAATGAACTTGCGTGAGACGACACCATCTTGCAGGTATGGCCATGCAGTTGTACTGAAAACTCAAACTGTAGCGCGCCGAATGTCCACTAGATGTCAGACTTGGATCTCTGTCTCCCACACAACACCAAGACTTGACTATTGAGCTGTTGTCCAACTCTCTCCCTCAGCCTCTTCATCACTTGACTTTATTCTACGCCTCTGAAATGCTCTTTCGCGCTGCCTGAACCTGAACACCTGAACACCTGAACATTATCGACGAATGGATGAGAAAATCTTTTGGGTTAATGAAATGAGTCAAGCGAGCCACGAGCTACCTCAGTACGTCCGATCATCTTTGAGTGATTCATTAGAGAGTATATTGGAGGATACATGCACAGACACACGCGCACACGCACGCACACACACACACACACACACACACACACACACGATATGGTCTACTCTCACTCTTTCTTTCTGTCCCTCTCTCTCTCTAACCTCCTTCAAACACATAAACAACACACACACACACACACATAGTGATAAGGTCATGCTCTCTCTCTCTCTCTCTCTCTGTTTCTCCCTCTAACATTTTCCAAACACACACACACACACACACACGTACACATGCACATACACAAACAAACTCACAGGTGGAGACCCACCACCGCCTTGTTTCTCACAGGGATTTTTTCTTTTTTTTGGATCAGATTGTACTTTGGCCTACCCCCATTAGCAGCATGTGTGCTTTCCATAGGGGTGCCATTGTACATTGTACTGCATAGGACATGCGCTGAGGGTACAAGCACAAAAAAAATACACCCAGACACACACACACACGTTCTCACACACACGCCTACTCACAAACAGGGGTCGAGTCATGACTCACGCCCAGATGTTTCCAAGAGATAGTTTCGCCGATCTGTTATCGTGGCCGGGCGCAAGTTGTCAGGAAGACGGATGAAGGAATGTGCGAAATTGTGCGTGATGTGTCTTTATTTGTGTGCACCTGACATGTCAAACACAAAACAGTAATGAATTATGCTGACGTCGGTCGGTCTGAAAATGTGCACCGGGAACTAGCCACCGCCTATGGGAACTCAGGGGCCCCTGCGTTGGTGGGCCGGCTGCCGTAAACGGAGCTGTAGGGCCCAATCCCGTCTTGAAAATAAGCCCAGCAGGGGACACACAGATTGGGCTCCCACCTGTAACCCCTCCTCCCACTTGGTTTAACCCATCTGGTGGTGCGTGAACGACAGCTGCCACAACAATCCGCTTGACCATCTCAAGGGCGGACAGACCGACCGACCGACTCGGACGAGGAAAAGAGAGACCGCTCGGTGATATTCTGTGTAAAAGGTGTAGCAGTGAGAGTAGAAGTTGTACGAGCATTCAAAGTTCAGTTTGAGGTTAATCCCTCGGGCTAGTCAATAAAGAGGAGCCCGTAAGCCAAAAGCTCTCATCAGATTCCACTTTACTCTGTTGAACAACCGACTGAGGCTTGTGTGCTGAAGGAAAGGCGACGATCCTGTTGATGTCGCTGAGCCGCCCTTAGGCACCGGGCAGACTCACGTGAACCCACACGCGCACTCGCCTACACGCGAACACACGCACACACACGCACACACACACTACCTTTCCAAACGTTGATTTGCTCACAGCGGGGGGGAGAGACACAGGGGAGACGTACGCCCAGCGACAGCTCCACAAAGACGGCAGCATCGACACCTGCATTAAGTTTAAATACTGACAACAGCTGTGGCCTTCTGGAGCTGCACAGAGCTGAGACGCTTTTGTTCCCAATGTTTGCTGCCAACGCGCGCACACACACACACACACACACACATGCAAGCAAACACATACGCTCATGCACACATGCAGAGCCACAGCCAGACACACACACACACACACACACCCACACCATTGGGTTGTGTTTCCCTCGCACAGCAGACAAGCCACAGATATTTAGTCTGTCTACCAGTTTGTTTGCCCACTGTCTTTTCTCTTTTGTTGCTCTGCCTTGGCCTTTGTTTGATGTTAACTGCTGACTGTAACAATTGACAGTGGCAGCTGGGATGATGAGTGCAGATAAAAAAGGGTCACGCCGAGCGACGGGGTACGCAGGTGGTCAGGTCGGACACGCGGTAGTCTGACTTGCCTGCCTTCAAATAACCAGCGACTGAATGAGCGTTCGGTTGTGAGGGGACGTCTGTTTGCAAGCGGTCCAAAACGAGGCTCTTCAGGTCTATGAATGCCTTTTACTTGCCACTTCTGCTGACCCCCTTTTTTTTTTACGCGTACTCTCAGGTGTCTGGCTAGACATGCAAGCTGTGTTCTTCCCCCCTCCCCGGTCCAGTTCCTTGGAGTTGAACTCCAGTAAAGTACCTTTGGCAGCAAAGCTACAGAACGGCTTGTCCTCTCGGAGCTGGCCTGCTCTGCGCTACCAGCCCCCCAGCCCCCAGCCGAGAGGTGGGGTGGGGGTCTGGAGGGCAACAGAAACAGTGGAGCACACGAGGGCTGGGCAGGGAAGTGAGAGTCCTCTGGTACCGCTTACAGGAAATGCTAAATTTGACTTGGAAAAGGAAATAGTTCTTGTGATGTTCTCATGTACTGGAGGCTGTGATGTTCTCTGAAACTTCTGTTGTGCTGGGCTGTTTTTAAGAGCAGTCCCATTAAGCTGGATGACATAAATGTGTATTCCTGAGGGAGAAATATTGAAAAATGCAACCTCTTAGAGATCAGAGACTCGAAGAGAAATGAGATCATTAGTTCTGATGGGAGTTTGGATATTGTTCCTTGGGTTGATGCACCATTAGTGAACAGGATTAGCCACAGGCTGGGCCCATAGGGGGTTTGTGGTGTACAGTGTGTGTGTGTGTGTGTGTGTGTGTGTGTGTGTGTGTGTGTGTGTGTGTGTGTGTGTGTGTGTGTGTGTGTGTGTGTGTGTGTGTGTGTGTGTGTGTGTGTGTGTGTGTGTGTGTGTGTGTGTGTGTGTTTGTTTAGAGTAGGGGGAGGGGGCCAGAAATAAAATACAGCTCCACTCGTTGCAGGGTTCACCCTCTGCATCCGTGAAAGTTGCTTTTGGAGGTCACGGCACCTAGCAACCGCCTGGCTCAAGCCCTTAAAGAAACATGAGACAACACACAGACACACGCACAGTTCATACAGCGTGTCATTCATACGTGTTCTTAAACTTAGCAACGTGAACAAACTTTGTCGATATGCTTTCCTAGCTGTCTTGATAAGTAGTCTTAAAGTGACACGTTCACTAGCAGAGCGTTTCCACTTTCTAGCATGCGTGCTGTATCTCCATACGTGGGGAACAGCCAACCGTTAGCGCTGGCTGACCTGTGATCTGCGAACATATCGCTCACTCGTCTCAAACTTGTACTTGGAACATGAATTACATTAATGTGGAACCTGATAATATCTTTTTTCCTCTGTCAAAAGTAATTTTGTTTGCAATTACCAATAATCGGTTTTCCCCTGATCCAGGATCAGAGGGAAAAACACACTGATGTGACTGTGGATCCCCGGAGCAGCTAATGTGAGAGGATGACTGATCAGGAACTCATACGGAGGTATCCATACTGAAAAACATGAAAATGTAAAATCACTTTAATGCAAAAATCATTGACACATTATTTTATAGTGTCCTAACTTGTATATTTTCCAATGGAAGTTGCAAGCACACAATAATCTGTAAATGCTCAATATGACCTGTGATGTTCTCAAACTGCCCCATCAGCTATGAGTATGAGTCTGCTGGACTGTGACACTATGCAGGGTGATTTCCTGGGGATGTGAATACATGTTAGAATTAAAGCTCATTATGATGTTAAAGTTCAAACAAAACAAACAATCCACAAAATCAGATTCCCATTCATTCATCAGTACAGCCGCTCAGTGAGTATCTTTTGCTCACGTCCCAGATTGGTTTTCTTGATTCTAACTGTGGGAGTTGACTGATTAACAGGAAATACAAATGTAAGTTCTGCTTTACAGAGGACTTTCCCCCGTATAGACACCAACATACATACTTGCATGTGCAAAATTGCACCAAAGGAATAGACGTTTACTCAGTTGCTCTGTGAAGGTCTGCTGCCCAGACTGAGGTAAAGCAGTGGGCACTTTTTCCATATTCAGTAATTATACTGCTTGTACTGCTAAGAGCCTCTCTCAAGGCTGATATCTAAACACAGGAAACAAGAGCAAGACCGAGCACAGACGCACAGGGCTAGACTCCTTCGCAAAATAGCAGACGGTTTCCATTGATTCTGCAAATCCTTTTGACATGTCCATCTTTCAGTAGTTCTCCATGGTGACCGCCAATCAACACGCTCTGCCGCAATGTACACACAAAGACACAAGCACTCATTTCTGCACTCTGTACGCCGCATGCGCATGCGTATTGGTGTGTGTGTGTTCGCACATGTGCACACACACACACACACATTCACATGCGTACATGCACACACACACACCCACCGCTAATCCTGCACAGGTTCATATTTTGGCACCGCGTCATGAATTCTGTATTCAGCGTACTTTCACACAGTCAGCGTCCTAAAAATAGCTGAAGGACCCTGGCGCTCTGCCCGGCCTCCTCTAACTGTCAATAAGTTATCTTCTCCTTCTCACTAACACTCCGCTTTTAACCGACTCAACTGTTAACAACGCTGTTTTCCAAACACCTGGCTTCATCGTGCTGGGTTTATTCAAAACTCAGACGGCTTCTGCTCTGTGATCACACACCAAGTTACAGTGAAATAAAGTTAAAAAAACCCAACAAATAGCTCAACTCTATTACGACGGTTTGGTCCATACGGAAAGTGACGATGCTCGAACGCGATACTCAAAATACTCTAAAGGTATTTGCTTGCGCGTTGAACGTAAGCGTCAACATTCCAGAAAGCCTTATCTGTAATGTCCTCTTAAATGTGCAAATACCAGGCAATATGAGGGCGTCTGGCCCCGCTGCTGTTTGTTTGCCCTCTCAGTTGTTTTGTCTCGTACCTCTCCGAGCTTTTCATCTGCCCTGGTGTGTTATCCATCTCTTTCCATCTCCTATCTCTCTCTCTCTCTCTCTCTCTCTCTCTCTCTCTCTCTCTCTCTCTCTCTCTCTCTCTCTCTCTCTCTCTCTCTCTCTCTCTCTCTGCCTCTCCAGTCCCAGCACAAACTGCAGAGTCCTGGTTTGGCTTCTGATGACAGGCTCAGATAACGAGGCTCAAAGATATTGTGTCTCCTCTTATTTATATTTTGATCCACGTTGAAGAATGCGTGTTTCTCTAATCCTGTGAATGAGTGGATTACCGCGCACAACTGTGTAACATCGAATTATGTAACTTACAGGAACTACGCGGGCGGCTTGAACGATGCTGCCGGTGCATCTAAAGTTCAGCAAAGTCGCTGCCCGCATCCACCAAACAGCTGTATCAAACGTTTCCTGCAACCGTAGGGGTTGAAATTCTTGACATTATTCTTTAACAGTCACTTGTGAGGTCTACATCACTCCTTGTTTATTCTCCAAAGACTGTGGTGGAAAAATAGTTGGTGTATAAATGCAGCTATAGTCCACCCAGAGGCCTAGCGCTCTCTTAAAAACCTGAGACGCCTCCTCGCAACACAAAAAAGTTCACCCAAAGTGTAACTACTGTATGAATTTACTCCGCTTTAAATCCTGCCGGTAGTTTATGCGTCGACAGGCTCCGCTGTCCGGAGCGCTAAGGGTTACTGTAATGAAGCCGGGGCGAGCGGGAGGGAGGGGGATACGAGGGGTTAACTGGGGCGAGAGGGTCAGAAGTTGAAGTTGAGGAATGTTTTCCCCAGTCTGGCCTTCCCTTGACACAAGCCTCTCTGCCACACAGTCCCCGGGAACAGATGTGCCCACAGCCAGGGTTAGAAACACCACCCTCCCTGTGGCGTCCCTAATACTGGTAAACACTTATCCCCGAGGCACGTCAGGACGGGACGGGGAAAGACAAGAAGCCGCTGGATGCGACGTTTGACCTTGAGTCCGTTGTCTCTCTGATGTAAAAGCCTGATGCGGTTCAGTTTGAAAAACCCCTGTAGCGAGGCAAGGTGTCTTATCGTTCGGCCTCTGCGATCTACCATCCTCGTTGACCGTCTCTGCGTACTGTCTGTCACAAACTATCCACGTTCGCAGCTGGATGTCTCGCAGCGGGAACCTCAGGTCAAGTGGCGCAGCGGTTAAAGGGCTCCACACAGCAGCCCTATCCCGTTACATGGGCCAAGAGCCGTCAAACAGGAGCCCTCTGTTCACTAACCCGTAGACTAAACCTCTGTCGGGCCTAACCAGATGGGGTGGGGGTAGAGGGGTGGGTGGGGGGGGGTGGGATAGCGGGGATGGGGGTTAAGTTCAATGCTGGACACAGTGGGGAGGAAATCCTGTCTGAGGCATGGGAGAAAGGTCAAAGGGGGTAAGTTCCTATCCTAAATCCTCAGTTCGGCGATGTCAGGTGAACTCTGACCTTGGCCTGGTCCTCCAAAGAGACGCTCGTCCAGCCCATCAAAGACGGGGCTGCTGCCTCTCACTGAATCATTTCAATACACGCACGCAGACCACATCGTGAGCTGAAGTTTCAAACGCAACCTCAAAAGCAGAAATCCCATTGTGCCCCTTAATCATATCAAAAGATTTGATCAGTCATCACCCAATATATTCTACAGAGAAATGCAGCGCACAGTCGCCCAAATTTGAACCATGCAGGGAGCTTCTTGGCAGACGAGGTTTCACATCCATTTCTGTTGACAATCAATCTGGTTCACCAACATAAGAGCCTTGCTTTAATGCGGGCTGTAACAGGATCCTGCTAAGGAGAAACTGAAAAAAGCATAGAGAGAGAGAGAGAGAGAGAGAGAGAGAGAGGCTCTGCTCTGTCTCCGATCAACTTGACATGTGCGACTTGCGTCTACATTATGTCTCTCTTGGAAACTCTAAATGCCAATTTCAACAAACGGTGTTGTGAGGAGTGGCAGGCAGGAAGTGGGTGGGATCAGTCTCAAGAAGAAAAACAAACTGGGGACAAACTTTTATTACCACTGCACTAGAGATAGGGTGTGAATGAATGTGAGGAGAGAGTAGCGCTGCGCTGATTTTGGCTCCTAGAAATATAAATCGATTCGTTGTATCTCACTGTTGTCCATGCAAGGATTATAATGCTTTTTCTTTTGGAAATGTCCAAGCAAATTTCACAGCTCAGCTGTATCATCCAACAGCAACATCCCATCATAATGTCGGTCCTTCATCACGGTTCTCTTACTCCGGACTCACACTTCCCCGCTCGCCTCTCCTCTGGCTTGAAGCAAGCCAGCCTGGCCTGCGTTCATACTGGGAGGCCCACCAAATCATCCCCCCTACTCCTGATCTGGCGCCTCAACCTGACACACTATATCAGGTTAGCTTGCGTGTGTGTGTGTGTGTGTGTGTGTGTGTGAGTGTGTGTGTGTGTGAGTGTGAGTGTGTGAGTGTGTGAGTGTGTGTGTGTGTGTGTGTGTGTGTGTGTGTGAGTGTGAGTGTGAGTGTTAATGGAGAATCATGTGTCATCTCCTGGAAACTAAGAGGGGAAGAGAGGGACTGGAAGAAGGAGCAAAGGGGGGGGGGGGGGGGGGACACTGCCTTGGAGGAAGACGTGGAATGGAGAGACCAAGAAGTTGGAGGAGACTTTCATATGGTTTGCAAAAGAAACTGAGAGAATATCTGCATTGTTGATATTCTGGATGCTCCATTGTTCACCAAATAATAGAATCTGCGTCAACCAGAGATCCGGGGAATTACAACGGTACGCAGTTGCTTTTTGTGAAACTTCAGCTCTCTAAGAAACCATATATGGAGGGAGGGCCTTTCTCTCTTTTTTTTTTCACTTCACTAGCGTGGGCTGAGCGAGTGAGCTCTAAAAATAAAACATATGTTCCTGCAGGTCTGTGGGAGCAGGGGCCCCCAGCGTATTGTTTTGGGATATGGGGGAGGATGGGGAGGATCTGGCCCGTAGAGAGACACTGTAGAGTGGATACAGACGGAGGGAGAGTAGGGGGGAAGGGCTGCTGTACTTTTAAGACAACAGTTGTGCAAATATTCTGCCTTGCAAATGAAGAGCATCAGTTACCAAAGTGCAAATTCACTCAAAGTGTAAACTGGGTGTGGCGCACGTACATGCACAGTACACACAACTAAAGTTAACTGAAATAAAGGGACAAAACTGTTTGCCGTGTACAGTTGCACCAACCCTTCTCTCTTCTTACCAGTGGGGGTAGAAGTGTGGAGTGGTATGTGTGTGTGTGTGTGTGTGTGTGTGTGTGTGTCAGTGGAAAGTGTATGAGTGTGTGTGTGTGTTTGGGGTGGGGGTGGGGGGTCAGGCTCACGGCCCATATCGCTGAGTACGTCCCAGCTGAAAAGGGGCATCCATGGGCTCTTTATTGAGCTGCAAAATAATGAGGGTTCAGCCTCCAAAGCCCTCGGGGGAACAGCGGGGACAGGGGTTCAGAGAGTGTGAGGAGACTTTGTAACAGCTCTCGGTGAGGAAGGGGTTAAAGCCAGCTGACTGTGATGTGTGGGGGGAGTTTGCACAGAGCAGAGCAGGGGAAATGAAGGGATATTAAGGGAGAAATAAGCGTGAACGCTGAAGGGGCTGGATGTATCACGTGTCTGGATTTAGCACCAGTCCTCCTACCTCCTACCGCTGCATCTTTGCAGAGTGTTCAGCAAAGTGGAAGAGGAAAGGGTGGGGGAGGGGTGTGTGTGTGGGTTTGCAAGAAAGAAAAGAAAGAAAAGAGAGAGAGAGAGAGAGACGAGAGAGAGAGAGAGAAGGTACTGTAACTACAACTAAAACCTGGGTGCTGCTCCGTAGCCTGATATCATGACATTCTATCAAATCTGAAGAAGTTTCTAAGACTTGCATTCAAAGGTGAAGGAAAACTGAAATCGTTTTCAAGTTTGGTTAGCACACCTGAAACCGAAACAGAACTGTAGTAATGCTATAATAAAGTTTAGAAGACTACTAGATAAATACCACAGCAAGTCCCTTTTAAATATTATGGGAATATATATATAGCGATACCATTGAAGATTAAAAAAATAAGTATAATAAGGTCACTGTTACCACACCACAGACACACCATAAGTAGTTATGTGATTATTACAGGAGCAATATAGGAGAATTAGAATGATAACATACCATATATAAGTTTACTACAATACACTATAAGTAACTATAGGAACATTTAAGGAATACTATAGGAGTTTTATAGTGATAAGATAGATGAAGCACACCAAGGATATAAGGAAACAGGATACAGGATAGGTCACTGCAAACACACAGACACACAATAAGTCCCTGTAGGACTATTACAGGGATATTAAGGTAATTTGGCTGATTTGATTAGTTCATTTATCAAAGGGCATGTGATGATCTGTCATTGGGAAGGGGCGTGTCTAGGAGGCGTGTCGTCCCGGGGCGCGTCTGCTCACCGCCAATCGCGTTCGACATGTAGCGCGAGGGGCGTGGTCTCCCCGCCTATCCCAGTCTTTCCCAGCTGCCGCACGCTTTTGTTCAAACTCCACAGTCAGACAGTCGCGCTGACACAGAGGTGTACTTTTACCCACTTACAAAGCGTGTTTATAAACGGTTGACAACTACAATATCGCTCTTGTCAACCGCCGTCGACTCGGTCTAAGTTTGTGAGCCGCGCGTGACATTTTTTTTTTTTTTGGGAGAAGCAAAAGTAGTTTGTTTTTAAGTTTACTTTATGGTCGTATTACTTGTACATACAACTCGGCAGCAAGGTGTCGTGGACGCAGCAGAGGGGGACGGATTACTGCATTAAGTAAAGGACAACTCTCAGTTAGTTCCCTGTGAGCTCTTGGAGTACGTCTGTTGTCATGAACATTTAACAGACACACACTCTTCACGGCTCCTTCTCCTTCTCCTCCTCCTTCTTCTTCGAGAAAGAAGGACAGACAGCCTATGCTACCCTTCGCCTTCCTCGCTGTATATCTATGGAGAGGGTGTCCCGCATGCTGTCACGCAGCTCCTGGGAGTCACTCGCCGCCGGGACAACGCCGTGAATGTTGACTTCAGCGACCTGGCTAGCAGAAGACGACACACTCAACCTCATTTGAATGCCTTTGCAGGGGTTTTGCTGGTTTCTGTGCTGCAGGCAGGGCTTCAGTTTGCTCGGACGGGACTATGGGGAGAAAGAGGAGGAAGAGTCTTTTGAATTGCGCAACAAGGAGGACTTGACTTCCAACGGACGGGTAAATCTCTCCACCTGCAGTAGACAGCCGCTCTTATGTTATGGACACTTAATACACCCCACTTGTGTTAAACGCCGCTTTGTGTGGCGGATCAGACCCGTGATTGATACTAGAGTTATTAAACTAAAATGTTTAGTACAAAAGAGAGCCACTTTTAGAAGCAGGATTGCTGTTCTGTGCGCATGGATCTGCTTACAGTGCTTGCTTTACGAAGTATTGATATGGATATGCCTGAAGACACGATGACAAGTGAGAATTGCAGCCTGTGTTCATCGGGTTACCCATATGTTCAAGTAGCCGGGCTTCGTTTTGTTGTCCTCGGGGGAGTGTGTGGGCATCCTCCTATGTGATCTGCCCCCAGAGCGTTAAAAACCCCATTGATGCACAGGCTGCTGCCCGGTTTGTGTTTACATTTGCACGGTGCTGCTCTTTTGAGGCTTGGGCAACATTGAGCAATCCCACGCGCTCTGATGCAAGCCATGAAACTAAGTGTTGAATTGAACCGATCCTGTGTGCTTGGTCCACTCAATTGCAAACAAGACTGTGGCCTTGTCTCCTCTGTAATGTTAGTCATCTGATCAGGCACAGAGAGTTCAGCATTGTCCACCCACTTGTGAGGGGGCATTGTTGCCTTGAATTGAGGTAGGCTCTTTCTGTAGGACCCAACGTACAGTACTCCATGTACAGTCTCTGAGAAGGAGGCCTTCATGAATCCGCCTTCAACTATTCAACAGGCCCTGCATGCCTGTTTGTGATTCCCTCCATGTATCTTTTCCTTACATCAGATTAGCCTCTTTTTAATGAAATGTTCCAGTAAATTCTTAATCTCAGAGTCCAGGGGTTACACTCATCATGGCCCACCTGATGAAAATGATGGAGCTACATGCATGCAGGCTGCTTATCTCTTTATTGTCTGCTTGCTACCAACCGGGAAGCCATTGGAATTTGCATAAATACGTTAGAAACCGATAAGTCTTCCACATTTATTGTCTCAACAGAAGTCTAACAGCAGCCGACAGATAAGAGCAACATCTGTTGCCCAGGGGTATCCAGAGAGGTGTTGATGTGTAGCACTGTACTTCTTGGCAAACATCCCCGTCTTGATCATTTTGCACCATCTGTCTTGGCAATGGTGGCCAGAGAAACCCAGCCGCGCTCCATATCCGCAATCAATACAAGATCATACTAACACGTCCCAATGGAGACGCCTGATGGCCTTTTAAAGTAAGACACAGAGCTCTCCTTTTCCTATAACTTCTCCATGCAACCTGGCCCCTCGCTCACAGCCGTAGTCCGTCATGTCATCCGATGCTCCATCTGCAATGTTCCTCGGGTTGGTCGGGGTTTAACATTGGGTTACCGTGTTGTAGACCCTGAATTTGAAGGGCCGAGGGGTTGCTTTCCAGCCTAGCTTTTTCACAGATGATCACGCATTAAGAGTTTTAGCATTCTCTCGTATTCCCTAGGCCGTCCTATATTTGTGAAACCTTCATGTCTCCCACAGCGAGAAATAGTCACCACAGTTTGTCCTGCTCCCTAATTGGGATGTCAAACTGATGTGCACAATTCCCGAGAGAATAATTTGGAAAAGATGACATAGATACACATAGTATCTCAGATCTGATAGAACCAGTGAAGCTCACTCGGTTGCTTTGTCTTTGAAGCTGCTTTCTGCTCGATACTCGTGTGACACCACAGATGGGAATCTTGGGTCTCTTGGTTTTTCACTTGTAAATAGTCAGAAATGATCCATAAGAATAATATATTTATTAAATTGTGTGATATATTTCCGTCTAAGGAACATTTCCTCTTTTCATTGTGTGAATTTGCCAATTGTTCCAACTCATCAGGCGAGTCAAGTGGAAGGAACCAGTTTAGTGGTTTACATGACAGAGGTCTTTTGCATGGCAGCCAAAGGCAGTAACCTGCCCTTTTGGACCAAACTGTCCTTTTCACTTCCAGGAGCTACTCAGCTGTTTGTGAGGTTATTGATCATTGATTACCTGCCTGCTGCAAATCCTGTTTCCTGTTGACCCACGTCACTGGTGTGTGCTGAGTATCGTCGCTCACTGCCAATAGTTCACGCAAAAACCAATAATTAAGACCTCGGCTGACCCCGTATGGATCTAGTCGATACTGTTTAGCTTTCCATGGTGTCAGTGGGGGTGGGGCGGTGGGAGGGTGGAGAGATGGGCTAGAGGGTGGGGTGGGGTCTAGGATGAGTCCCAGGGAAAGCCCCCTCAGGGCGACGTTCCACCATTTACCCAGAGGCCTCCATTACGTCCGATGCTTGACGAGCCCATTTTCAAACAGCAGGTCAGACCTCCCTGGGTGTGTGTGTGTGTGTGTGTGTGTGTCTTTCGGGCTGCCTAACTCTGAAATACCCCATTTAATAGGCCTCTGCGTAGCTCCTGCCAGGGACGACCGCAGTAACCCACAAGTCTGGTGGAGTCTCCCTTGCGCAGGCCGTCCAAAAACCCTCACCACGATCTCCGCCGTCGTTTTCCGACGCGCTGCCAGAAGACGCCGCGATGTGTAGCATCCGCAGCACCGAAGCCATAGGCGACACACTGTTCCCCGCCAGGGGCTCTTTTCACTGAGGTTGGAACCATGAGTCAGTGCTGACGCTGGTGAAGGCTTGGCCCGCGGAGCACAAGGCCATGTCAGAACCCTTCCCTGCATGTTTACAGTCCTCATTCAAAGAAACGGCTCTCCAACAGCTGCCCAAACAGTCACACAGAGCTGAATGCCTCTAGTGTTGGGACAGCAGGGCACTAATTTTAGGACAGGACATTCGTCATTCTCCCTCTCTCTCTCTCTCCTTTCCATGTTTCCACTGAAACTTTATGCAGCTTTTCGTGAATGTGAAGTCACGTTTTACCGCCGGGGCCGCCACCACCACCGCCACCGCCGAGCGGCATCGGCCCGGGCAGTCGCAAGTGTGGAGCGGAGCACCGCAGCGCATCCTGTTACCCCGGGAAACAAACCGGAGCACAGTGCTGCCGGTGCCGAGAGCAGGTCCCGTTAACCCTCCGTCTTCAGAGGTGTCACGGTACGCTGGTTTATATTTGGTTTCCGTTGCGTCCCTGCCTCACCACCTCCAGGCCACACATCTGGTCTTCAGGCCGACACTGGCAGAGCCCAAGCATTTCCTCCTGGTTACTCAGCCTCCCAGGAGAGCTGCAGGGGGAGAGAGGAGGAGGGAGGAGGAGGGGGGAGGGAGGGGGAGGAGACGAGAGCGGAAGTCAGCCACGGAACGAACACATCACGGCATCGCTCCCTCCTTCCCTCCGTGCTCCGCTCCAGTCTGGAGTGATTCATCCCCTGCCCGTCCAAAGAGAGCGCGTTTGCCAAGGCTCTGCATTGCACGCTATCCTTGTTCCTCGTCCCACATCCCACTAACTCCATTGGAAAGCCATTTTTTTTTTTTTGGTAAAGAATTGTCAGTTTTTGTGGAGAGGAATGACTTTAAAACGTGTTAATCTGAACCACCTGACCCATTAACCGTATTGATCCTCTGATTAATTTCTCTCATGAAACTACAGTTGTGCAGTCAGTGGCGTGATTGGAATTGATTTGCCGTTTTCAGGCTTGGCTGTCTTATTTAACTTTCATTTTCTTGTCCGGGGGTGTTGGCTGACTTACTAATGGATGACAGAAAGGACGGCCTCTTCCAGCCTGGACTGACCCGCCATTCACAAATTGCTTTATGACACCAATCAGTTATTCTGGCCAGGCTGGTTTGACATTTACAGTACCTCTCCCTGAGTTGACCATTAACTAAATCTCATTATCCACACCTTCTTCATCTTTTCCCCCCCAAGTGCCTCAGAGCCCATCTGCCCCGTAACCGTCACAGATTCCATACCAGCCTATAAATTTGCAGTTTGTGTTTTCTTTATATTTTTGAGCCATCCCAAAAAAAAAAAAAGCAGCAGACTGTTTTTGCAGGACAAGTCCTATACTTAGGCTAGTTTGCCCAGTAGTAAAGTGTGGTGTGTGAACTGCGAGGGGCCCAGAGCTGACCTGGATAGTGTTTCAGGTAGGCCAACACCCCAAGCTGGGCCGGGGCAGCCACAGGACCTGGCTCAAGGCTGTGGCTCACAGAGACAACAAGTCAGGCCACGGGGACACACAGTGCTGCCCTGCACACCGGGGAATCTGTCCAAGTTGCACACAGGCAAGGCTCTGATGTCTGATGGGGTTTTCCAAGGTCAGGGTGGGGAATCTAGGGGCCTGTACGCTGGAAAAGGAAACCTCCTCTCCCATCTTCTGCTTCACAGGGGCGCCCTGGAATCAAAAGTTCACTGTTCCAGCCGTGAAATTTGATTTAGGTTGTCTGCCAGCAGGGGCCCCGTGTGTTGTCGGTTGATGTGCTCACCCCGATTTCCATAAGAAGCTGATGCTTGAGAGAGAGAGAGAGAGCGAGAGAGAGAGGGGGGGGGGGGGGGTCATGTTAGTTGGCACAAAGATTTAGGTTGTAGTCACTGAGGCAAATTCCCAGACATTTGCTCTTGTTCACTTTCTGTTTATTCTACTGTAACATGGATAGTCTCTAATGTTGATACAGAATTAGTGTCACTAGAGAAGTGTCACTTGTGTCGTGAAAAAAAGCTTTTGCTGTCAGATCGCGGCACTGTAAATGTGATGCTAGAAAAGACATGTGACGTGTGCTGGTAGTGAGTGCAGTCTCAAAGACCGGGGCTTGTTTGGAGTCAACCTTCTCAGAGAAGTGACTGTATCTGAATAACAGCGTTTTGGGGTTAGCCGGTCGGGGTGCGTTGAGCTACGGCACAAAAGATCCCTCTATTCCCCGCTCCTATGTGAAAACGAGCCTGCTTTGCATGCCATATTTCTCCCCACCAGCTCACCCTTGCAAGTGAAAGCCAAGCATTACAGGAACAGAGCAGCTATGTGCCGGGCCTGCCAGGAGCGGCTGCACTACTCTGCTGTAACAGGGCCGCTGAAGGAGAACCTGTCTTTCTGAGAGGTCCCTCCAACCCGGGGGCCCAGTTCTGCCAGTTTGCGTTGCATTATCATGTATTTACTCTACTTTCTCTCTTGTGTTGACAGAGCCCAGCTGAGGTGACTGTTTCCCAACCGACCCGCACAGCCAATGGAACAAATGGGTAAGGAGAGGGGAGAGAGAGAGAGAGATTTTTTGTTCATCTTTTAGGAAGTATTATTTCCTCTTTACAAATATTGTTCCTCTGAGAGCGGTGTGTTTCTGTATTTATCGCCCGGCAGGCACGATAGGCTAATTTCTTTATCTTTCACTTCTCTCTGCGGAGCAGTGTAGCTCGTGGGGTTTACACCATGTGCCCGCACCATGACACGAGTGCCTAAGCATGCACACACACACACACACACAGATGTGCAAACACAAAAGCGCACACTCACGTTGAGAGCTGCAGTAAGTACTTCAGTTGGTTATGGATAATGTGAAAGTCAGTCATTGGAGTAGCGCAGATCGAATCTAATGACTCACTCATTTTCGTTTTCATTGGTATTTGGTCGTTCACCTCATGACCAATTGAATTTCACCATTCAGTGGGGTGTCTTTTGGGGCTCCCTCAGCAAGTGATATTTCAATCCTCATGTATGGAGTTACTTGGTCCATGTAGCGACAGGCTAACACCATCTAGCCGCCACAGAGCTTGATGCCTGTACATTCAAACTGCCCAGATAGAAGGGACCACTGTCTGTCCCGCAACACACCAAACCGAAACGGTCATGTGGCTGACGAGAGAATGCCAGTGACAGTGAAAAGGAGTGATTCATGGAGGGCTTGATCCAGGCTATTAGTGGAGGGCTGTGATCTCAGACAGTGATGCAGCCAGGCTCTGCACCGTACTATCTCTGGCATCACGCCCCTATCACCCTCCTCCCTCTCCCCTCACCCACCAATCTCTACTGTATATCTGCCTGCACACAGCACAGACATGCAGTGAGTCATAAAGCTAGACGTGTAGGGCGATGCATACACAACCGCTGAATAGAGGAGAGTCTGCAGCAACTCTCGGCAAGAAGAAAGCTTCAACAGGAAGAAGGGGGGGGGGGGGCCTGAGACATTCTGTTGCAATCAAACGGGACACGCTGTCTCTCGAGGCCTGAGGGAGAGAGAGAGAGAGAGAGAGGGGGGGGGGGGGGGGGGGGGTACACTAACTGGACTGGGTGACTCAGTCCCACCTCAGCAACACACCCAGAAGAGGTGTGGCTCGGACGTGCTGTGTGTGTGTGTGTGTGTGTGTGTGTGTCCTGTGCTCTAGGAGGCCTCAGGGCTACCACATGGCATGATTTACTACTGGTTTTGGAGGGAGTGTGTTAAAAGCCTGGCTGCAATCATCACACCGAGTGGGGGAGATTAGAGAGCGCGGTGCTCGTTCATTACCTGGCCGATGACTAGACCCGCCCAGAGGTTCAACTGCGAGGGAGGAAAGCCCCGGGCTAGGCCGGAAACGCGCTGCGACGTAGCAAAATGGCGCCGCGCTCATTCACCTCCAGTCTCACGTAAACAAGCGAGACAACTCCGATGTCGCTTTGTTCTTTTATCGGGTCGTTGAGTTGAACTGGCCGCAAGGAGCCATTCATCTCAACTATTACGTGGCATAACCGGTCCTAGATGTGATCGTGATGAATCGGCGTGATTTATGTTTGTCGTACCGGACCGAGGTTAATATGTAAGCGCTCGGATAATTCGTCGTGCTGCAGAGCCTCGTGCGGTCAGGGAGGGTGGCGGGCTAGCCTCTGTCAAAAGCAGAGTGGTGGGTGGAGACATGCGTGTTCACCGGTCCAGAGTGTGTGTGTGTGGGGGGGGGGTGGTGGAGGCCTGGCATTATTAGGGCTGTCACTTTCTTTTGAGTCTCGCTAACAGAAGTCTGGTATTGGAAAATCTGATTCTGTAAATTAGCACAACATCAGCGCAGCCGCAGACTCGCTTGCACAGTCAGATTTTGAGCTTCTCGTACAATAACTTTATAGTATAGCGACAATTTCATGGAGCTGCTGCGTTTCGGTTGTGATATATGACCCGCCTCTATGTAGGTAACATTTTTTTTTTTAGTCCGACGTATGTTTGAACTGTGGGACTTCCAAACACATTAAACAATACAATGAATTTCTCTGGATATTGGATTTGCTTGAACTGTTTTGGGAAGAAGTAACAGCTCTGTTTTTTACCTTTTACTGACATGCGACTGCAGAGACAGATCAGGAGCATTAGACGCATTAGAAGATGTCAACTGGTGCGCTGCAGGTTTTTAAGCGATATTATCTTGGCCTATGTGAGAATTCCTGTAGTTGTTTTCTCAGCCTTTTCTCAGTAGCGGGCGGCTTGTCCATGGTGTGTGTGTGTGTGTGTGTGTGTGTGATCTCTGCAGGCAAGCAAGACCAAAGTCTGCTCTGTCTGTCCCACTGGCAACCAAAGTGCCAAGTAGCTCGCTCCCTCCCACGGAGCTTACACTTATATCTGTCTTACATCATCACTATTTTTTTTCATCTCCACTTTTCCCTCTCTTTCAGTTTCCTTTTCGGTAGCGAGGGCAGAGCAGAATGGTAGTTCCCGAGTACAAACTGTACAAGAAGCATCATTCATTAGCCTCCCTTCTTCTCTGATGACTTATGACGGTCTTTGTCTGTCAAAAACGAGACATTTTTTGGTGTGGGATGCCAGACGGTAATGACTGAAAGAGACCAGTGTTTGTGTGTGTGTGTGTGTGTGTGTGTGTGTGTGAGAGAGAGAGAGTGTGTATGCATGAAACATGTGGGTGTTTGCGTGGAAGGCTTAGAAGTGAGCCCCTGGTAATTGCCTGTCTGTCGGCCTGTCTGTCAACCGTGCAACCATCACAAACTGTGACTCTGTTTACAATGTCAGCAAAAGATAAAAAAGATTGAAGTCACATTCACAAGTTTGACCGATAAAGCGACTTCATTCAAACTCGAGAAGCGGGCCGAGTAATTCTGTCTTCCATGAAGGTTTCTAGCTGATCACACACTTTCTTTCAGAGTCACATACTCAGACTTCCTGTCACCCCCTCCCTTCTTTCTTAAAACACAATTTTTTTTTCTTCTCCCCTCTGCCTAGTCCAGAATTCCTTGGCAGTGGTCTTGAGTAAACAGCGTATTTTTAGCAGGGAGGTCATATAGGCCCACTCTTAATCACCACATTCCCATTTTCCCACCAGCCCAGTTTCAGCCAGAGGCCCATGCAGCCGTCCCACTGTGGGGGGAGGGGATGGGGACGGAGAGAGAGAGAGAGAGAGGGAGAGAGAGAGAGAGATGGATTCCTACAGAGGTTGTGATTACTCAGTGCCATGACCCACTGTGTGGAGGGTGATGTTTACCCTAGGAGCCTGTGCTACGTTAGTGGATGGTGTGTTTGTTCAGATGTCTAATAAACCGTGCTTAACTTTACTTATGGCTGGCATTTGTGTACATGAGCCACGATGAAGCTGGATATTGACCCGGTTGAGCTCATTCCCTTTTTTTAACACAGCAGTTTGTCATATCTGGGCTTTTGAGGCATCAGATTACTTTCAGATACTTCTTTCTGTGACGGTAAATCCACGCATGGGTCATTTTTTTTCTTCTTCTCTATTCTCGTGGTCATGAGGCCCCAACGCGGTCTGTGCTCAGGGTTTCCACTGCGGTCGTCCAACGCCGAGAGCAAGGACACCGCTTTTTTTTTCCCTAACTTTTAATTAGCGTCTCAGCGTTTTGATTAGACCCTGGACTGAAATCAATTACTCATCACTGCAAGCAGCGACCGCCAGGAAGACCGGCGCAGCCTAATCAACACATTGTGCTGCTGGTATTTTAGTGGACTCAACCGTGTCGAGCACGGTGGGACCGCGGACACAATACCGTCCAGTCGCGATGACCTTATTTTACTAATTAGGAACGTGACTGTGCTGTTGCTTTGCGTCGGATCTTTATTTTCTTCACGGCGTATGGGGTGGGGGGGGGCGATGAACAAGATGTGTATTGGATTGTAAAAGTAGGACACGCACAAAGCAGCGGTGGTGACTGTCAGTGATCGATAGATGAGTATTGAGCAGCCCAACTCTTTATTTGTGCCCTTGTTCTCACTCAGCCACGTGAACAGTGTGCAGACAGTCGTTGGCTTTACCAGAACACACTATATACAGTCTCTCTGACTCCCACACACGGGGCTCGAAGACATCTGCACTCACACAGCCACACAGAGTGATAAATACTTGCTCTTAATTCATCAGATGTATGGGGTCATGTAGGTGTTTACTTTCTCTCTCAAATCCTTTCCCTTCCTTCCTCAAACCTTGTTTCTTAACTTCTGGCTCGCTTTATTCCCACCGCTTTTTTTTTTTTTAGGTTCCCATTTCTGTGGGGCAAGCAGCAGCAGCAGTTGTTGTTGTTGTTGTTGTTTTTAAAATGTGCTGGTCTGGGCTGACTTATGCGATCTGGGCTGCAGTGAAGTTTTCCATGTGTTCCTTTCACTTCCGTAAACAAAGAATGGCAAGGATGTTTGATGCCTTTTCTGCCTCGTACTTTCCTCGTCTGAAGTTGAGTTGAGAGTTGACGATGTTTCAAACACGGAAGCTTTGTTCAGCTCAAACCACGGAGCACAAGATATACCTGGCTTCCATTTTCAACAGATCATTTCACACTTTGAAACTTGAGCAGTGTGACAGTAAAGTGGCGTTCCTCCCCCATTCTTCCATCAACAGTAGGTAATGGAGTCGAGGGAGAGGGAGAGGGGGAGAGAGAGCTGTTGATCTGCACTCGCTCCATTCTCCATGCTGTCTAATCCCCGTGTCAAATTGTTTCCTGCACTCCACAGGAAGTTGCCCACTAAAGGCCTCACTGTCACGGCCTCTGCTGGGGCTTCTGGGAATGTGGGGGCGATAGCATTCAGGGGGGGCGGGGCGGGGGCGGGGGGGGGGTTACAGCTGGACAGCTGTGGAGATCCAAGAGCCCCTGCTTCTAACAGCGCTCAAACATTTGCTGAACACTGTAGCACACAAAGCCTTAAGTCGTTTTTTAGTTTTATTAGAGCGTGCAGCGGAGAGTGACCGGACAAGAGGGAGAGATTAAGAGTCATGTGGATTCAAACCCATGAAGTTGCAAGTACATGTTAGACTCCTTAGACGCCCAGTGAAGCTCACTTTAACCTTCCTCCCACTAGGGCACGCTGCCTGTCTCATTAAAGGGGGGAGCCATTGACGGCCTGACCCCTGCGGCTTTAAGACCCCTCTGGCCCGGGACGAGACTTCAGACGGTTGGAGACAGACAGAGCTCTGTCTCCAAGAGTTTTGAAAATGATTTTGTGTGGGCGCTGAAAGTGAGACCCTTTTTTAATCATTGCCCCGCTGTTGTCTCGGGTCTCAAGCTCTTGACAGAGTCGGTGGCTGTGCTGTAGCAAGTCGTGACTTTGAAGTGCTAGGGCCTGTTTTCAGTCAGTGTTGGACATTGCCCAGGGCCTAGCGACACAGATGGTCCCTCCTGATTCTGCTAAGGCACCATTCAAAGTAAAGGTCAGGCTTGTTTGTGCTGTGAAAGGGCACAACTAGGGTTTGGTCCTATTCTTCTTTCACCTCTCATTCCCTCTCCCCTCCTAAAACAGGCAGCAGAGTCGAAGGCAGCAGCTTTGAAGGTATTTCAGGTGCAAGACCGGGGCAGACCAGTTAGGAGCTGAAAATCCTGTCTGTGCTAGTGGTATGGCAAAAGGCCAATGTTTCTTAGAAATCTGCTAGCACGGGAGCCAAGGGTGATTTCGAAATCCATTTGGGCTGCCATATGCACCACATAGCCTACTCAATAAAATGTAAAAGTTACCCCTTTTATTGCTGCTTCAGACTTCAGACTGCCGGTCCAAGGTCTGGGCAGCCCTGCTTTTAGGCCAAATTCTGAGTATCAGAACTTGTTTAAACTGCTCTTGACATTTTGGATGCACGCCCATCGCAGACAATAGCACCAAATAATCCCGTGGCTTTGAATATGATGACCCTCACCATTCCAGCGCACACCGGGGCTATATTCTCCAGTTGTGGCTGAGTTTTCTATAGATCAAATCCCCGTCTCGTTGGGGGCTGCATATAGGCCCGCTGCCGTCTGTCTGCGTGCATGTCTCAGTTTATGCAGCAGGGGTTTTAGCAACCTCAAATAAGAGACGTCCTCACATTTCCTGGTTTATTTTAATGCCTTTTTAAGTGGGATGCTTGGATGCAGGGACTGTCAGAGGGCCCCCCCCCCCCCCCCCGAGCAGACTTAGTTATATAGCCAGACAGAGTATAATATGACAGGACCCTGACCCTCTTCTCACGCTGGCTTTCTGCACCAGTTGCACACATACAGAAACCCTGGTATGCCCTATAGGGTTTCACTTGTGTGTCTGAATATTATCTTAAGTTAGAGCCTGATGCCAGTCCGTGCATTGTATATAGGGTGTGAATTGTTTTGCAACAGGCAGCTGATACAAAAAAACTAGATGAACAGTGGTCTAGATAAGATCAGATCAGCTGAGACAGACTGAAGGAAATGTCTTGTGCAGTCATGTAAGCCGAGTCAAAGCAGATAAGGCTATATTCAGACGCATTGATTATCACGGCCTTCCGCAAGGAGGAACCTTCCGGAATTATCTGATCAATAACGGCGTGAGTCAGCCGGCGAGGCGGTAGGTAACTAGAGGTTGAATATCCCTGGGAGGGAGGGAGGGCCGGCGGGAGTCATTTCCTGAGCGGGGTTCTCAGCGGGAGAGGCAGGAGGGGAGGGGAGGGGTTTATCACTCGTACCTCGCATGCTAGTTAGACGCAGGAAATAGAGAAAATAAACGAGTCATTTGATAAATAAATGAGGAGAGATAAACCCTCTAAACAATCTAATGGGCTGGAAATGGGCCTTGGCCTGAGATAACGAGGTCTGAAGTCGTCCACGGCGTCGCCTGCCCAGACGTCACTCTATGCGGCGGCGGCTGTGGCGAGGCGCCGAGGGGGAAAGGAGGCACGGTGGCTCAGCAGATTTTTACAGATGTTGCTGATGTTGGTTTATGGCTTTAGCTGCCCACGCCTGTGACCTCTTGAACTCTCCGTCTTCCTCTGACCGGCGTGAGTCGGCTGGCCGGGAGTCAGGCCGGCGTCGCTGTGTCACGTTTATTTTCAGTCCCCCCTCGCTCGGCTCGCCAGCCAAAGTGATAAAAGAGAGACGAGCTGTCCACAGTGGCGTGGTATGTATCTGAGTGTGTGTGTGTGTCTGGGTGTGTGTGTGTGTGTGTGTGTGTGTGTGTGCTTGCGTGTGTTAGTGGAGGGAAGGCACTGGAGGAGAGATATTCACGGCACTTCTTCCAGTCCCCCTCCCGCCACCCCCCCTTCACAACCAAGGGTGTCGGAGGGGCTTGTAGTTGGCACCGTGTCACACCAGGGGGGTTCACCCCCGTCTCTGGGCCAATTGGCTATCAAATGGGAGGGAGTAGTCGGGGGGAGGCTCGTGTTGAGAGGGAAACTGGGTTATTTACATTCTCTTTCTGCTTTCCCACACAGGCACACCGTCTCAGAGGTTTCTGACGAGATGAAGAGTCTGATTATTGAGAAGAATAAGATGGGTCTGGACGAAGACCCTGAACTGTTGGTCAAAGGTGAGTCTGATATTACACCACCATTTCTGCTTGATGCCTCTACCTGCCGCGATCAGGTGTGTGTGTGTGTGAGCGGTAGATAGCTTTGTTGATCGGTGGACAGGGTGAGGTTGTGCTGTTTAATCCAGTAAGCGTGTCTTATTTAACCGGCCTAATCCTCGCTGAGTACTGTCACAACCCCGTGCTGCTGTATCGCTGTAGCCGACCTCTCTCTGGCCACATGTGGCCCACAGCTGCTCCCCGCTCTCCCTCCTCGCTCCTTGTGATCGCGACATGACGGCTACCGGCGTTAGCAGCGCTGGCTCGCGTGTCTGATGCTTTTGAGGAATGATCTCATAGGCTATTCCTGTGTGATTCTCTTCTCTTTTTTTTTCTTTTTTCTCCCCGCTGCTGAGGAGGGAGCAGTAAAATGCCAGCGCTTGGATAAGTTACGTCCTGTTTGGGATGGCGGCAGTCTGATCGCCTAATTCTGACAGCAGTTACTATGCACCCTTGGCTGCCACCCCCCTCCACCCTCCCCTCCCCCGCCTCACCCTCTGTCGTTGTCCCGCTGCGAGTAGCAGGGCGGAGGGGAGGCACATTCCCTCCCAGACAGCTACTCTCCCTAGGCCACTGAGGAGACTGGCGCTCTGGATTTCATCCCTCCTCCACCCCAAATAACGGTAGGGCGCCTCGGGACATCAGATAATCCCTCTCCTTTCTCTCTTCTTGCTGTGTTGTGTGCAGGGATATGTTTTCACGAGCACCTCCATTAGGGCCCGTCCCCTTGTTTGGTGTGGGTTTTTCAACAGGGACGTCCCGAGGCTATGAGGGGTCAGTGTTGCCCCCCGCTGTCTAAAATAGGCCACCGACAGAGAGACTGATGAAGGGAGGATGAATTGTAAAAGTAATGGGCACGATGCGATGACAGAAATAGTCGTCGACATCGGTTATTGATGTATCTTTGTTGATCTGCGGTTAAATTGAAGCGCTCCTCACGCTCCACTAAATTACAGTCGCTGTCCCGATTGACAGCAACACTGGGAGCTGCATCTGCCTGGTTCTGTTTGATGCAAAAGTCGAACTCTTGAGAAGTTCATATATAATCAAGTTAAAGCTCGATCTCCTGTTGCAAAAGGCGACATATCCACTTTGAGAAAAGCTCTCCGATTTTGGTAGTTGACTGTTGAACTGAACTGACCTGATGAGGGTATCGACGTTTTAAAAGGGAAAATTCGCTTGCGTGACACATTTTTCAGATTGTGTCGGTGTCGCACGTTAGAATCAAATTCTCAAGCGAGACGTCTTGTTTATTTGCGATGCTTTTATTTACTTAAAATGTCACGGAACAAACATCCAGCAACCGCAGAAGGACAGAAAGCTCGCGGCTGGGAAGATGCAAACGGAGAGAGAGACCGAGAGACCCTAAGTGTTTGCTCAGTCTGTGTTTGAGGGGGCGGGGCGTTGGGGGTCAGGGGTCACAAATGAAACAAATTAAGGGCGAGCCGTGGCCCCCAGGGGAGACATTAGCAGGCTACAGAGATGGGATCCAGATGGGGGGACTATGGGAGGGGGTGTGCAGGGGGTCCCGGGACTCTGCTGCTCTCTCTGTCTCTTCCTCTGTCTCTCTCTTCTTCTTCTTCTTCTTCTTCTTTTTTCCCGCTTGAAGCTCCCAAAAAGAGTAGCAGCTGCAGGACGTCCTGTGTTGGCGACAGAGGTGTCAAGGTAGCACACACGCCCCGCTCTGCCTGTCTCTCCCCCAGCCGGCTCGTCTACCCCCCCCCCCCCCCCCCTTCCCACAGCCGGTCTGCCAGCAAGCCTGACTTACCTCATGGGTTTTATTTATCCATTTCACATTGGGGTTTGATGCTGCTTGTTTCTGATGTGGTGTTAAGTACCTCCAGGGTTTCTCCTTTAGGCTATATTGGGTGGGTTTATGGTGGGTTCAACCCTGCCACTTATATCTTCTGAAACAGGAAACATAGCCCGAGAGGCTGAGCCTTCGCCCCCTCCTCCCTCCTCTTAACTTGGAGGAGCGGAGGCAGTGGAGGCTTTGCACGTGAAGCTGCCTGGGAAAACCACTTTTGAGGCGAGAAAGAAAACGGAGAGAGAGAGGAGAGAAACGGGGGGAGATGAAAGTAAACAGGGGGAGAGTGAGGGAGCAGGGGGGGGAAGAAAGATGTAGGGGAAATGACTGACAGGTGGCATGCAGCTTGCTAACCGCAGAGGAAGCCGTGATGCTGGTGTGGCGTCATAGACGTTTCTCACGGGGGAACGGCTAAAGGTACCGCGGTCTGATTGTTCCTATAAAAACACACGCAAGTATGCATGCGCAAACACATAAACATATACAAGCGTACACACGGGCAGCGCTACCGCTGGCGGCCCGCCAGGGTGCAGCGCCGCTCCGCCCCCGCGGATCATCCCGGCCTAGCGTCGGTCCAGGTGGCCTGCCAGCCTCGCCGCCGGCCCTCCGCGTGAACTCTGACCCCTCACTCTTCACCCTCCTCCCCGATCCGTCTCTGGGCAGCATCTGGCCGAGCTCTGCCAAATTAGTTTATTTTTCTACTGTGAGATTAAATATTTAGTGGGAACGATTTGCACACATAGCAGAGAGGGGGGGGGGGGGAGTGTGTGCTCGCCTGTGTTTGGGAACAGAGGATCAGGGCTGTTGCAGCTTTCTCCCCCAGGACTCGGGGAGCACAACAATCCTGCATTTAGAGCCAGGCTTCCCAGGGCTCAGGGGCAAGGCCTGAGAGCTGCAGCCTGACTGGTGCTCTGGGGTGGGGGGGGGTGGTGGAGGCTGAGGGAGGGGGGGCAGGCCTGGAGAATGTCTCTAGCTTCCGCCATCTCTGCTGCTCCTCCCTGCTCCCCGAGTGTTAATGACAAATAATTTCGGCAGCGCGCCCTCTCTCTCTCTTCCTCTCTGTCTTTCTCTCTCTCTCTCTCTCTCTCTCGCTTTCTCACTCTCTCAACCTCTAGTTGAGAGGGTGGTAATTATGCTCGTTGCATGCAGGCCTTGATGTCTATGCCATTAGCTGACTGTATTTTTAACCTGCTCTGTGTTTTAGAGATCTTTTAGAGATCTTTTTCCAGTCTTATTAACCCTAGCGTTCACCCCAACGAGGCTCAGCTGCACGCAGACTGCAACAAACTTTATGGACAATTACATGCTATGGGGATTATTCTTAGTTAAGACATAGATTTAAAACATTTTTTTTTTTTTTTTTGCACATGCACACGTGGCAGCGCTGGTCTAGTAGCTCCCCGACTAGCCTACCTACCTCCCAGGCCTTTCTAGGCAAATACTTCTCACGGTGTGTTTTAACACTCGCGTGCCAGATCACATAGCACCATTAATGCTAAAGTGCATATAGAACGCTTTTACTTTGAAATTGTCTTGATGTGGCAGACTCCGCCCATCTGGAACTCCAAGCAGGTGAAAACAAACTCAAAAAGAAATAGTTTAGTATTACTAGTATGTGAACCAGGACTGCAATTCACTGTCAGGCCACGGTTCCATGTCTGAGAGCATCTACTGTGTGATGGTTCATTTTGAAATTGTGCGATGTGTGTGTGTGATGTGTGTGTTATTTGCAGGATGGCTGTTGAGGGAGGTGCGTGGCAGCTGGATCAAGCAGCGTCGCTACTGGTTCGTACTGAGCCAGGACTCCCTCGACTACTACAGCGGACCGGAGAAAGGAGCCCGCAGACTGGGCACCCTGGTCCTCACCAACCTCTGCTCTGTCATATGGCCAGACAAACAGACCTACAAGGAGACTGGTGAGACACACACACACACACACACACACACACACACACACACACACACAGACATGACACATACTGACTCACTGATTCTTGATAATCTCTGGTGAGAGTCCAGTAAGACCTGTGTTAATTCCCTACGTGGTAGTGATCAAACATTTTGAAAAGGTCCAGAGGAAGTTGTTCTGGGTTTTCTGATTTGTACGTGACAGCCTGCGGTCCCCTTTTCCCATGAACACTGTAACTCTGAGTAAGTTTGGGAAACCCCAGTCGTGTTTGGTCCAAACCGTGGCTCGAGGCTGGTTTGAGTAATCGGCGTCCGCATCTCTGATCCCTCACTGTGATGAAAGAAGTAGACAGAATAAAGGGGGAAAGTGTGTTGTTTTATGGAAAGCAACGGGGGGATGACTGGTCCTTTTTGAGTCTACATTACTCAGACTTGTCGGCCTCTTTCTGTCTGTCTATCTATCAGTCAATAGAGGGGATTATGTCCTGATGACATCACCCGACCGCGTATGCCCAAACCATAGTACAAACCCAAACATAGCGCTTACTAACCCAATATGCCCGGGGACTTTCCTGGACAGAAGTGTACTTTCAACCGTGGCTTTGTCATGGGCTCTGCTGGCTGAATACTTGTGTGTTCCTCTTAACCCACTGAGACATTTGTCACAGAGGAATGGCATGAAGCAGGTTACTTCCTCTGTATCTGCGGTGGTTACCGTGAAATATTAGTTCCCTTTCACGCTCCCACCCTCAACCTCATTGGCCCTTTTTATAGCAGAGGTTATGAAAAAGCACCGAACAGGTTCAGAGTGGGGCGCTGGTGTTACCGTCGTGCCAATATCTCGGTCCTAAACTCTCGTCATCTTGCGTTTGAACTTTACAAAGAAGCTTAACAAAGAGGGATCTGGTGCCAAGTCACGTAGCAGGAAAGCCTGATAACAGCCATGCTGCCTGGGGTATGTCTAATACTTCCTCTGCACAAGGAGGAAGCATGCCTTTTTTAACTTCTACTGCAGGTTGTCCAAGAGGAGACTCACCAAGGGGTTTAACGCTTGTGTCCTAACTCATCTGTGGAACGACATTTCTTGTTTGGTTTTGGCGTGGTCTGAGGTTCCTCTCAGGCCGACCCCTGACCCTCAGTGAAACTGAGAGAGAGGAAGTTGGGGAGAGTCATGCCAGATATGTGGGGTGTCCCATGTCGCGACCACAACGCTGGAACAAGCTTCCCTGTGTGTTTGAGCCAAACTGTCAAGTCAGTTCTCAGTGAAACAAGTTTAGGTGCTTTTGCTTGAAATGTTTTTCTGTTTGGGTGTTTTGGGGGGAAAAAACAAACACACACCTTTTGAAAAAGATGTCAAAGTTTGTTCCTTACCATTTCAGACTACGTGACAATAACACCTATTTTCTGCACCCGTGTGTTTCAGGCTACTGGAGCATCACAGTGTATGGGCGGAAGCACTGCTACAGGCTGTACACCAAGCACTTCAACGAGGCCTGTGCACTGGGCATGTGCCGTCCAGAAAGTCATTGATACCAAAGCGCCCGTAGAGACGCCCACCCAGCTCCTGATCCGAGACATCGAGGTGTGTGACAGACACACACACACACACACACACACACACAACCACACACTAACATATACACAGAGTTGCTGCCAAACTGCTTCTGATAAGGGTCACCAAACACAAACAGCGGCTTCACACATTATCCCCTCCCGCTCCGTTACTATGGAAACCACACGGGCACACACGGGGCTGGAAGTCCAAAGTTTCCCCTGCCTTTCTCTGTTGCATTACCTCATCTTATTCCACCGCGCCGGGACAGGACGTGGCCCACAATCGCTGAGTTGAGGTACCAAACCTGCCATGTTTTTTTTTGCTTTTTTTAAAGCAGAAGGGTCATTTTTCAGCTACAGTCATTTGCAGGCACAGAAAGGAGGGACTCTCTCACATGCACTGTGTGTGTGTGTGTGTGTATTTATGTATGTCTGTGGGTGTGTGTGGTTTCACCTAATGCGTGCCAAAGAAACCTGAAACATGCCTTGCTCGTATGAGAACATCGTACCCGCTATTTTTAAAGCACGATCGTCACCCTCATCATCATCATTGCACTTCCCGTGAAGTTAAAGACACAATTTGAACTTTTAATCCTCTTATCCCGCAATCCTTTTAAGCTATCCTCACAAGGCCCCTGTGTAGGCACTGTATATGCACTCTTGCATACTGCTTTGACTTTCCAATTGGTCTCTGTGTGATCACAACAGGTGTGTGTGTGTGTGTGTGTGTGTGTGTGTGTGTGTGTGTGTGTGTGTGTGTTGGAAAGATGCTTCACCGTTTACCTTTTTTAAACCGGGTAGTAAAGACATGCAGTGTGTCAAGGGACAGACATATTTTTAGACCTGGAGTTGCTGGAATCTCATTGAGCAGATAAATGATTTGTCTCGGCCCCGGTTTGCCTCTGGGGTGAAGCGAGGGGGCATTCTGGCAGAGGAGGTGGAGGAGGGCTCGATAAGCACTCCTCTCCTTGGCCTCCAGGCTCCGTAATCTCCCAGCGAGAGACTCTAATCTCATAGAAAGTGGTTAATCTGCCTGCCTCCGTCTGCCTCTGTCTGCTCCGCCATTAGAGGCCAAGTTTACTGGAGGGGGCCCACTTTAAAAAAAAAAAAAAAAAGCTCTTTCGGTTTCCCGTCTCTGTCACTCTCTCTGCCCGCCTCTCGTCCTTTACGCACATGCACACTTTCTCACATAGACTAGGCCTATTCCCTCCTGAGTGTGAGATTATGAAAGAGGATAACTGGCACTGTGGAAAAAAAAAAAGAAAGGGAGAGGACGAACAGGAGAGCTCTTTGTGCGCGAGGGGACCGCTCGCTTATCTTGGAGCATAGATGCATGTCCCCGCCGCAGACACGGGACCGAGCAGGGATTGCAGTTCCAGCCTCGGACCTAACAGCCTGAGGCCATGTGCGAAAGAAACACCGAACAGAGACGATCTGGAGAGCGGAAATGTAACGATTCAACTGTTTTTATCTTCAATCCGCCACACAGATTTACAGTTTACGCAATTTCTGAATGCGTGCGCTTCTTAGTGCTGGGGTGAGGAGGGCCGGAGGGAATACGACTGTTGTTTTTACGGGCCTAATCCGTGCACATACAGGACGTGAATAATCCCGCGGGGTGTTGTGCTGTGCCCCCACGCAGCAACATCTCCCCCCCCCCCCCCCCCCACCAGTTCAAACAGACGAGCCGATCTGTCACCAGTGTGCACCAAACACTTGAGAAGAATGTGTAAACTTTGCCCCACAAAGCAGGGGCAAGGAGGGCTTGTCTCGTAGCCAGAGAGAGAGGGGGGGGGAGAGAGAGAGGGAGAGAGGGAGGGAGGGGAGAGAGCCAGAGCAGTGGCAACGTTACTAATGACCAACAGGTGCTGGAGGGCAGTAGGCTGTCTGTACCGCTGGAAGGCATCGGCCCACATAAGCAGCGAAACGCGCAAACGCACGCACGCTAAACCCTTTGACACCGGCACATAAAATATAATGTGTCAGTCATGCCGGTGTGGTTTGCTGGGTCATCACTTGACCTTCCCGCTTCTTTGAAAGTTACCAGAGCTGAATGGCCGACCCTGGTCAAGTTGACCCCGCTCACCCCCCCCCCCCAACGGCAGGCGAACTCACACACACAACCCCCTCCCCCCCGCCCAACTCGCCAACCTGCTCCCAGGCCCAGGTTGGCTTCAGGCGTGTTGAAAGCTTACGAAAGTATGTTCCGCGCCGCGTCTGTCTATTGATGTTATCGTCTCCGTTTTTGTTTTCCTCCGTTTTCCCCCAGGAGAACAAGTTCAACCCCGAGGTGGTGGAGCATATCTACCAGCACAACCCCATCTTGAAGTACACCCAGGGCCCCCTGTACGCCCCGCTGCTGCCCTTCCCCTACGGCAGCCTGGAGAACACATGTGAGTCCATCAGATGTGCAGCTTCCAGGATCAAGTATATGTGATGTTACAAGTAAAAATTATAATAAAACTTAATTTATATAGCATTTAAAATAGTTTATAAAGTTAACAGTCAAATAAAAGCAGACATCATACGCATGCTGTTGTAAAACACCCAACAAATGCACATCTTTGACCCCATAAACCGTTAATTATTAATTTGCTGACCAAACTTCACCAGTGATTTTAGAATGAGGTGTTGTCGGGCACAAAGCAACGCGGGTCACTGTCAAACACAACAGGCTTATTGCTTCATTAAAACATTTAAAAATGGGAACGCATACAAAAATGAGAACAGAAGAACAATATCGTTGTAAAATAATAGGATGCATGATATCAAATAAAAACAAGTCTGCAAATAAAGTGATTTAAAAGGATGCTGCTAGCCCAAGCAATTCACACCCACACGGGATCACACTTACACTGCAATGCATTTGTGTTGCTGCAACCATCTAGCAGTTCTGGGATGCTGTGACTTAAACATATTGACATGAAACTGATATGAAACCTTCAACCCTCCTCCTCCTCCTCCTCCCAGACTACAGCGGGAAGGGCTATGGCTCAGTGCGCGAGGAGGCCGTGAAGCTCTTCAACTGCCTGCAGCAGCTGGAGTCTGCGCGGGAGCCGGTGCCCATCCTGCAGGGCGTGCTGCAGACCTGCCTGGACCTGCGGCCTCTCCGCGACGAGGTCTACTGCCAGCTGGTGAAGCAGACCAGCTGCACGCCGGCGCCGCACACCGCCGCGCACCTCCGCTACTGGCAGCTGCTCACCTGCATGAGCTGCACCTTCCTGCCGGGCCCGACCGTGCTCAAGTACTTGCGATTCCACCTCAAGAGGTGAGAGACACACAACGGTTGCACGGGGGAGAAACAGACTTATTAGGCCATACATGCTGGTTATGGGGGGGGCCTCTGGTTCATTCACAAGGGAACTGAGAGAAGAGGATGGAGGCTGGGTGACGGAGGTGCAGCAGTAGTCTGTAGCAGCAGAGAAAACACCGCGTCTGTACGGGGGACCAAGCAGGCGCCACCGCTGCTGACCACCGGTCTAGATATAGGAGCGTGATGTTGGTGCGCTCCCCCAGACAGAGACGGTGTTTTAGGGCTGGATTTGCAGGTCTGAATTAGCCCCTCTGCCAGGCATGCTAATCTAAGCTATATTAGCGGTGTTAATCCCCCCCGCTCCTTATTTTCTCACCAACACCATTAAACCACTATAGGTTTCTATCTATATGCCTGTGCACCCTGAATCACCCCCCAGGCTAATGGAACAGTTGCATGCAATGCCGAGGCATAAACTCCCTGGATCTCTCTCTCTCTCTCTCTCTCTCTCTCTCTCTCTCTCTCTCTCTCTCTCTCTCTCTCTCTCTCTCTCTCTCTCTCTCTCTCTCTCTCTCTCTCTCTCTCTCTCTCTCTCTCTCTCTCTCTCTCTCTCTCTCTCTCTCTCTCTCTCTCTCTCTCTCTCTCTCTCTCTCTCTCTCTCTGTCTGTGTGGATGAGTGTTGAGGCTACAGCTGGGCAGAGCTGGGGACTAGAACTGGGCAGCAGGCCCAGAAACCACCTCGTCCACTCCTCCCCCTCTCCCCCCTCACCTCCCCTCCCGTGCCCTGAGAAAACCCCCAGGGAACGTCTACAGTCAGAGAGAATAGGCCATAAGCTCCGCGTTGGTGGAGCAGAGGTGGAAGGAAGGAAGAAAGAACGGAGAAGGGGGGAGTCGGAGAGAGGAGAAAAGAGCAGAGAGGGGGTGAAGGGAGGAGAGTAGAAGAAGGATCACACAGACTCAGTGGAACATTCCTAATTATGCTTCAGCAGGACAAAACCCACCCTGTGGCCATGTAGTCATGAGAGAGGGAGACATCGGTGGGAATGAGAGGGCCTCTCTCTGTCTGGCAGAGTGTTTGAGGCCCTCGCGTTGGCCTCTCTGTGTTCTCTGTTTTGTGTGTTTTGGGCCGAACACTGGAGCATAATTGGTTCCTTCCTATTTTTTTCTTCTTCTTGTTTATACTGGGCTGAGCTCATAACTCCATCAGGTTGTATTTCACACCTGCAAGGTGTTGGGAGATTTCAGGCCTCAGTCAAGAGTGTGTCCCCTCTCTCACAGGAGACACACACACACACACACACACACACACACACACACACACACCCCTCCTGGACACTCCACTGGGAGGAAGTGGCAGGTCACTCTGGTTCACGTGAGCGGAAACACCTTTTCCTGTTTCGTGCGCTGCCCAAAGTCAAACATGTTTTCTTTGCCTTTTTCCTTTTCTTTGAAGGATTGAGGGACGTTGAGCCTTTTAAGTCCCTAAGAGCTAAAGTGAGAACATTTGTCATTCCTCGCCTCATTGACTTGCTAGCATTGCCAGCCCAACGAAAATAAAGAACTCCGTTGATTCAAAAAGATGACGCAAGGCCTATAATCATAGCATAACACTTTACAGACTTTGGATCAGTGTTAACATTGCCGGCATAAACAAGTTTTCCCTTTTTAAGTATGGTACATTTTCATCTCGCTGGCAAATGTGCAGTTAGATCAAGTTTGCATGCACAAACACACACACACACACACACACACACACACACACACACACACACACACACACACACACACACACCCACACACACACCCTTCTCACTCCTGCATTTTCTGTGCTCTGCAGGATCCAGAGCCAGAGTCCCGAGTCTGAGATGGATAACTACGCGTCATTCATCGGCGAGGCCCTGGAGAAGACCAAGTGTCGGGAATGCGTGCCGTCCTGGGAGGAGATCCAGATGCTGATGAACAGACAGGAGATGCTGTGCACCGTGCACTACCCGGGCCCCGGTTCCTGCCAGCTCTACATCAGCTCACACACCACCGCCAATGAGGTTAGCGTGCGCTCGTCTCCTCCCCCTACTCCCTTATCGCGCAACCGTCCTCGGCACAGTCGCTATCTCACCTGTTGTAGTACCGTAGTAACTGCGGTGTGTGGATCCTCTCTCGTTTGTCTCGCCCTTTAAAATATAACCCCCGTCTCTATCCACCTGTCCTCTCACCCTTCACCAGGTGGTGCGGAGGATGCAGGAGAAGCTGGGTCTGCAAGAGAGCAGAAACACGTTTGCGCTGTACGAGCAGAACGCCCTGTGGGAGCAGCCCTTGGCGGGCGGCGCTCTCATCGCCGACATCCTGACCAGGTTTGAAAAGTAAATGTCACTCTTAACCCCACGTAGAATGGACAGACCGTTGCGAGGAAGTCAGACGCAGTAAAGCCGACCAGACGCGCTATAAAAAAAACATCTCGTCTGCGTCTCGGCCAGGAATCCGAACTATTTGTCACTAGCTAGAAGAATGCCGAGCGGCGGATTGTGTGTTTACCTTCCCTTTTCCGACTCCCACGCTGAAAGTTATCCAGTATCCTTGATAACTGTTGACCTTGTTGGTCAAACATGGCACCCCGCTGGGAAACGGGACTTGTGTCATCACGTCTATCAGCAGTCGGCGTAGCTGCGGGATAGCCAAGGTGAAACTGATGTCATTTGCTTGTACAAGGCAAAGTCTCCGACTTAACGATAAGGCATCTAGTGGGAATGAAAGGGATCAGTGTTTTTCTAACAGGCGTGGGCGTCCGTGTCCTCGCAGTGTTGAGTGACAGGGCAAACATGAAACTCAGCAAACCACCAAGTTACTAAACAGTGATATAACACATAATGGTGATGCGGTATTAACATTAACATCGAGCTTGAGATTCTCAGCGTGCCGTTTTGTATGTCGGCGTACTGTTCTCGCCGCCCCGCTTTCTGATCCTCGGTGTCCCTCTACCCTCCAGTTTCTCCACCAAAGACTCGGAGTCGGACTCCCAATGGAAACTGTGCTTCAAGCTCTACTGCCTGCTGGATGCTGACAGCATATCAGTGGACAGCATCGAGTATCTCTTCCTCTTTGAGCAGGTAATGGAGCAGAACACGAGTCTGCAGGGGCAGGGGAGGAGCGTCTGCTTTTGTCTGGAGACACAAGTGACCGTTCCAGTGCTGATAATGACACATGATTTAACAGCCTGCGCCGCCAGTGACTCATTCCTCATATTTCATTGCATTAATAGGTTTTTTTTTTTTTTTTTTTACTTAACAACCGTTAACATCTTACAGGCCGCAACTGTATTTAAACACAATGCTTTAAAAGCATGACTAAGAGCACTGGCCACGGTGCAAAGGGTGCGAGAGGCAGCCAGCACCGGATTCATTAGAAAGCATTTCTTGAGGACTCCTATAAAAGAGTTATGGGACACAATAAAACAGGGTGGGGTGGAATGGCTGAATGGTGCTATTACTAACAGACTGCACCTTCATTCACTCTGTCCCGTCTCCATCCCCCCCCCCCCCCCCCCCGTGTGTGTGTCTGTGCTGCAGTGCCACGAGATGGTGGTGCGTGGCCAGCTGCCGGCCTGCGAGGAGGACCTCCAGGCCCTGGCCGCCCTGAGGCTCCAGTGTCTGATCGGGGACTTCGGCACCCACGCCCCCTGCCCGCCGCTGGACGAGCTCTTCCCGAGCCACGTGGTGGAGGCCCGGGTCCTGGTGTCCCTCTCCGCGCCCCCGCCCCCCTCGCCCCCTCGCCAGCCGGGGCAGCAGACTCAGACTCAAGGGCTGCCCCCCGTCGCAGCGCTTCCCCACGGGCCTCCTGGCGGGGGCGCTGTGGAGCCACGCGGCCACCACGGCCCACAAGCAGAAGGTGGAGCAGGACATGCGCCTGCGCAGTCGGCTGAAGGAGGAGGCCGCCGCCGTCATGGGCTCCGTCGTCGAGCACTGGAAAGGTCTGACGGGCAACAGCCGCGGGGACAGCATGGCCGCCTACCTCACCATCGCTCGCCAGTGGTCGGGGTTCGGGTGCACCCTCTACGAGGTGGACTTCTATATCGTGAGTGTTGTGAACTCTTGTTTCCGAATGTGCTGTCGGACCGCGTTCTCGTTCAGAGCCGCGTTGAGAGGGTTGGGTGCGGTGTAACGGTTTGAGGACGTCACACCGGTTTGAAGCCCAGCTGGGAAACCGGGGCGCTGCTCAGTCGAAGAATCTGGTTGTGCTGGACAGCTCCCATGTATAAATGTTTATGAATGTGGGGGGCGTTGCTGAAAATGCACAAGCATGCTTAGCAAATCTTCCCTAGGTGAATTAAAGTTAATAAAACGAGAGACGATAAATTAAGTGTTCTGACGTCTCTTTTCCTCTTCTCTCTCCAGAGTTCGACGGGGAGTTTCTCCCAGAAGCTGTGGCTGGGCGTAGCTGCTACATCTGTGTCTCTGTATCGGCAGGGAGAGGCCGAGGCCCTGGAGTCCTTCCCTTACGGCCAGATCTGCTCCTACGGCGTCTCCGACAGCAACACCTTCAAGATCACGGCCGGGGATCGAGATCTGCTGTTTGAAACCACCAAGGTATAGCCGCTACGCTCCAGCTTAGCAAAGAGAGCGGAGCCTGAGGGAGGAACTAAAAGTGAAAGCGGGTCTTCGACCTCACCTGAGTTTAGGGCTGTAACCGTCGATCTTCACTGCAGTCAGGATTTGGTTTGTGTGCAGCGCTGGGGCATTGGCCTTATCACCATGTGGCATTCTGCACAGTGAGTGAAAGAAGCAGGCTTGTCTGCTCATGATATCCCCCCCAGCTCTGTGACCCACTTTAAAAACACTCATTAATTTGGTCTAAAAAGAGAGCACACAACCTGCCCCTGCTCTCCAACCGACGCTAACCACCAAACGTCCAACTTCCTGGCATTAAATGGCAACTGGGGGTGAGTTTTATTACAGTGGTTAGATTAAAATATTAGCCAAAACATTTCTCAGAAACCTGGATATTCTTCCAAACAGACATTTTTTTCAGAGGAGAACAAATCTTGCCTTTCACTGGGCAGATTTGCTTGCATCTTCCCACACGGAACAAAAATCCCTCTGTGATTTCTCACGGGGCACAAAAGTGGCTTTTATTTATTTATTGGTGCAGATGAACAGGCGAATTGAAGGGCAACTCAAAAGGGGCCCCTAGTTTTATGAACTCGAGGCCTCACATAGCTCCGTCATAAATGTGCGGAGCTTGAGCAAATTGGGCAGGGAGTCTGAGCAGGAGCGGCTCTGCGGGGGGTGATTACGGTCGGGTTTGGGGTTAAGGATTAGCCGCTGATTCAAGGGGGTTACAGCTGGAGAGTAGGTGAGGGTTGAAGCCGGGGGTAACGTTTTAGTCGGCGCTCACACACATCAAGCATTAGCAGCGCCAGAGCTTAACGGTCACGGTGGCTTATGGCGGCGTGGCGGGCATGTCCACCAAGGTCAGTATAACAGAGAGAGAGAGAGAGAGAGAGCCAGATAAACAAGCGAACCTCCCTTCTTTCTTTCTGCCACAGCAGCTGAGCAACATATGAAGCGCTGAAATCTATGCACTCGTGTGAAATGCTATTTTCTGCTGGTGTGTGTTTTGTGTGTCCGCCACAATGTGCCAAGGAAACGTCATCCTCTGACCATTTCTGCAGGATTCAGTCTGTTCCAGCAGCTGGGTGACATCATCCCTCCCCACCCTCCTGTGACAATGCCAGACAGACACTGGGACAGCCACCAATCTGACCTCTCTCTCCTCCCTCTCTCTCTCTCTCTCTCTCCCTCGCTCTCTCACAGCTGACTGAGATCATGCAGCTGATGAATGCTTATTTCAGTGCCATCCGTCGCCAGCGAGGGAAAGTGGAGGACTCGGCCATCACGGTGGCGGAGAGCACCGAGGTGGGCTTCCATCACCTGGCCCCGACGCCGACCCCCGCCCTCCTGGAGCTGCCCTCGCACACCGTGTGAGAAAGGACCCCCCCCCACACCCTCCCCCGGCCCCCCCCCCACCGTCCTCCCCCTCGAGAGGCCAGCCCCAGCCCTCAGGACCCTGCGCCTCCTCCGCTGGGACACAGCACAGCAGCCAAAACAAAGAGAGGGCTGTTTTCACTCCCCATCCGTGAAAATAAACCCTCACTGAGCTTTCCAGCTGAAGGAGCTGGCCGATTGGGTTGGGGGGTGTGTGTGTGTGGGGGGGGGGGGTAGTTCTGTTTTGCAAGTGAGGCCAGAAACCCACAGAAACCAATGTGGTTGCTGATGAGGTGTCACACATCCCCCACCCCCATCCTGTCACGCAGCCACCTCTGTTACCATACATGGCAACAACCCCTCCCTTCACCTCACCCCCCCCCTCCCTCCCTCCCTCTTGACAATGTGAGACGTTGGCACGGGCCTCGCTACACCAGGGAGAGCACCACAGGAGTTAAGGAAACAATAAGCTGTGGTACTCCCCCCATGAAGGATGAAGGTATGGCTCAAGAGTAAAAACACTGCTCTCTCGAAGTGGGCTGTATGTGCATCGCTTTTCCTAGAAGGCGGTCGTCCCTCATGCACTGCTGGACTAGTGGTGAGAACATTCACCCCCCCCCCCCCTTTTTTTTTTTTTTTTGGATCTCTCACACACACACACACACACACACCCTTATGCTGACATGTTCATCAGAAACGGTCAGTTTTCATAAGACCCCAGCCAGGCTTGCATTACCTGGAACTGTTGATGCAGCGAGCCATGTGAACTTGGAACTGGAAACAGATGTTGAGCTCTGTAGCTAAGTCACTTTGGCTGCCATGGCCATATAGACTCTTCCCTCTGGGATTATCAGTTGTGCGTGTGTTGGTGTGTGTGTGTGTGTGTGTGTGTGTGTGTGTGTGTGTGTGTGATAAAGGATGGGAAACCATTTCTTGGATGGGACATTCAGTATCTGGACTAATTCTGTTTAACAGAAACCAAAGGATTTTGGGCCTGCGTCTGTTTCCACGAATTGCTCTGAATTGTCCCTCATCGTGCTGCGTGTCTGAGCTGTAATCCTCCTCGTAAAAACTCGTCTCTACTTTGGTTAACACTTGATTGATTGGAGCATTCAAATGTCTGTTTGCTTTTTATCAGTTACTATCCTAATGTAACCTTTGTCAACTGACAGGTGCTTTTCCCATCTGGGTTTTTTCACTATTTACACATTTTGGAATAAATGGATCTGAGCTGTTTTAAGCAGTTTAGACACGACCCCCCCCCCCCCAGTCAGCGATGTGGACCATTTGAAATGTGACTAGACACATTTAGCATGTAGATCCCCATCTCTCTTCTGCTCTTTAACCAGAAAGTTTTGTAATCAGGCCATGAATGCTCTTGTATTATTTATGTGTACTTTGACATATTTAGTTTTTGTTCTTTTTTTTTTTTTTAAACTTTGTCCCATTTTATGTCTTAAATGCAGACCTAGGTGCATTTCGATATTAGGTTTGCTTTTACTGATCACAGCTATGAATGCCTTTTTGTTTTGTTCCCTCAAGCAGGTCAGATGTGTAAATCCTGTGTAGCTCCCGCAAGGAAATGCCGTGCCTTCACTATCTCGGTGTTTGTCTTTGAGTTTACTTGTGAAACCAAAGTTTTGCCAAGACATGGTTTTGAGTATGGACCAAAGACTTTTTGTAAGCTTTTTTGTAACAAGAAAATATCCCCCAAAGCAGACAAATCTTCCAATTTATACTTGCTAGTTTCATTTTCCGTAGATGTGAGTTTGAATTTCTGACAGACATCCTCTGTTACAACTTATTTCATTGTAACAGGATTGTTTTAGAATCTGAGACTGTACTTAGACTTCCTAAGGATCATTTTACAGTACCGTCTGCTACAGCCCCCGTGCGATAACCAGCCCCAAAGTTCAGACTTTAGTCTTCCCACTATGGAAGGCCTTTACGAGTCATTGCACAGTCAGCTGTCTCCTTCC
This sequence comes from Hoplostethus mediterraneus, assembly GCA_034670385.1. Classification (NCBI taxonomy): domain Eukaryota; kingdom Metazoa; phylum Chordata; class Actinopteri; order Trachichthyiformes; family Trachichthyidae; genus Hoplostethus; species Hoplostethus mediterraneus. The sequence goes on along the minus strand of JAXDDW010000034.1, from coordinate 672,004 downwards.
CAAACACAGGCCCTTGCTTTTTCTACTGCAGCTGCAGGCAGCTCCAAGCTACATGTATGAAAAGGAGAAAAAAAAAAAATCAATCTGCGGATGTTGTTGCTTTTTATTGAGCTTGTTTGTATGCTGCATGGTACCTTTTTATGTAATGTGTGTATAGTTAATTGCACTATTGTTTGTTTTAACTAACTTGGAAGTGCAATAAAAACTATAAATACTGTATGTAATTAATAAAAAAACAGCACCATTGTACCATACATTTAGTCTTTGGTACTATTGTTCAGAGTCAGGCCTCATTTCCTCTTAAAAATGTGCTTTCTAGTGCCTAGACTAGTCAAGCAGTGTAAGACTGTTTTCAACCAGGGACACTTTATAAAAGGGTGAAGTTTGGCGCCAGCAGCAGAGCTCTGAAAGCTGGTTAAAAACAATAGCTGGTTGAGCAAGCGTTGCTAAGTGCCTCTACGTTCCCCTGTGGTAATGGGCCTTAACTGAGTTAGACGAACCGCCGCTGGGCCAGCGATACACAGCAGCTCCAGGTGAGGTAGAAAAGTGTTTCATTACTTTGTAGACACCTTTAGAGGTTTTGTTGAACTGCTAGGGAGCAAAATAACCTCCCCATCCTACTACGCATGCTCCACTTCAACACTCAACATCTGACAGATACCGATGCCAAAAACGGAAATAATAGAAAACATCTTTATTCATTTTACACAGGTCCAACAAGCAAAGCAACATGAAACGGTATATACAATTGGATGACTCAAAGAGAATACCAAAGAAGCAACTAGTCTTGAGAATGTATACTGTATTACAGGCATGAGGTTGAAGCGTTAAAACTGGTTGTACGCGTCTGCAAATTACTGTCTCTGCTAGAGGTGACATGAATGCAGCTACTAATTGAATGTCAGTGCCGGTTGTATGACAGGTATTGTAACACCACTGTCTTAATGGTGATGATCTCGTTAGGCATGTAGAACAGCAACATTTTTTAATGTATTTTTTTTTTTTGGGGGGGGGGGGGGGGACTGCCTGATTATTGTCATGGGTTTTAATGATTGTGTGCGTATGCATTTCTAAGAACAGCCGCAGACAGAAAGTACAACACACCACGCCAGAAATGTCTGGGATGAAGGGAATGCCATTAACCATCATGTCACACATTCTGTCAGTCCTAATCCCATTACTTAACCCAAGCAAATCCTAGACTGTGTGGGCTTATGCCACTGTAAATCAACAACACAAAAACCAAAGTATTGTACTTGATAAAAATGGACCAAAACAGGGGAACAAGTTCTCTTACATTGATTAAGAACAGATAGAGAAAGAGCAAAAGGCAGTGTAGGAGAAAGGGGGGGAAAAAAACTTCCAACTATTGACTATCGCTTCCTTAGGGCATGACTGTTTTATTTAAGTGGGGTTTGGGAATTTCCAGGGGTTCTTGCGAGGGCCACAGAAAAAGAAATGAATACTTTTATTTCACCATTTCATTTCCTGCTTAGCACAATGAGAGAGTAGGCATTGTTAGAACTCGTCCTACTGTTACTGGTTACGCCGTCCCATGCTACATCAAATCTGTAAATAAAACAGACGAGATGAGGGGCTGTAGCCAATTGCTTCTATAGCTATGAGAGGCCTACATGTGGGAAGCGTTTTAGATCTTAGTGAGTGAGGTAACTAGCTCACCACTTAAGCTGACTGGGTTGTAGCTCAGATGCGAGACAAGAAGTCTATTCACTGTTCCTGCGTGCCCCACGAGATGTAGTCGGGTCGCGTGGCAGCGCTGTACTCATCTATCAGCTGTTGGACCACTTCGCGAGAGTTGTCCAGCTCGTCAAAGTTGTCCTTGAATATGTCCTCTTTGCGGAACTGCTCCAGGAAGGCCTCGCGCTTACGCAGTTTGTCGTACTGCCGGCATGTCCGCTCAAATAGCTGTAGAATAGCAGCAGAACGGACTTAGCGTCAGTCACACCCAAACTACACTGCTTTGTTTGATTTCAAAGGGGAAATAACTGAAAATAACAAAGGTTCTTATTCTGACTTTTCTAAAACTTCAAGCTTTTTACCATTTTGACGTTTAATTTATGAGCAGTAAAGATGAAGGAAAGCCAACTCCTATAATTTCATTGAAATGTACTGCATGATATGGTTGAAAGAAAATTAGATTAGATTAGATTAAACTTTATTGTCATTGCAAAGTACTGAGACAACTAAATGCAGTTTGGCATCTAACCAGAAGTGCAAATAGCAGTACACTGTAGAGTATGTACATATGTATAGTGATAATATAAATATTAAATAAACCGCAAGCGATAGATATGAATATGCTAAGATATATACAGTATGGACAATGTTGAAAGTATAAACAGAATGAGATGAATACACTAGATATGTACAGTATAAACAAAATGTTATGTATAGTAATTTCCCATATCTATATAAAAAAGTAGAAGCTCAATATAGGCACCGTGACATACATGACTGTCCTTACGTTTGTTTCAGCCATCTCAGGCAATGTAATTTCATCATGTCATAGGAGACCGTTTTCCTTCATCTCGACAGCTCATGATTCAAAACAGCAAAAAAAAATCTGTATTTTGAGAAAATGTCTGTCTTTTGCAGCATAACAACCCAAAACTCTTGAACTGCTACTGTGGCAGCTCAGCTTCAATTTAAGGACAATGTACAGTATGTCCTCAAGTATTTACTCAAAACAAACACAGGTCTCACTTATGAGTAAATGTACTCTGTAAATACATGCTAGAACAGAACGTAACTCAACAGGCCTGTGATGGGATAGCTATGGAGAGTACTTACAGAGGAGATACTGGTGTGATTGGCCATCATCAGGCCGCTGACTCGGTGGGCGGACGGCAGGTAAGGGGACTTCCTGGACAAGGCCACCTGGATGCTGGCGGGACCCCAAGGGATGAAACTTGCCAACTTACGTTCCCGGATCCTTTGGAGGCTTTTATGCACCTACAGGCAGCGGAAACAGGTTTTCATACTGTCCAAACATGAAAAACTGCTGCTTGTAGATTCTAGTAAATCTGGAAAGCTTGAGGTGATACTTTAGCACTAGGTGACTTGATGACGCCACTGTAACACGCATATACACACACCTGTGTGGGGTCGACCTCTCCCTGGATGATGTTGAGGATGGCGATGTAGCAGTGGTTAGTCTGGCGGTCTCTGCCTGTGGACACCATTACATTCTTGGGCTGCAGAAGCCTCCTCATCACATCTAGCACTGTGGTTTTCCTCACACTAGCCACCTGAGACACAGAAGGGAGAATAAATCTAGATAATGAAATGATTTTGGCACATTTTCCTGCTGTCCCAACACTGGGGAAGACACACTAGAAGCTGCTTAAAACGGCAACTACAACTGCTCAGCATGCAAGATACACTGGTGTATGCTATCCAGGAAGTAAATGACTTGATTGTCTTGTTTGACAGGTGCCCTGATCAAATGCCATACCTCTCAGATTTGAAATGGTCTGACCAATAACAATGAGAAAATACAACTTCTGGAGGGATGTCTATAAATAGACAAATATACAACTTCAAGATGTAAGCACTACTATGTGTTAGAGGACATCTATTGGTATGAGGCCACCATCAATTGACATGCTGAATCAAAAGGATGCCCTGATATTCCCCTCATCTGCTCCTAGTTTTTCCTCTTGTCCCAGTGAGCTGTAGTGAGGAAGTAAAGGAAAAGAGCAGTAGTGGAAAACCTTTAGGAGGCACATCAGACCTAACCGCATGACATCCCATTTTTCTGTTTCACACAAAAATGTTCCTGTATCTGGTCAATGACTATACACAACTCACTGATTGGTCAGTTGTGAGTGGTGTGTAGCCAGTCATGAGGAAGTGCAGGCGGGGTGTGGGGATGAGGGACGCAATCAGACCAATAAGGTCATTGTTCATGTATCCTGGGTAGCGCAGAGTGGTTGTGCTGGCAGACATGATGGTGGAAACCTGTTCGCAGAAAGGTTTAGTTAGAGACAAAGCCTGGAAAGAACACCAGAGGTTACACATAACTTGTAGAGACTAAATTAAAAATGTTTAAAGTGTAGACTTCCTGCAAACAAGTTGACAGTGACACATCTCACCTACCTTTTAAAAACACCTAAGTGCCACTCATTTTTGAGGAAGTTAAATCCAGTCTGGCGTGCAAGTGACTTGCCAAACTAGTTTGTAATTCTTGCCATGAGCATTTTCGCTCATTCATTCTGTAGTCTACTTGTATTTGACCAAGGACAACTACTGAGACGAACTGAAAAACCTCCTGATGACCCTGACCTGTGAGCACTCGAGGAGATCTGAGAGCTGTGTCCCTGTGTGATATCTGTCAGTCACTCACCAGCTGATTGATCTGGGAGAAAGAGGGGTTCTGGATATGCAGCCTGTCTGTGGCGATGCGATTTAGAGCCGTGTTATCCAACACCACCTGACACAAAACACAAAGACAGAGGGCAATTATCAAACAAATGAAGAGAAAATAGGTGGCCAGGATTCCTTCCAGCACTACAACATGGTGAAAGGCAATATACTGCTATGATGTTAAAGACAGAGTGAGAGGGTCTTAGGGTAATGAAGCAGTCAGAGAACCTCTTGAAAAGCAACAGTGTCCTGTTGTTAGGAAGGCTGAACATAAAAGCCACACTGTACAGTCGCAACAGGGGGACCAATTCTTGGGCAGATTCTATTAGCTCTCGGGCTAATTTAATCAAAGTGAGGGCCTTATGTAAGGCCCTGGAGGAAGTAGGTATTACAGAGCAAACACCATTACATTGTCAGGGCATCTCAGTCTAATACAATCATCAATTTAAGACTGAGATTTAATAAGCTAGATTTGTAGTACCTCAATGCTAACGATGCAGCTTGCTCCCTTATTAGCTTGCTACATAAGCAGTGAGGCAGCCTAAAAATTAGCTCTTAAATGGAGTGCTTGTTAAAAGTTAAAAAGTTAAAATTAGGTTATATCAGTCATATGGCCAAACAAATTAGGCCAATTCATTTTTCAAATTAGTAGTTTGACAAGACCTAGTCTATGGTCTTTTAGATTGTTTTGGACAGAATGACATTCACTGGTATCAATGCAAGTCCAAATATGAATTGTGGAGCTGAATAATGTATTGCGATATCAGTTACATCATTTATTATGATAAGCTACAACTGGGTAGTTAAATTAGGAAAGCAATATCACAATTTCATGCCAAAGTAACAGTTAACCCCCCCCCCCCAGTTTCATCAAAAGAAAACTTTGAGCCAAATTCATGTAAGAGTCTGACATCACAGTATAATTATATTGGCAACTTGGTTGAACCCTTTTCTAGGAAAATGATTTCTCTCTGAGAAAACGAATGACAGCAATAAGAGTAAACAACATCCATTTATGAGAGCTGCTCACCACGCAGTCTGCGTTCTGGGTGAGCCTCTTCAGCGTGAGCAGTGAGTTGTATGGCTGGACGACCACGTCACTCATCTCATCCTGGTTAGGGAAGACAGAATAAGTCTGCACCAGCTTCTTTGGATACCTGGAGAGAAAAAAATGACAAAACTGAATGATTTTTTTTTTCTCCACAAACAAAGAGGATTAAGGATAGAATGAGTCATAATGTTCATTCTTCATCAAGGTTGAGTTAATACTGGTCCAGGAGAAAGACATGTCATTTTTCCACAAGGTGTTTGTGTGTGTGTGTGTGTGTGCGCGCACGCTGACTGACCTGTCATTGAGTTTCTCAAGTAGATAGGAACCCAGGCCTGAGCCCGTCCCCCCAGCAATGGAATGGCACAAGACAAACCCCTACAAAGAGAAAAGGTTATTTATTACTTGCAGTTCAAGACAAATTTACAGCTACATGCCACGTTTGCGTTGAGCCTACTGTATACTGTAACGACGCAAAAAAACTGAATGTGTGTGGGTGAGCAATTGCCTCTCTCCCTAGGCAGTTATATAAATGGGAGTGCAGCCCCACCTCACAAATAGGCTCCCTCTCCCCCCAAGACAGCCCTGTAATACCTGCCTTCTACGCTTGCCCAGCTATTATCACCAGACATGCTACACGCCACACCCTGCCAACACACACATACACACGGCAACTCAGCCCACCTTCCTATCCAATGCACACATGAGTGCACACACTAAATAATAATGTGGGGTCATAATGTGAATGAGTTACAGAAATTGCAGACCTCCAAGGGAAACGCGAGTGTTATTTTATGGGAGGCTGGCAGTTGAAGAAAGTTAAAAAAAAAAGAGGAATAATACTGAGGCATGGCTGGGGCACCCAGTTTACATGTAGTTTCTATCAAGTCACTCATCTTTATGCTCCAGACGGTTTTCTACCACAGCAGAAATGCAGGGCTAAAAAAACAGAAAGACAGAAAAATCTGTTCCCTTTCTCATTTCTTTCCAAAGGTCTCCTTAGCTAGGACAGTCAGTGTTTGAACAGAGACGTGTAGCACGTCTTGGAGCCCATCCAAACTCCTGCAGATATTCCTTCACTCAGAGCAGCAGCAACAATTACTGCATCACTGTGGTCTCCATAACCACCTTATCCTATTTAGTGTTTTGATTTTCTTTTTTTGGTATAGATGAATGTTGTAGCCTACAGTTTGAATCTGAAATAAACTCATCATTAAAAATAGTCCCAATGTTTTATCTACTTTCATACTGTCTGTCATGTTTGGTCGAGGCCCCTGAAGCACAGTTGCTCTTGGGCAGGAGAAGGATACAAATGTTTATTATACCTATTCTAAATTGAGAGCGAGGGGGTCATGTAGCTGTATTCAGTTATTGCCATACACAGCAACATTATATTACTTTTTTTTTTTTTTAGTTTTAGAAATTCCATATTGTCAGAGCCTTGACCAGCCCACCCCACCCCTGGTAAACCCTCAGAAAAAAAGTGTGAGACAGGAACAGTTGGTTTGTGAGTAACTGGGGCTTGCCTCCAAACTGTCACTGCCGTCCGCCTCCCGGTCAATGATGTCAAAGATGTCCTCATGGATTTTTTCACCCTGGAAAAAAAAAAGCCCCAACACATTTAAAATGTATTAATTTTGATTATTGACAAAGGGTGAACCATAACTGGCCATTTTTGATGATCACCTGTGAATAGCCACTGGCCCAGTTGTTCCCGGCACCTCCACCATGCTCAGACAGGTAGATGTTCTCTGGGTTGTACAGGTTGGCGTAAGGGGAGTTGAGGATGGAGTGGATTACCCTGGGCTCCAGATCCAGCAGAACAGCACGAGGGATGTAGTGCTCATCATCAGCCTGTGGGGTTTATGGACCGGTAGGGCTTGGGTGGTTACGTAAATGACCTGCAGTCTGTGTGATACTATGCCATTGTAAGATCGGCGCTCAATGTACGCTACAACTCCTCCATCTAGTGGCTGATAATGGTGTTGCACTTCAGTAACACTCACATCATCACTATTGCCACCAAATTAAGTCTAAATATGCATTGGAGAGATGGGGGGTAGACCATCTGTATAAATAGATTAAATAGATGTGTTCCTCTTATACACCTATGAAATTAATAGTCAATGGTAAGTTGCTTAAACCAATAATGTGGAGTCATGATAAAAGAGAGAACTGAATGAAGTAATGTCCGTGGATGCTCCATTTACCTGGTAGAAGAAAACATCCTTTCTGTCGGACCCTTCAGTTGCAAATTCCTCAACAATCCCCTCCGGGCTGATGCCATGCTCCGCGCACAGTTGCTTCCAGAACTCAAAACCAACTATAAATGTAGAAGGGACCTCGTTAGCACAACGCTAACATGTCAACATTAACTAGCTGCTGTCATTAACGTTAGCCAAATGGTAAACGTTTAGCTGCAATTCTAACGTTACTGGAATTACACTGCACCTTGTGTTGGTAATCATTTGAAATCAGATGCGCATTGCTAGTTAGCGAGCACCTTAACTGTTACCCCACTGTTTTATTCCATGTTGGGATATTTAGGTTAACGCCAAGTAGCAACGTTAACCCACTATTGCTAAGCAGTAGAATACCCATTCGGAACCAGTGAAAACAAAGTGTTAGCTAGGTTAGAGCTAATACTAGTAATACATTAGTGGACAAGTATGCATGACAGGTCTCTCTCTCTTTCAGCTAAGTTGATTAGCTAAATCATAGCCTCTGCAATTAGCCACTTAGCTAGCAAGCTAAACCATGGCTAGCGTGCTAACACTTAGCTCGCAGGCTCTCTACGCAATTTACACATACTTTGGTTTCCACATTGTCCTAGTTGAAGCGTTATGATTTCCCGCGGCATGTTCCTTCTTCAGTATATCCTTCTTCAGCTAGCTAGCTAGCTAGCTAAATAGCTAAATAGCACAAGAAAAAACAGACTAGCCAATCTTCTGTAACCCACTGTCCCCCTCCCGCTTGGTAGCAACATATAACTACAGCGTCGATTAGGGTAGTGGCGGCGTTGCAGGACGTCTATGGTGATGCGGTTGGGGTACTCAAGCTCACACGGCGGTTATTTTTTTCTTCAATCTATCCTGAGACGGTTCCACTGGTAAGGGCGCGCTCAGAAGGCGGCACTGATGCTGCATTCATACAACACTGGAAAGGTGGTAGATACGACCATCCTACTTGAAAATACCCGATTGTCTGATTCACCAACAACGGGACACATGTAGTCAACTGTATGGAATAATATGTTAATTTCAAACAAAACTAACAAAAGAACAATGTTCATCACGAGTAATTTTGTGATCATAGTTTTTTGAATTGCCACGAGAGGACACAACTACTTGCTGGATCTTTTGTTTGTGGTTGACATTGTAATGTTTGATTTGCTGTAAAACATACCCGCCAATGCATCACTCTCTATTTTTATGTGTAAGTGCACAACATGCATCAGGCGCACCGGCGTTCCATACACCCGAGTCGTTGCATTTACCGTATAATCCCATGCAACCTGCATGCAACATGACGGACGGTCCATGCGCATTCTGATTGGACAACTGGGGTCTTACACATGTCCGCAGCCAGCATAGAAAAACAGGTTACGCCATATTGCCAATATCTAAAGAGAGGGCTATATTTCTGCTAAAATGACAAAATAGTGAGTGTCAGGTTTTCTTAAAATGTTTTTGCACTAGTAACGATGATAGGCTTGCTTATACCGTAGCCATGTAGTTAGCGTCGCACGCTACCATGACGATTCAGCTAACTTTGGTCGCGCTAGTTTAGCAACCGTTAGCATACGTTTGTTAACGGTAGCAGATCTTGTCAGCTCCGCTGTTCCGTGGCGCTGTCCTGCACCCCACCAAGCTATTACCTGTTCCCACTAAAGTCTTTGTTTTACAGGCTTACTTAATCGACGCTAGACGCTAAGATGGCGCATACTGGGGCAATGGGAGAAACATCCACGGGGGATGGTTCTGAAAAGCAAGAGTCGAGTATCTTCCTGCGAAGTCGACCATGCTCCAGCGAGAGAGACAGCCAGGTACGGGCTGTCAAAGCCTCGCTTCAGGCGAGGTTAGGACCGTACGAGCCCGTCCTGACCTACCTACAATCCGTCTTAGTGTGGGAAAGACCCTTTCAGTGTATACTTCTGTACACAGTGGTCAACGTTGTGTTCTGGTAAGTTTCAACTATGTAACTGTATTGTCAGTGCTGTTTGATTCCCTGCTTGTTTTTCATCGGGATGTTTTTGTTACAGTGTTATGGCAACCTGCATTCAGACAACACTAAGGCCGCACTTGGCCGTTACGCAGACGCCACCGATCCTGTAGTCAACAGATGCTTTCCCACAATACAAACGTCTCACCTGTCAATTCAAGACAAGACAGATGGCTCACTACTAGTGTTGCTATTTATAGACAGGCGAAGCAGGGAGTGCTTTTAGCCAAAGTCACTTACTTAACATGTTTATAGAGAAGGTAGTGGAAAATGTGGGACATGCATTGTACAACAGAGTTTGGGATAAATTAGGTGACCTTGATATTGCTTGACATGAATGGCCTGGAGGGAGAGGGAGGCAGGCCCAGTTCAGGCATGCAGCCTTTATTTGATTAGACCACTGGGCATGTCAGGCGCTTCCTTCTTTGTCTTTTACTTGTGCTTCAATACACAGTCAGTGGCTCAGGCTAGTTTCAGCACAGAGAGATGCAGAGTAACCCTAATGAAAATGGCTAGTCATATGTATTATGGGAATAGGGAGGGGGTATGGGCAGCCTTCCTGGGAGTGCCAGGGCTACACAAGCGGAAATCTCCTGTCTTGATTTTCACTCTGAATACAGAATCCATTTTGAACATATGGGTCTAGTTTTAGGATGTATTTTTCTATCTTACTGTAGCTAGTAATATGCATCGCTACCCCAAGTGCTAATCAGCCCTGTTCTGCCAACAAATTGTTTTTAGGTTAATCTCCTCTAATTGCATATAAATACATTGTTGTGGTCACAAAACTGTGAAGCCTTGTGATCTTAAAGTGGAACACAAATCAGTCTAAGAATGAACATAATGCTAAGGCCCAAGGCAACTCATTCAACATGTGCAAACAACTTTCCCAAAGCGAGAAACCAGAGAAATAGGCATGTGATCTGTGGTGGCATCAAGATGCACAGCCTGCAGCTGCTCCGTGGCTAACGAATGAGACAGTCCTAATGGATTCATACAACACTTGTCTGAATTTTTACACCTAAATGAACTTACAGTAGTAATATAGGTTCTGAGCCTTACCCATGGGTGTAACACAGATTAAGGAGTGGGATAAACTCTTTCTTGTTTCTCACTAAACTAAACAGTGGATCTCAAATACGGCCCAACTAGCCGAAGGACATATGAGTTTAAGCTAAATATGTTATTCATTTCAATCCATTATTGCTACTAAATCATTGAACAATGTCATTTTGTATTGTCATATTTTTTTTAAAGTTTCAAACTGCATGCTCATATTTGTTCACTTTTTTTTTTTTTTCCCCTCTAGGTTTTTTGCCTTGACCTCAATGCGTCTGCTGTTCCTGCTGGCTTCTGGTCTGGCTGTGGTTGTCTGTGTTGATACCTGGAGGAATAACATATGGCCAGAGATTAGAGGTGTCACAAGTTACTCATGTGGGCTTTCTCTATGTTTCACTGTAATGTTAGGCTCCCAGGCTCCTTTTTTTGATTTTCATGGACAAATTTCACTTTCATCCTGAAGAGATTGTAGATGAAAGAGAGAAGACAAGCTAAAGAGGGAATGTGGAGCCTTGAGACATAGACTGTGCTGTTTAAATAGGACATTCCTAATATTTTGCACACTCACTGTGTATGTTAATATGATACTGATGTGCACTGTGCTCTTTGAGCTTCTTAAAGTCACAGATGTTCTTTCTCTCCACAGTCAAAAAATTGCATGAATCAGAAAATGAAAGGTATGTTACTATATCCACAGTACCATAAAGATGATGATGATGATGATCATGAGGAGGAGTGTAAAGATGTTAGTAATATTGTCTGTCTCTCCAGCTGGGGTCTAGTGCAGCCTGGGGTCCTCAGTGTGCCCGAACTATGCCACCACATTGCTGAGGCCTGGGTCAGTGGAACGGCCTTCACCTCCATCGTGGTGCAGTACAAACGACTCAACCCTGGCAGGGTAAAGACCTCAAACTCACCTGTGCCATGACATTCTGATATTATTTATTTGACACGTACATGCATACACACATAGAACATACATTGTAGTTGCTGACTTAGTTGCACGTGCGTTTTTTCTTTTTCCATGTCAGTTTTGCATCCAGACCTGTGGAGTGTTCACCTGCCTGGCTGTGGTTGGACGCTACATTCCTGGATTGGTGCTCTCCTACTCTGCTGGTTAGTCCCAGTAGTTTACCCAGTCCTAACTACAGGCCCAGTCCCATTCAGAGGACCGTATTGGCAGGGGAACTCGGCCTGACCGGTCCTTTTTAAAAATGCATGGGCGGTGAAACCAGATCTGTGGAGCCCTAGTACCAGGGCCCAGCCTGTGAGGTGATTAAAGCCAGGATGAGGCAAACAAGCAGGGAGGGAAGGAGGGAGGGAGGGAGCCAGCTAGATGGCTAAGGAGGTCAGGCTGAGAAAGGGCTAATCTCCTAACCTCCAACCAATGTAGGCTGCGGAGCCAGGGACGCACGCCCTGCCAAGGCCCTCTGCTCTGACGTCTACAACAATCCACAGCAGCTTGTGCATGTTAACTCCCTGCCGCTCGCTCTGCCTCATTCTGTCTCTCTCTATTGAGTGGAGATCTTACATGGGCTCGTGGGGGTGTCTCTAGGCTGAGGAGAGTAACTGAGTCTGTTGAGTTAAGTGGGTATAAACAAAGAATATGTTGAATTCACAAATGAACGCGTTGTCTCTTCACCCCTTGTCCCAAACAACAGAACAGGAAACGTCCCCTTTTGTAAAGTTATTTTCTCCTCCAGTGTTGGCGACTCTCTTGGCTCCACTGGCAGCCTACCACAGGGTTTTCCAGCATGTGTTTGTGAAGCTGGAGCCAGTCCTGCAGTGGCTGGACTTCAGTGTTCGAGGCTACATGATGGCAAAGCCTATTGATAATCAGTGTAAGTAGTACATCTGTGTTGATCATATGTTTTTCAGATCCACATGAGAGGAACACCCAATTTGTAGTAGTCCTGTATTCCACATATCAGAGTTGAGCTGAAGAGTATTTAGTTGTAAGCATGTTTGTTTAAAGGCATGGCTAATGTAACCCCCTCCCTGTAAAACCAGTAATCCCACATACTGGCATGTTAAATATGAATTGGTGGTAACTTTCTCTACCCCACCTTAATTTGACTGTCTCAAGTGAGTACAGTAATGAACTGTTATGTACTTTGACCTTCGTATGCCCTGTGTTTTCTCTGTAGTCCTGCGTAAACCCATACGTGGTGCAGCCAATGGTGAGGACAGTGACAGCGAGGAGGAGTTGGCCGCTTTCTGCCCGACGGTAAATGATCTGCTCTGTTTCAAAAGCTGTTTCTGTTGACATCATTGTTATTGAACGTGGTCCTGCTTGTTCTCTGTAGTGTCGCCATTAATAGCAAGTGCTAGGTTCTGACTTGCATAGGCTTTTAAGGTGCGATACCTTTTGTAGATAATTGGGAGCATAATAAATCCAAAACATATCCGCCAATAAGGATGTTTTAAAGATAGCCATGTGTTTTGAAAGGAATTCCTTAAATATAACTCTAAAACAGTAATTTTGATAACTGATTGTTATTTAGTTCATGAGAAGCATGTGTGTGTGTGTGTGTGTAGTTAAGCCTGCAGAGGGAGTCAGAGTAAAAATAACTTGATACCTAAAGAGAGAAAAATAACAAACCCTCTATGGGAGGGCAGAGTGGTGAGTGTTTATGGTGCCGTATGGGCTAATGTCTGCAAAACAGCGGAGTGTGGAATTAAAAATATACTCAACGTTTTCAATCTATTACTTTCTATCTATCTTTTCCTAGTTTGATGATGCTATTGTTGCCAAGGAACTTGCGCTGACTGACTCGGAGCACTCTGACGCTGAAGTGTCCTACACCGATAATGGGACCTTCAACCTGTCGCGCGGCCAGACGCCACTCACAGAGGGCTCTGAAGGCAAGTACACCGCTATTGCTCATGTGGGTTTTTTTTGCCAATTTTAGTTTTAGTTTGTTGACGATGATCTTGTCCTTTTCTGTCTCCTGTTGAACAGATCTTGACAGACACAGTGATGCTGAGGAATCCTTTGCTCTAGACCTCCAAGACTTCCCCTCCATCAACCCAGATGCCACTCTGATGGACGACGACGATGACACCAGCATCGGGCTGCCTAGTTTGGGTCTATCTGGGCTGTCTGGTCCCCGAGCTTCAGCGCTGGACTTGGACAGTCACCTGGACTCGGACCAGGAGGATCTGGACACAGAGCTTTCCCTCAGCGGCCTGCCACCCGCCTCTGACTTCGCAGGTGAATTGGCCGGAGTCATTGCCAGCAACATGATCCAAGCAGCGCTGGCCGGGGCGTTGCAGCCTCGGCCTCCCGCTGCCCACCGCAGAGAGGGCCCTCCCAAGGCCGGGTCCCACCGAAGCTACCGCAAGCAGTCCAGCTCTGAGCTGGACACAGACTGGGACGGAGAGGACTTTGAAATGCTGGATCAGTCTGAACTGAACCAGATGGATCCCCTTGGGGGAGGAGGGGGTCCTAGACGAGGAGATAGCCAGGGGCCCAACTTCTTGTCCAACCTGCTGGGGAAACCACAGTGAGGCGTGTGTGTGCGCGTGTGTGTGTGTGTGTCTTAATGAGCAGTATATATGTTGAGCTGTAGGTGTGTTTGCGCGCGTGCGTGTGTGTGAGAGAGAAGACTTTCGGTTCCAGCAGCCCTCCTCCTGATTGGCATCAGTTGACATCACTGTGAATTACTTTTTTCTATCTCATTTTCAACCTCTTGTTCCTGTGCTTTTAAACATAAACTACCATCCAGACAACTTTTATTTTGTAGGCTGAGCAATAGGAAATGTAACAAAAAAAAGAAAAGAAATCTCAAAACACGTAATGAACCAGCATCATTGAGCCTTGTTGCGGTCTTGTGATTTTATGCACCTTTAGGTAATAAGGGTGCTTTGTAGATCACTAGGAATGAAAGGAGACAGTACCCATACTGATACCTGTTCTCCGCCTGGAGGTCTAGACACACAGGGCTATTTAACATGGGACCAATCATGACCTTCCTGTTTCTTTGCGCTGACGAGCTGTTTTACAATTAACACAACCTCCAACTGAAACGTTTGAGATCTCTTTGGTATTGACATGTTGAAACAGCATAGAATAGGTAGGTAGGAATAGGTATAGAAATTGATACTGAGCAAAGTTTTTTTCATTTGGTGTTTACCAGGCGAAACGATCAAATACAAGTATATAAGATGATGAACAGCAGTTCATCATGTTGCTATTGAGCTTTGGTGCCCTTACTGTCCTTTCAGATAGCATGTGGTTGTGGTCTGTTTGAAGACAACATAGTGTATTTGATGCCACATGTTTACCGAGATGAATTCACATCTTTTGTTAAACGCTTGTCAGTAACGCTTCTAAGATGAACCACGCTATACTATTTGGATAAAAGCTTCCATTACTGCTCTTTGTGCACTTTTTATGTCTATTTTCCATGTTGTTGTTGTTGTTGTTTTTTTTGTTTATCCTAACAAGGCATCTTCATACATTTTAGGAAGCTTATTTTTATCTATTTTAAAGAGAGAATGCGACAGTGTAGTCTTAAGACTCAGAAGAATTTAAGATGCTTCCTGTTTTTTTTCTGTGTGCATCCAAGATAAATATTTTTCATTTTCTTGTAATTTAATACAGCTCAGTGAACATATTGTGTCCATGTTTAATACATTGGACATTTGTTTTGCTCTCTTGTTCAATAGCAATATTTAAACACAAGTTACCATATCTTTGTCCCCATTTTTCTATCTCATCTAGTTGATATTTTTAAGAGGAAAATCAAACATTCTTCAATTTACAATTTACAAAATTTTTCTTGTTCTTTGGGTGGGAACATGTTTACATTAAAATCCATTATAGAAACCTAGCCTGGTTTAAGAGTGAGTATGTAAATGTTTCATTCATCTTATATATGAAAAGAAAACGGGGGTGCAGTAAACGTTGTTTTTTGTGCTGGTCAGCCTGACTTCTCTGTGATGGGCAAACAAAGCCCTCTTCTTTGTTTTCATGCTAAAATAGGAATGGCGCCTGGTGATTCAAACTGAAATGAGCCACAGCTGGGATTCACTGAAATGCATTTATCAAACAATCAAACTGAGAATGCTGGGTTTTTATTAGACACAAACAAATTGATCCATTTCATTGTGTCATTTTGTAAAGAAAATCATAGCTGTGGAAGTTTTAGTACAATAGATAGAACTGCTGGATCCACGTTCATGGAGACGGACTAGAAAAATAGTGAATTGAAGGGAAGTTTTTAAAGAGGTTGAGTTAGTTTGACTTGTTTTGACCAGTTCAGTTTTAACCAGAATGTTGCTCATTGTTGCTCCATGAAGTCAGTTCCTCAATATGAGTGATCTCTAGTCAGTATAATAATGTAATGTGCACAGTAGTGTATTTTCCTCTCTGTAGTTGGTTTTGATATGTTTTGATGTGCAAATCCTTATTAAATAAAATGTTTGCAATTATGTTTGTGTAGATTATTTGTTTATGTTAATGGTTACTTACAAAACAGTTTTCTGGTGATTTTTGAACTTTTTGAGTAAGCACCTTCAGTATGTGAAAAATATTACAACATATTACATGGCCATTTTAACAGTAAAACCACAGTGGAGGCCAGGACCTGTTGTGTGTCTGGCATGATGGTTTTCACATCATCATGTACAATGTCTTACTCTTCTTTTTCCTGGATTGTGTCTTCCGCATTTCTCCTTCAAGTCATGGAAACAGTTCAACATCCTGGTATTTTAAGTATGTTGATGTTGGAGAAAATGTTGCCTTCTAAAACCAGATTCAGGTTACTGAACAAACATGCTGATTGGTACACATTGTAGTGGAGTATTCTGATCATAGACAAAGCCTCAGTGGACAAACGGCTGGAAAAGTCTGAAAAGCTTTAGATCCCATTTGAGCCAGTTCGGGCAATCAGTGTCTAATAGAACATGGGAAATTAGGAAAATACACCCTACAGTATTGTACACCTAAACTAATATACCCTAAATGTGCATTAAGCCTGATATATTTTTGAACAGCAACATAGTGATTCATGTTTAAGCTTAATTCTCTTCTTGCTTTGGATGTGGAATAACGGTGACTATGAGGCTAAAGTACAAATTGTCAACTTTAATTTGAAGGGACTTTCATCCCTAATTGGATAAAAAGGAACCATAGCCCTTTTGTTCATGGTCATCCATATCAGAGTGACTATGAGTTTGACACATTAAAATTATATTTAATAAAAAAATTCATGTGCAGTGACTTCTAGTTGTCTAAAAGCCATAGATGTCACCAAATCTCTCTAGATCTCTTATTTACAGGTTCTCCTCACAGTCATGCTGTCAGTTCACATCCAAAACAGTGATGAAACCAAAAAAAGATGTTGCTCTCCATATAGTTATGGAGGTCAGGCTACAGAAACGTAATCTTAGATGAAAAATATCTTTTGACTATTCCAAAGTCTCTATCTTAAAGGCAAAAAGATAGATTATGAAGATAAATATGATTCAAGACACCAATAAAAACTTTCTATAAACTTGCAGTTAACTGATAAATTGTCATTGCTCTCATTATGCTAAAGTGATATTTCTGATTTGTTGGATGAAGTCCAATGTTTAATACTGCTGAGGTGGCCATAAATATCCCCAAATGTCCTTTTGGCTTCAATTTGATGGACTTGGATGGATTGCTGCTGAGAGCCGAAGTGGGCTTACAAGCCCACTGTGCAAATTAAATTGACTGCCTCAAGCACAGGATGGGTATCGCTGGCTCAGATCCTATTATTTTAATAGGACCTACTCTGTCTTAATAGGCATCCTCTTTCTCAACACACATTACCTGTGGGGTCCCACATGGCTGTTATGGGCCCCATCCTTTTCTCTCTCTACATGTTTTTACTTTGCAACATCATTCATAAACACTATGTGTCTTTCTATTGCTCTGTCGACAGTACTCAGATATATTTCCTGTATCATATATTATATGACAAATATACAGTGAGCTCCATTAATAAATAGTTGGACCATTCCAAAGGCACCTTTGTTGTGAATGTTGTTTTTAGTAGTAGTAGTAGTAGTAGTAGTAATAGTAGTATTATTGTTATTATTGTGTTAGACTGTTAGTTTTGTGATATTTTATGATAGTATGTCTGATGTCATATTGCATATTGTCTCTTTATCATCATAGCTGATGGTTTCTGTGATCTTGAAATACATTGGAATTGTATTACCATGCTTGTTATTATAGGCTATTTTGATCCAGTGCTTTTTAATATGCAAGTATTATATTATAGTTTTTCTAACAAAAAATACAGTAATAATGTAAAAACATTATTCCAATTTTTGGGAGATTTCTACACTGGTCTGCAGAAAGTTGGTGCAACGATGACGGTCCGAGGTTTTAATTTTACTGTGACCTGAGAGGAGAAGAAAATAAAGAGCTCTCACTCTGCCCTATTTCCGGGCACCACAAAACGTCACGTTGTACGTAAGTATGGCAGATCAACGTTATTGGAAAAGTTGCGACATGTGGCCTTCTGTTGCAGACATTTTCAGATTATAATGGGAAAATTACGCATAAACGAAAAGTACTGTTAAAAACATTTCTGAGTTTCTTGTGAATACAAACTGTACCACATCATTATGGTAACAGCGCTACGGGTGGGGCTGCGGCAAAAGAGGAAGAGAGCGCATGCGTGAGAGTTTAACGCCCACATTTGCAGCGTGCAAGATGAACGCTGTGATACCTCTTTCTAAAACATAACCAGTCTTTTCTGTGACGCATTTTTCGCGCGAAACTCAGCTCAGTTTTGAAAGCTAACTCGGATCAAAGTGGAAGAAAATGAGCAAGAAAGATAACGGTAAGTCTAAAGTTAGTTAGATGTCTGGTTATAGTGTCGGTAGCTAGCCCGTATCTTTGACACTGTTGACAACGTTGGTTAGATTCGACAGTTTAATTCTTAGTGAGAAGCTACTTACTAGCTAACGTTAGCCAGCCAGCCAGCCAGCCAACGGGGTAAGCTAACTCCAAAACCTTTTGATGTCAAGGACCCCCGGAAAAGACCAGACCACGGTTAGAACATAATTACATTACTGCTGTATTTGGGGATCGTGGAACCTTTGATCAAATAGTCACTGTTATACAGTTTGGAATCGTGGTAACTTCTAGTGAGTAAAACTGTAAAAGTAAACAATTCATCATTTTGCTGGGGGGACCCCAGTGGGAACCAGCTGGCTAGCTAACGTAATGCTGTTCTGACGTTGCTGATATCAGAAATCCGGTCAAGACCGAGTGATGGCACAAGCCGATATCAATACAATAACGTGAATTATGAATCTTTTATTTATGCCTCTGGTGCTTGTCAGTCAGGAGAATGGTGGCGTTCGTCCATCGGGAAATCACCAAATGTTCAAAGTTGTCGAAATGCATGTAGACTAGCCGTCCACTCACCGTCATGCCTGGCTGGTGGGATAACTTGGCTCTGTGTGTGTCATGTACGGGTCGGTGGTGTTACCGGGTTGTCCTGCTGTCACTCACAGGCGTGGCGCTCATTCTTGCCTATCTGAATGAGAAGAACCGACCCTACAGCGCCCAAGATGTCTTCTGTAATCTACAAAAGCAGCATGGACTGGGCAAAACGGTGAGCTTCAGTCTAACCTTCATCTACAACACGCTGTGCACGTTTAGCTCCAGTTATGATGGATTGACAACTTCTGTTTTACCAGGCGGTGGTCAAAGCCATGGAGCAGCTGGCTCTGGAGGGGAAGATCAAGGAGAAAATATATGGCAAGCAAAAGATTTATTTCGCTGATCAGGTTAGTCTGCCGATGCATAACATACAGAAGGCCTTGACAAAACAAACACACACAGTTTTGCAACCTGATTCTTGGGATTATCTTTTACCCACCGCTGCTCCTGGCTCCCCACAGGCTCAGTTCAAAGAGGTGAAGGATGCTGACCTGAAGGCAATGGACAGCCGGTTCTCAGAGCTCAACACCGAGGTGAAGTCCATCACTCAAGTTTGCAGACAGCTGGATGCAGGTGGGGGGCACTGATGGTGTGCAGTGTGTTGTCTCCAGACAGACAAAAGGCAGCTTGTTTTTTTTGTGTGTCTCATCTTCTCTAAGGGTACAAAATGCTGAGGCGATATGTGCATTCATTATTGTAGACCACGGGTTGCTGCTGTTCGATAAGCAAGTATGGTAAATGTGTTGCACGGGACTTCTAAGCTCGAGGTACCATGTTGTTTTTGTTGTACTGCGTTTTTAAGGGGTTGTGTATCTTGTGAAATTTGTGATAACAGAGCTGAAGGAGCTCAGCAGTTCCCTGACTACGGAGGAAATGATGTCAGAGATCCGAGAGCTGAAAGAAGAGTGTTCTGGGTACAGAGTGCGTCTGGAGAAGATAAAGTCAGGCCACCAATCATGTCACACCGGAGGAGAAAGAGAAGGTGGGGAAAGTGAACCTTCATCTTAGAATTTACCAATTCAAACAAATGAGGTACGTTGCTTATAGTATTTTCATTTTCAGGTTTACAAAGAGCAGACGGTTTATGTGAAGGAGTGGAAAACAAGGAAGAGATTGGTAATGTATATTCTGACTACCCTCATCACGTTAAAATGAGGAACACATTAAATGACTGCGTAAGAAGTATTTTGCTGTTTTAGTTCACAATTATTGTAAATGTTGGCAATATTGAAACAATGGCTAATGTAGTTGAAAAGTCAAGATGTTGATAGTCTTGATATGAGGAACAAAATGTTTTCTGCATCTTCTAACATAACAAGTACTACATGAGAGATGAGTAGATAACGAATGAGTTTTTGTATTTTCCATAGACCTTTGTGTTAAATAATTTCCATGACTATGTCCTTTTTAATACAACCTAAGATGAAGAGATGTTCATATACTTTTCTCACCACCAAATCTTCAAGCTACTTTGTGCTGTGCTTCTCTCAGGCGTCAGACATGATGAATGCCATTCTGGAGGGATATCCAAAGAGCAAGAAGCAGTTCCTAGTGAGTTGATCATGACTTCATGCCACCTGCGTCACAGAATACAATACTATGATGATGTTTGGACGCTACCATACTGACGACTTCCCGGTGCTCTGGTTACAGGAAGAAGTCGGTGTGGAGACCGACGAGGACTGCAAGGTGGTTGTACCAAGTACTTGACACAACGACAAAATACTTGTTTTATAGTCACTTTATAAGCTGAGGAAATAGATTACACGTTGATAAGGCAGAGCAAATACTTTATTTATTTATTTGAACAAATACATCTTCAATAAAAGACAAGACATGGATAACACAATGCATTCTTTGCAGTTTAAAGTATATTTATACAAAACAGCTCAATCATCTGCTAACTGCATTTGCAAGACACGAACGGTACATTACAGCATTTAGACAGCACAGAGATGCTTGTCATCTCCCAGAAATATTTATTAAAGATTTCCCTTTTTAAAGCCTGAACATAAAACTCAGCAAGCCCTGATTTTGTTTTCTACATGATTTCCTGAGCTCAGTGAAACTCGCAGCAAATCATTCATTATATATTTGACAGTTTACTTTGTTATAAAGTTTGAAAACTGCACATAGACTTGAAATGTAGAGAGCATAGGCATTTCACAATGTTCAGTTACTTTGTCCCATTTTTAATTCATCCCACTGAGGATTCTTTTCATTCAATACTTCTGCCAGTTCTCAAGACCATAAATGTTCCTGACTAACGTTTGACATTGAACTTTGACCAGAATGTCCAATAAAATCTTCCTCCATTATCTCTGAAATCATTTTAAGAGGTTTCACAGGTACACTGGCTGCAGTGATGGAGACCTGAGACTGTTGTCAAGTGGAATTGTGCCTCATGTAGCTTTTAAACCACGTTTCATTTTGGATAAACTTACACGACAGACAACATTTCCTTACATAGTGTTGATTTCTCTTTGGATTGTGATACTAGCAAGTCCTTCAAGAAGCAACAAAATGAGACAAGATCAAAAATCTATTCATCTTTCCTGAAACAAGATATTCCTGTGATTAAAGCAACAATACTGAGGCAACTCCTTGGGCAGTTGTCCATCAGAG
Source organism: Hoplostethus mediterraneus (assembly GCA_034670385.1). Taxonomy (NCBI): domain Eukaryota; kingdom Metazoa; phylum Chordata; class Actinopteri; order Trachichthyiformes; family Trachichthyidae; genus Hoplostethus; species Hoplostethus mediterraneus. The sequence continues at coordinate 650,234 of JAXDDW010000034.1, read as the reverse complement.
TTGCCCGGTGTATCACTGATCTTAGTTACGGGAAACAAAACTGTAGAAGCAGTTTTGAAAAATAGCCATCTGTCAATCACACCTGCTCTCAACCTCTGTGGCCCAGTTCCTTAACAAACCCTTGCCAGGTTTTCCCAGTGAATGTGTGACAGTGATGCTGGGGCGCCATCGATGGTATTCAAAGGTGATGGTCTGACTTGACATTTTACACAGTGTGTAAAATAACAGTGTTAAATTCACATGTGGTGCTGTGCCATTATTGCACCATTTGGAATCAGACCTTAAACATAAGATGAGAGCCAGTGACAACCAAGGTAAAGACACAGGCTGCCATCTTTTACTTTGGCATTAAAACCACTGCAAACTCAAGTGACAAGTCTCTCGATTGGGTTGTTTTGCACACTGTTCAAATGACAGGACAAAAAAAGAGCACATTAACTTTAGTCTAACTATTTGTCTGATCTCTGCTTGACAAAAGACTCATACCTTTTGAGGCCTGTCAAGTAAAAAAATGCACAAAAATGTCATAGTTCAACCTGTAGTTGCAGAGTTAAGATATTGAAGTCTTGGTTCAAACATTCAAAAGACATTCAGGAGCCCAACTCCTCAGTGAGCACTTAAAATTACAACCTGTTACCACAAAGCAGCCCGTCAATCAGACTGGTTTGAGTTCAACACAACTTTCATATCGGCTACACTGCTTATATTAAAAGCAGAATCTCTGGTGTGCAATGTGGCTGAATTATTAACCTTCATGCCACCTATATTTTAGAAGCAATATTGTTGATAAAACTGTTTGCCTTGAGCTGAATCTGTAAGGAGACTGTTATAAAACCAATTTGTCTGGTGCTGCAGACAGTGACTAAGGATGCAGGCTACAGTTGTATCTTGTCTACCCAAGGCATCTAAAGTGTCATGTCTTTTTCCTGTATTTAACAGCATAGTAGCAAGAATATGAAGGGTTTCAGAAAGCTGAAATATACTCAGACTATGTGTTTATGTAAAATGTCATCAGAGACCAGAATGTGTGCTTTCTTACACATAACCAGCCAATCCAATGCAACTCTTCATCTCCAGTGGTTTGGATTGAGGTAATCCAACTGCAGCCTGCAAGTCACTGATGGGCTGTGATGAGTGTGAATACTGCAGCGTGGCCTGAGGGTGACAGAACTGGCTGATTTGAAGTTTTCACTCCACCCTGAGAGGCCAGAGCGAGCCCCAAGTCAATTTCTGCTTGAGAACTCAGTCCAGAGGTTGTCCAGGATCAATACAGCTGGCCATTGAGCTGCCGGAGCACTCCAACAACAAACTCTTTCAGTGTCTAGGAAGGAACAGAGGAGGCACACGTTAAGACTCCACAAACATCTCAATGCGAACATGAAACGATGCACTATCTTCCATATAAGTAGTATGCTGTTGGGTTTTTTTTTGTCCACTGTGTGTCACCGTGTCCCTTACTTGGGGCTTGCAGTGCTCCTCGATCCAGCTGAAGACGCAGGCAGAGAGTTCCTGGAAGCTGTTCACCGAGACGGAGTTGCTGAACGACTGGAACAGGGAGTCCATGATGCTCTGAAAAATGCTGAACTTGACCTGGTCAGACACCTGCTCCTCCCCCTGCTGTGGGTTGTTCTGGTGGGCCTTCACTATGTGCTCATAGTTCCTATAATAAATCATGAGGCACAGTTTGTTGGCATGGTTACAATGGTGCAAATGTTAAAACAATTTAGTTGGCAATGAACTGTAGAATATAGTTTAAGCCTTTTCTATGAAGAGAACCTGAGCTTGAGCCATTCTCCAGACACCCTAGCATAAAAAAATCTCAACGCAGAATTTTAACTTCTCACTTTAAATTTCCCTTGGCTCATGGATTTGTTGCGTGGAGCAGCAGACCTGATACAGCCTCTGCTACATACTGTTTCAGTGCCGGTATCAAAGCACCTCAACGCTGACTCAACAGTGTTTTCACAACCCGTCTGGCACCTCAAGTACAGACCAGCTTTCCTTTCATCCATTCATCTGTCTCTATGAATGCACACGGCTTCTGAATGCAAATGCAGCAAATCTATTCACAGGTTTCACCCTTTGATCTCAATTGAAATGTAAAGCAGGGAGAGCTTCTTCTGCCAGCCAGTCGGCCTCTGTTGACACCAGAAAGACAAACTAGAAGAAAGTAGAAGGCGCTCGGAGAATGCAAACCTCCGCCGATGCTCAGCAATTCTCCAACTTGCTGTTACACCCAAAGACATTCATTCCGATCACTTAAATAGATTTAATACGGCAAACATAGCATTGGGAATTTTCTATCTCTTAGTTTCACAGTTATGGCGAAATCTGGATCACCAAAATCTAACCATAGGTGGCCCATCTGTCCACCTAACCTCCTTGACAGAGATAACGGAGGCTTGGCTGTCTTACGTTTTCATGATCTTCAATGCCATCACTTCCTTCCTCAGCATTGACACTTCCTCCTCTTGCTTCTTCTTCTCTTTATGAAGAAACTGGATGTAGTCAATGGCTGAAAAGAAAGAAAGAAAAGAAGCAAAAATTGACCAGTCAGGGATTTCTTGACTTGACTTGCACAAGCATACATGGTGGCAAGCTTCCATTTTCCCAGAGGCATAATCGCTCCACTGCCATTTCCTGTATCTGGAAATACCTGTCATCTTTTCCTTTTTTCATTTCATTCTGTTAAGTGGAGTAGTCTGTAGAAACAGTTATTATAGTTCTTTTATAGCACCGTAGAGCAAATTGGTGGACGCTTCCATCAAAAGTGCATTACAATACCTCGTGGGCGTTCATTTTCTACACGTGTGGACTAAGTGGGAATCAGTCCCCTAACCCTGACAGCTTTAGTACCATACTGTACCATTACGTTATACAGGACCCCAACTCTTATTCAGTTCAATCTTGAAGCTTTGTAGCAGATGTATAGTGATTTTTTTTCTCTTTTTCTCTCTTTTACTCCAAACCAAACTGCCTCAGGGTAGTGTTAGGGCAAGAAAATCCTCAGAGAAAGCCACGATGGTAGCTTGCTGTCTTTTAGACGTCACTGTGCCTGAAGAATTTGCTGGCATATTAAAAATGTCTTTATTGATAATCTCCCAGATACTTTTAGCATTGTGTAATGGGTGACCAAACGGCTGTTGTTATTTAACTGTTCATCCAATACGGCAGAAAAGAAAATCCCTTAATATTAAAGCTGACAATCTTCACTCTAACCTTATAGTCATTGAGTTATTAACAACCAAAGGAAGCTTCAAACACTGTTCATAGAGAGCCACTATGGACCACATCTTACTTTTCTGCAGTATAGTGGCCTTGCTGATCTTCTGTGCTCCCACGGCAAATTCAGACTGTTGCTGGCAGGTCGGTACTATTGACTGGAGGTCATCATAGCCTTTCTGGAGGAAGGGATAAGAGATAAATCCATTCAAGACTACAGAGAAAATGGAAATCTAAAAATCCAATCCAATTCTAAAACGTTTCCAAAATGACTGCTGCTCGTTTGGGATGAGGGTGGTCTATTGTAGCCTGACCTTGATAGCATCCCTGCGTTTCTGCTCAGCCTGTGTGTGCGCTTGTCTCCGCCGGTCTTTATAGGAGTCCTTATATGATGCCTCGTGCCTGTAGTCGCTGTCTTCGTCATCTATACCAGAGGGAAGCAAGAGACGAAGGAAGGTGCTCTGACCGTGACCGTAACAGTGTTCAATAAAAATAAAAAAAAACACCCCCAAAAAGGTACAGGAACTAGGTTACTTGAAAATTACACATGTCTGTCAAATTCACACGATACCTGTATTTGGTACTGAAGAGGCACTTGTGGAGCCGATGCTGTTGGCCCTGGAGACGACGGTACCCTTTCTTAGAGCCTCGGCAAAGAAGCCTACAGGGGAACATTTCATTGTGAGGTACAGATCGACATGCTGATCTCAGAGACAAAACACACAAGGTGTCACAATCACACAATCTGGCAGCTGGTTTCAAACACTGGGAGATGAACTGACTGAATACTCACTGTGGTCAAAGCCATTGTCGCTGAAAGCACTGTCAGTCTGCCGAGCCATCACCAGACAGGAAAACATGCAGAGAGGAGAAAACAGACTGAGATGATGGAATAACAAGGGAGAGGGGTGCTGTCGAGACTAACAGGGTGATAGCTGGTCTGATAATAGGTAGCCTAAACCCCCAATGAGAATTGTCCTGATTTGGCTAATTCAGGGATGCAAGCGGGAAAAGATCACCGCTAACTTGGTGCTTTCAGCCTTGGTGCTTGGTCTAAACTAGGACACCACATTAACAGTTACTTACAACAGTAGATCCTCAAAGTTGAGTCCTGGGACTTCCAGGAGTCCCTGAAGGGTTCCAGGAGACCCCCGCAAAATGAGGAATAATTTAATTTCACCATTATGTCATTTAGTAGAAGTTGAGGGTGTATAAAAATGATTACTCTGGCTTCACTCTGCCTGCTGTCATCTCCCCACCTCGAGTAAAGACACAAACTAAGATGGTGGTCCCTGAGACCCTTTATCAAATGAGTCTGGGGGTGTAAAGCATCTCTACATGGGGGGCCCTGTCGTGACAGTGTTGAGGAACCTCTGATCCAGGAAACCATATGACAAAAGTTAGTTCTTCTCGGTGTTGGCTGCATTTCCCTGACGAATTAAAGGGCAGCTGTCAACACACAACAGACTGCTTCACGGGAAGTTGCAGTCAACGCTGACAACACGTCAAAAGTAGACAGATACACTTTCTAACCCGACATGCACATGACTTTACTGCTGCTGCCTATTAACAAAGCGAGTTAACGTCACAGCGCCGCAACGTTAGCAAGTGTTAGCTAACGGTAGCTAACGTTAGCTAAGACGAGCTAACAAAGCTTATCTCTCCGCAACTTCAGCTCCCTGTCACCACAATAACGTCGGTTGCATATCACCGCGGTCACAAATCAAAAGAACACTCAATTTAATGGAAATGTTGATGTTAACTACTTACTTTCCAGTGGTCCTCTGGCGAAGTTGTTGGATCCGTCATCTTGGAATGACAACTAGCTACCTGTGCTGCTTTCAAGACCTCCTCGTAAGATCCTGCTTCCAACTTCGGAACTTCAGAAGTACTTGTTGGGATTCAAGTGCTTTTGATCGAAAGTAATAACAAAATGTACGCTGTAACGACTGTAAATCATCGACAGTGGCAAGTGGCACAAGGATAGTTTGTGAGAATGAAGAGCAATTGTTGACACGGCTTGAATGCTCTACGCCCCTTAACGTCATATTCGGCAATTTATCCAATCCAATATCCAACAGCACTGTAAACCCATTATATGTGAAAGTGCGCCCGCTACTGGACGCAAACAGGCATTTTAATGTTATGGGTCATGTTAATGGGTCAGATTTTTCCTGATAGTAGTCTTCAGACAAATGGATCAATAATAAAGAATCAGTTATTCTCAGAGTAATAACTGGAAACCTAAGAACTAAGGAATGACTCCCGGGATGATATGTTACTTCAAAGTGTTGCAAAAGTGTGTGGGGAATATCATAATGTTACATGAACGACCCAATAAGGCAAGTGTATTACCCATTACTCCAATAAAGTGGTAAAACCCCGAGTTTTCTGAGATGCAGTTATCTGGCACTACACAGCATTATATTCAACATGTTCGTATACACTGAAGTTTGATTTTCAGCATTGCACAACCTTAAATCCACCAAACACCTGTGTGGTAAATGGTTAATACATTCTAAATGTTACACTTACAGTTGCCAATATTTTTGCTACCAAGCTAGCAAACTTTGCCAAATATCATTGACATAACATTAGCTGTTGCATAAAGGACAGTATTTACGTGGGTGTCTGTGTTTCTTGCCTGTTTTTCTGAAAGCTGGACCACTGGAACAAAATTAAATTGCAGAGATATGGCATTTTGGTGGCATCTCATGAGGGAAAACTGGTGGCGAGCATGGAATCTGTGTAAACAACTGATAGTAAAAGTCTATTGTCTATTTAATTAAAATATAAATTACATTCCTCATGCACATTTTCTACAGCACAAAGTAACTGTGTGCTGCTTCATTACCAAAATAAAACAAAAGCCACCAAAATATATTTTGTTATCCATTTTGTTAATGTTATACTCATTCAAAAGCACTGTGCCACAAGGTAAACAGCATTTCTGATGTTCAACCTCCGACGTAGGAGAAGACGGTGAACGCAGCACAGTCCCTGTAGCACTTGGCTTCAACCACAGAGTGACGCTATTGGACAATCCTCTCTCCCTCACCCCAGTGGACTTCACCTGGCTGCACACAAACAATTTGGTCACATGTGAATGTAAATGATCAGAATGATCTGAACTTAATTTATTACAAGTGAAGTTCCAGTAAAATTACTAACTTTATTTCAATGCAGGTGGACTTGTGGTAAAGTGAGGAAAAGTTCTCTCAGTCAGTTGCTTTTCTTCACCTTACATCTGTGCACCTGCTAGCATATCTGCGTCCTCATCCTTAGACACGGTCACTGCTTTCTTCCATTCCTACACCTCTCCTCTTTCTCCATCCCCCTGTTGTACGTTGTGCCTGCCGTATTCATCTTCCACCGCGTCCTCCACCCCCCCGATGCTGTTGCTATCTCGCACAGGAAGTTACTCTTCTGCTTTTGTGCTGCTGCGGTTTCTGTCTGTGCTACAGAGTGTGTCAAACTCTCCTTCCTCTCACGCCTCTCTCAACTGATCTCACCAGAGGAGCTCTAGGTCAGCGAGTGTAAAGAGTTATGTATAAGACATAGGCAGGTAATTTCAGGGTGCCCTAATAGCAGGTCCACTACGATATTTTTTTTTACAAGTAAGTAAGTAAATGTAGACAGAGAGGACGGGTTGAAGACAGGACAGACATAAGGATGACCACCTTGCTTCATCAGCCTCCCGCTCCCCAGAACCAAGACAGATGCAGTAGGCTGGTGGCTTGATGTTCCTCTCACCGAAAGCACAAAGGGCAAAAGACGAACACTTAGTTGGACTTAGGCCTACTTGTGTTTTTTAATTGCACCCTTTGGGAGTGAACATTTTTCAGAGTTGCGGGCTCGCTCCGTTTCGGAATACGTTGAATTTCTCACCAGAAAGAGTTTGCTTCAAGCTTTCCTCCTGGATTACTTGTGGAGATTAGTGATGGGGAATGCGGCGACAGGGGGCTCGGAGCAGGAGCAGGCCGAGGGCCGAGAGCCCAGGAACTCAGTAGGGGCAGGCTCAGGCATGAGTGACCCCGCACCGGCCTTGCAAAAGAAGCAGCCGGCTCCCCCCAAACTGCCCATGCCCCCAGAGGAGGAGCTGGACAAGAGATTCAACATGGTGCTGGTGAGTGACTGGAGAGGAGGGAGAGGACACACACCCTTACAGCACATGAGAGTACACACAGACCACTTGCTATACTTCCTGTGTAATACATTGCCAGTTAGGCATTTTATATTTATATTATATTTTATATGAGGCTAAGAAGGTATGAAGGTATACATTATATTATTATTAACATAGCACATCAACCTTAACAGGTTGATGTGCAGGTATATTAACAGGTATTCTGATTCCTGTTTCAGAGTTGTACTCTGACTATAATGGCTTCTGCTGCCAAACTCCATCATTTTGGTCCTTGCCTATTTTGAATCTCACACGTTATTTTCAGACGTGTGAATACGCTCAGAGAGCCTCATTTACCAAACTATCTATCTGTCTCACGCAAGCTCAAGCAAGGAGTGCTTTGATGTGTCATTTTGCACAACCATGTTTGCTCAAAGGTGGAGTGGAAAATTGGTCATCAGTAGAGCGAGTGACGTAAGTCTTCACCATGTTTGATTGAAAACAGGGGCGTTTTGATCAGAGCAAAACCACTGACCATCGTTGTCGGCTTCATCACAGTAGTTTCTTTAATCTGAGAAATTCTGGTGAGGACCAGAGCACGTAGAACCTGCAGGGGCAGCTGGCCCCAAGAGGAAGTTGAGCAAGCACCATCAGACCGGAAAGCAAACGTTTCAACATTATTTCGACAGCTGAAAAACAACAAAGCCTGAACAAAGGCGATGAATTTTTTAAAGTATGTGAAACACAGTGGACATCGCAACTGATGTTGTTTGTGTCAGGGATGAAAAAGCACTGGCATCTTCATTTCTGATATATTTATTTATACTTGTGGTGGGAAAAAAACACATTTCTTATAGATTTAGTGAACTAAAGGGGAATACCACTTCATTTAAGACTCTATAGATGTTATTCTCATGGTTTAGAATAGTCTCATCAGTATTTATGAACATGAATCTCCGACAGTGAACCAATGAGAACCAAGAGTCTGAGCTGTGATGTCATGCTATAGCCTGGCGTTCCTCCAGTAATATTAACGCCGACTTTGTGAATTCATACAGAGACGTTTTACACCTAAATGATCATCTTATATTATATGACTCTGCTGTAGCGCTGCTACCTGCACCCTGCCAGAAAATAAAACCATGTCATCTTTCCTCTTCATCTTCTATGCCACTGCACATCGGGTGTGACATCACAAATTAAAGGGCGTGACAAAATATTTTCTTTCGTCTCACACACACACACACACACACACACACACACACACACACACACACACACACACACACACACACACACACACACACACACACACACACACACACACAATGAACTGTCCAAGTAATCAAAAAACGTATGTATGAAACATCCCTTGGAGAAAACTGATCTTGCAAGATGAGCTCCAACTATGCTTATAAAGGGTAATATTCTCATTCATTTACAGAAACTTTTCAATTTAAGGAACTTTTGGAAAGTTTGGGTTATTGTCAAATAAACCATGTTTCACCATAGTAGGTGTGTCAAACTCAAACTCAGCTGATACCTGATTTCACCAGTTAGCTTAGCAGTTCAACCACGAGGGTTAAACCAGTGACACCAGCAGCTTGTTACCGAGGCCTGCAGACACAACAAGCACCCCCCATGTGAAGAGAATAACAACAATAGCTCATCCAGATGTTTCCTCACCAGACAAACTAGAAAGAATATTAGCAAAATGACTTTTTATGTCAGTTGTCTTGTGTAACATCTTCAGTGTAGGATGGAGAGGAAAGCAAGACAAATGCCACTTTTGTCATTCAAACTGACAAAAGTGGCATTTGCATTAAAACAACATTCTTTTCATATGTTTTTATCCAGTAGTGACTTGTGGTTAAGTACACAGACAAAACAACACATACAGTAAGTGTCCATGTATTCTGAAAGTTACCTAAACATTCCCCAAAGTCATCTCGAAATTTCTGAAAAAGTGAAAACGTTTCTGGAACTTTCCAAACCGGTTAGCTACAGAGATGCTCGTGTTCTTCCCAGAAGGACCAAAGTATTAATAAATCTGACAGAACTTCATAAAATCTGAGTCACTCATAAACATCGCCTTCACCTAAAAACCACCCATCAACCTTTTCATAAACACACAGATGACAAAACCTTTATTCCCCTCACAATGCACATGTCACCGTGCTTGACGCTGAGATGAAGAGAGTAATTACTGTTTGGGGGGGGGAAAACTGTTTGGGAATATGCATGTGACGGATTCTGCAGTTGCTGAAACTGAACAAATGCAGCCTGTGCTATTTCCTGCCCAACAGCAGCATGACCTCACTTCCCCTTTCACCAAACTCCTATTCATCCAAAAACACAAACACATGTTATTCTGTGCCACTTCTAACTGTGGATTCCCCTTAGTCTCTATATTGTGTTTCTAAATGGAGACACCCTTGTACTCAGTGTTCATGTAAGCCTATGCAACACGATCACAATAAGTGCTTCACTGTGAGACCCCTCCCTAACCCCAACCTGTTACACCCCAGCAAAGCAAGAGGCCATTTCCTTTTCGTGTCTTTTTTTCTTCTTGGTAAACGTGTGAAAAATAAACCACAGCTTGAGAAAGCACTCTAACCACACCCTAATTGGTAGATTCAAGATGCAACAGTGTTTTCAGGTATCGCTGTATTTAGAGCATCACATAATTAATAACCAGAAGGTGATTTTTACACAAATCATCAGCATAACATAAAGAAAAATAGGTTTATTGATTGTAGAGAGGTTCAGTGCACATCAACAGTGGCCAAACAAACTACACAAACCCTCTTCTGATCGGCTTGTGTTTTATTTGACATCCAGTGTGTGTAAGATAATGTCAGAGGTAAAAGGTAAAAAAATGATGTCACGTGACATGTTTTCACTATCTAGGTAAAAATCTTTTAAAAAAAAGAGAATAAAACATTCATTCATTCATTTTACCTAAATATATCTATTTGGGGCGTCTGTGGCTCAGGAGGTAGAGCGGGTCATCCTCTAATCAGAAGATCGACGGTTTGATCCCCGGCTCCTCCAGTCCACATGTCGAAGTGTCCTTGGGCGAGATACTGAACCCCAAATTGCTCCTGAAGCTGCACCTTCAGCGTGTGTCTGAATGATTAGGTTCCCCTGATGTGCAGGTTGGCACCTTACACGGTAGCCCCTGCCATCGGAAGACCAGAAATATAATACAAGTGCAGTCCATTTACCATGTACAGTTGAGATTACAGGTCACGATAAACAGCAACATGAAGCGTTTCAATAGGGTGTCAGGGACAGCTTCAGTGGACTTTGGGATTACATCTCACTAGACTATTTGAGGGATGCAACACTGCTCTTCCACAAGACATTCCCTCATCTGGTCCAGAATCTCCCTTGTGTTCATTTGGGTTGAGACAGCGTTGAGTGTACACACGAGTCACTTCTGATGCTCTTTGGATGGAGGTGAGGAAGAAACCGTTGAGACGCCCCAGGATGATTACTCAGATTGAATTTTCATTTATGGGCATTTATGTCACTCTCTTCGTGGTTGAGCGGACCTACACCCAGAAAAATGCACCCCACCTACTTTCAATATGTAGATGCTCAACACAGTTTCTGCTGAGGGTTTTTTTTTTTGGTGTGAGGTTTGTCTGAGATCTGTGCAGAGTGGAAAGAAGCTTATAGAAAAGTACAAAGTACAAAATGATAAGAAAAAAAGAAATGTAATTATAATTAAAAGAAACTATTTTGTGAGAGTATTAAGTATGAAATTTAACTCAGTGCACTTGATTATTTTTTGGGTGAGTGTGGATAATGAAAAGGTTTGACTTGTTCATTATTGGACCCACACCATTCTTTATGAGTGTTATAACTCACATGATGATCGCTGTCTTAATAGAAATGTGGTTAAAAAATAAAAAATGAAGAGATGAGTCGCAGAGTGGGTTCATGTACATTTTCTCACCACTGTATGTGCCCCCTTTATTTCTAGACTTTATTGTCACCTACACATTAAGCTCTTCAAGGGTAGATTCTATCATCTCTCATATACCAGCACAAAACTGTCTGCTCTGTGACGTTGCCCATTGACTACCGTAATAACATACATGTAAACAGTGAGTCATCTCTGTAGCCCAAGCTGCCAGTTTCACCTTCCTGCTTGAGCATTTGTGGTCTGGTAACATTTTGAACACCACTGCATCCGCAGGAACGACGTATAAAATGACGATGTAGAATATCGGTACTTAAACTAAACCTGCCAGCTCTGTTGCTAGAAATAAAATAAAAAAATCAACACTTTCCTGTTATTTCCTCTCAGTATCACGTTGTCAAGTGCATGATGTAACTCAATATCACTGGTTTCACTGGATCCTCTCTTTTCTTTCAGAGCTACATGAACTTGCCCCCAGATAAGCTGAAGCTACTGTGTCAGTATGACAATGAAAAGAAGTGGGAGCTGGTCTGTGATCAGGTAAGAGCGCTGATTACGAGCTGGTGTCACAATTATACCTCGAGCGTTAACACTTACATAAACCCCCCCCCCCCTCCTTGAAATGGTTGTGTGGTATAGAGCAGAGAGCGATGTAAAACCCTTCACACAGCTCTTGAGGTGGCAACGGATGCCTCAGAGGCGTTGGCATGGAAACAGAGAGTGGTTTGTGGCTGTTGTGTTTAATAGCACGCGCAATAATAAGTTAAGATGCCGTGCACGAGCGCATATGTCACCAGCTGGACCTGTCAAAGGCAAACTTCGATTGTGTCCCGTAATAATCCCTCTGTTCCAGGAGCGCTTCCAGGTGAAGAGCCCCCCCTCCACCTACCTGACCAAGATCAAGAGCTTCTACCTGGATCAAGGAGGGGTGCCCCGCAGGGTGGGTTCAACGCCTCGCTTTCCTTTTTCTACTTAGCAACACATCTCGAGTCCTCTCGGTCCACGTTCATGCCGAAATGTAGCCTCACGAATCCCGCCTCTCGCCTGTTTCAGCTCAAGAAGCGAATCCAGGATGCCACCCAGGTCCTGAAAGACTTGGAGATCTCCCTTCGCACCAATCACATCGGGTGAGCGTCTCAGCCCAATCTGAGCACAGGATATGTCGTTTCTCTCTGAGCGTCTCTCTCTGTGCTCAATCTTTGTGATTCTCCGCAGATGGGCCCAGGAGTTTCTCGACGAGGAGAACAAAGGTTTGGACGTGTTGGTGGAATACCTGTCCCACGCGCAGAGCGATGCCTCGTGAGTACCAGCAGCACATGAACTCCCTCCCTCTCAGAGCCGGATGCCACTTAGTAAAATCGCATATCCACGACGTGTGTTTATTCTGCGTGCAGGTTTGACATGGAGGGACTTGAGAATGGCGGCACGCTGTCAGAGAGAGGGAAGCCTGCAGAGAGGTCAATGGAAGACTTGAGCAAGGGCACCAGCAGCTCCCCGTCGCATGGCATGACCAGAGCCGCTCGGGCCCTGACTGTACGGTAGGAAACCTCCCGACATGAAGGACCACTGGGGTGCAGCAGCAAAACTACATTGATGTCCATAATTCACAAATGATCATATGAAGACCCCCCCAAACTCAAAGATCTTCTATGTGTGAGGCGATGGTATACATAGTGAACTCAACGTACGTGATTGAAGCATAAAACAGACTCGAGAGGAGAAGCTGCGTGGTCACGTGGTATAATCTAGTGCCGCAAAATGGGACTAGACTGGGACTAGGCGCTTTCTCAGAGGGGCTGTTGAGGTTGTGTTGAGGTGAACCTTCTCTATCTTAAAGAAAATCACTCTTTTTAATTGCACATTCAGCCCCAGATCTATGAGATGTTCGCGGCAGCACTAATGCAGATGCACTCATAAAAAGCGACGGCTCTGATTTATTCACCAAATGCAGAGGCTTCTGTAAAATATGCAACAAAGTGGGGTGCATTTTCAATCTCATCAATAGATTCACGATATGGCGCTCTCTTTATTGCTCCTCACCTTATTCAATTTCATGGCTATTTGTTTGCTAGGCAGCAGTTCCTCTTGAAACGGAGACACTGCAGCCATGAAGAATGCAGTCATATTTCTTTGCTCGACTGACAGCATGTTTCAGCTGTCAGACACACACACAGTGGAAGATCAAAATAGTGCTTGAGGTCCTGTGGTCAGCCTCATTTCCATTACACTTAGAACCATTATTATTAGAAGTGCTTTATTAACGTGCAGCCCTCATCTAACCATTTGCACATAACCGTTCTTCTTTAAAAGTATTATCTCACATCTCCCTGTTCCTGTGTACTGTTTGCAGGTTAAGCACCACCCTGGTGAACAAGATTCATAAAAAGTCCCCTCTAGGCAGCCAGAGAGACGATGTGCACGTATGCATCATGTGTCTGCGAGCCATCATGAACTACCAGGTAGAGTGTTACAACTAGACTGCTCTCCCTGCATTGCAAGAAAATCCATCTTAACAAGTCATTTATTTGGTCATAATTATTTCTCTTAAAACCAGCAAAGAATTCTGCCAATGGGATGACATAATTGTGTCCAATGCAGTTTCACTTGTTTCAGCCTTTCTTTATATCTGTTTCAATATCTTTTTACATTTACTAAGTCACATTATCTCATCGCATTGACAGATTTTTACTTGATGCCAGATGAAATGGCTTGTTGATGAACTGACTTGTTGATGACTGACTTGTTGATGAACTGACTTGTTGATGACTGACTTGTTGATGAACTGACTTGTTGATGACTGACTTGTTGATGAACTGACTTGTTGATGACTGACTTGTTGATGAACTGACTTGTTGATTAAATAACACATGATACACACTGACTACAAACCAAACCCAAATGCAACATTTTCTGCACCTTTATAAACACATTCGCTCTCTTGGGGCGACTCCTCACGCGTTTTTCTTTTGCTTGCAGTCTGGTTTTAACCAGGTGATGACTCATCCGCGCTGTGTCAACGAGATCACCCTCAGTCTCAACAGCAGGAACCCCAGGTGAGTGCGTTTGTGTGTGTGTGTGTGTGTGTGTGTGTGTGTGTGTGTGTGTCTATCCATCTGTCTCTCCATACCTTACCCCCCTCCTCTGTGACAGAACCAAAGCCCTTGTGTTGGAGCTGTTGGCTGCTGTGTGTCTCGTCAGAGGAGGACATGACATCATCCTCTCCGCCTTCGACAATTTCAAAGAGGTGAGACGGGTTCCCGTGATTCATCTCATCAGCTCCATCTTATTATACATTTGACCGTTGCTCACTGAATCACGCCATTGTTCCAGACTTCCCTTCTCTGAAATCACTCGTCTTATGACTGACACAAGCCGCCCCTCATGTGCCGTGCTTATATTTAGAACTCGTGTGTGTGTGTGTGTGTGTGTGTGTTAGATTGCAAGTACCATGCAGGACTAACACCTGATATGATCTGTGATCTTGAGCTAGCACTGTAATGTGCTACTTGTGAAGGATATCAGTTCTCAGAGGAAGTCATTTTACAGTGTAAACCAGGGGCCCAGGTTGCTTACGCCCCCCTGTGGGCAACAATGTAGATGCATGTTCAGTTAGGCCTCTTACTCTTACCTCAGGTGAGCAGAGAAAGGAACCGCTTTGAGAAGCTGATGGAGTACTTCACCCATGATGACAGCAACATCGACTTCATGGTAGGTCCACAGAGTCACTATCTACCTGTTGGCTGACAGTTTGCCAAATATAATAAGAGGTTTACTCGTAATTTATTGCCAAATGCAATTGTCTCCATCTCCAGGTGGCTTGCATGCAGTTCATAAACATCGTGGTCCATTCAGTGGAGAACATGAACTTCCGCGTCTACCTGCAGTATGAGTTTACACACCTCGGATTAGACCTGTATCTGGAGGTAAGCCAGGTTCTTCGCTGTTCGCCAAGATGGTCGAGCTCTCAGCTCCCCGATGAACCACGCGATCATACATTCTTGTGTGTGTGTGTGTGTGTGTGTGTTAGACTCTGAAGCTGACAGAGAGTGAGAAGCTGCAGGTCCAGATCCAGGCCTACCTGGACAATGTGTTTGATGTAGGAGCCCTGCTGGAGGATGCTGAGAACAGAGGAGGGGTGCTGGAGCATGTGGACGAACTGCAGGACCACAACTCACAGGTCAGCCACACATACACAGACACAGGAAAGAAACAACAAAATCAAAAAAAAAAAAAGAGAGAGTGAGGATAATCCCTTCACATTGTCACATTGTCAATAGTAGCGCAGGTTATTAAACGCCGTTGGTGTTGTTTATGTGTTGTGTAGCTGAGCGCCAGGCTGCAGGAGATCGAGAGTGAGACTGCAGAGAGAATGGCTGAGCTAGAGACTCAGCTCATGCAGGCCACCAAGGAGACTGAGCTGCTCAAGGTAAGCACTCTGCCATGACCTGTCTGTGGCATAATGAGATGAATTAGACAAGAAAGGTGCACCACTCTCGCCATGAATCATTGAAATTAGGTTAAAAGGATGGCAGTTAATTTTAATTCAATAATTCATCTTTTTAATAGAAAATGTAAAAGATGATAAGAGAGTATTTGTATCTTCTCGGGTGAATCTCTGAACTTTGTAGTCTTGCCTTTATAGTACGAGGAGATACTGTACTGCCTCTTGCAGACATAACCTGTGTGTGTGTGTGTGTGTGTGTGTGTGTGTGTTACAGGAAAGCCTGAGAGAGTCCTGCACCCAGGTCAGCGCCCTGCAGCAGAGGGAAAGGGAGAGGGAGCTGGACAGGGAGAGGGAGAAGGACAGAGAGCGTCTGAGCCAGATCTCCCCTCAGAGCTCCTCGGAGCTGGAGCAGAAGGTCCAGGAGCTGCAGGACAAGGGGCTGGTCCGGTTGGGACGCACCGCTTCCGGGGGTTTGGACATCCAGGTGGTGCCCGTCACGGTGATCGAGTACGTCCCAGCTCCGGCCTCTGATCCCCAGCCCAGTGCCCCGGGCTCAGACGCCACCGATTCCGCTGCCCCGACGTCCAACCTCCCTGCCTCTGCCTCTCCACCAGCACCTCCTCCTCCTCCTCCACTGCCTGGTGGTCCAGGGGGGATTGCATCTCCTCCTCCACCACCACCTCCACCACCTCCACCTCCACCAGGGACCAAGGGTCTTGTTCCCCCTCCACCCGCACCTCCTCCCGCTCCCGGGGGAGGTCCACCACCGCCCCCTCCTCCACCTGGTGCTGGACCTCCACCTCCACCTCCACCTGGAGCCCCACCAGCTCCAGACGCGCAATCTGGTAAGGAGAATGACTGAGGAGGAGTGGGTTGACAAGAGACTCTAGAGTGAACTGACCAACATAATAAGTTTGAAAATAAAATCTCATGTCATGTAATGGAACAACAAAGGTCTAATACCATTTCTAATTCCGCTCATTCTCCTTGTATCACTCCCTCTTCCCTCAGGGCTGAAGAGCAGGAAGCCCATCCAGACCAAGGTCAGGATGCCGTTGTTCAACTGGCAGGCTTTAAATCCCAAGCAGCTGACAGGCACGGTCTTCAATGAGCTGGATGACGAGCAGGTCATCGAGGTAAGAAGCCTCGCTCCCCATTTCCTGCACGTGCTGTATCTCTTGACAGTTTGATGAGAGCACACCCAACCTCGTTCATTAACCGCTCTGCTTCCTATCTCTGACTGTTTTTGTCAGGAGTTGAACATGGACATGTTTGAGGATCAGTTCAAGACCAAGGCCCAGGGTCCTCCGGTAGACCTGTCCACCCGGAAGGTGGCCAAGAAGGCCCCCAGCAAGGTGTCCCTGATCGATGGCAATAAGGCCAAGAATCTGGCCATCACACTACGCAAGGCGGGCATGGGCCCATCTAACATCTGCACTGCCATAGAGAAGTAAGAACTTATCTCTACGTCTGTTGCATTTTTCCATCTGAACTACAAATATGTGTTTTCGTTCTCTTCTCCACCTGGCTCTTTATCAGTTATGCTCCAACAGAGACTCGTTCCATCCCACTATCACATGCTCTTTCTCTCACAACTACCCATCTGTCCAGGTATGACCAGCAGGCTTTGGCCTTAGACTTCCTGGAGTTAATGGAGCGGTTCATACCATCAGACTATGAGCTGAAGCTGCTGCTCAACTATGAGAAGGAGGGCCGTCCCATGGAGGAGCTATCTGAGGAAGACAAATTCATGATTCGCTTTGGGAAGATCCCTCGTCTGAGCCAACGAATAAACACTCTGGTCTTCATGGGCAACTTCCCGGAGACTGTCAAACGTCTGCAGCCGGTCAGTTGGTCATTTGCAGCGTAACTGTTGGGAAGGGACTGTTGAGTTGTGCACGTGAATTGAGAATTAAGATCCAAAACAAATGTATTCATTTTGTTTTTACCTCATCCGCAGCAATTGAACTCCATCATCTCTGCATCTATGTCCATAAAGTCTTCGGGCAAACTGAAAAAGATCTTTGAAGTGAGTGAAAGCGACTACAGCATGCTTATGGAGCATCCACATCTGTGAGTGTGTGTAGTTCATGTCATCTGTTGTCCTTCAGATCATCCTAGCCTTCGGCAACTACATGAACAGCAGTAAGAAGGGCGCGGCCTACGGGTTTCGTCTGCAGAGTTTGGACCTTGTAAGTGACCTTCTGCACGTTCACACTTTCGCTTCAAGGAAAACGTATTGAGCCGCTCCATTACTGTCTTTACTTTTCAGCTGTTGGAGACCAAGTCGACGGATCGCTCCCAGACGCTGCTTCACTTCATCACCAACATCATCAAGGAGAAATACCCCGATCTGGTCTCCTTCTATTCGGAGATACACTTCGTGGACAAGGCCGCCCTTGGTAAGATGCACACTCACGCCATACAATTATGTCGCCTGATATATATATATATATATAAATTGTAAAATGTAATGTATTTATGTTTCTTTGTCAGTATCCTTGGACGGTATTCTTCAGGACATCCGCTCACTGGAACGGGGAATGGAGATGACCAAGAAGGAGTTCCTGGTGCAGGATGACAACATTATGTTGAAGGACTTCATCAAGACCAACAGTGATCAGTTAGACTCTTTAGTCAAAGACAGCAAGACAGCGCAGGTTAGAGCAAAATCCAAATCAAATCACACTTGGAACAAAGCCTTATCACGCCTTTTATAACCGTCTGCATCACCTTCTTCCTCTGTCTCTCCCCCTTTAGGAGGCATACGGCTCAGTGGTGGAGTATTTCGGCGAGAACCCCAAAACCACGCAGCCTTCCATGTTTTTCCCCACGTTTGTACGGTTCATAGCGGCATATAAGGTGAGGATCTGTGCCGAGGTTTCTGATGTTTATCCCTTTCACTTGTGTTCCAGTGCTTGAATCATCTTTTGCTTTTCTGTCTTTGGTTGAACACAGAAAGCAGAGCGGGAGAATGAGCAGAAAAAGAAAATGGAAAGTGAGAGTAGAGAGGAAAAAGCAGAATCACCATCTCCCAACAAGGCAGGGGCGCACAAGGTAGGAGATTTAAGGTCCACTCTCTGTATATTCTCTATAAATCACATGTTACTGATTGATTTTTTTAGTGTCAAATCTCTATAAATATCCAGAAATATATCAGGAAAAGAAATTATGCGTCAACCAGTTGTATGAATTCAAATATTTCATTTTACAGACATTTTGCTTTTCTTTTCCTTCTACGAATGAATGTAATCATACAAAGTGGCCATTTTAGATTCAGCATTTATCAAAATGTTTTTGAATATTGCATAAATATAGCATAAAACCATCATCTAAAATAACTAACTGCTCCCCACAATTCTGACTACAACCCAAATGTCTGACAATTCAACTAACAGGCGATCAGGGGGTAGCCCGAAAATGTACAATTCTAAATATCGACGATTTCAAATGGCTTTTATTTACAATTTTTACCATTGCCAGTCACCTATGATGCCTAAGATGCCCCAGATGGACCTGATAGCGGAGTTGAAGAAGAGGCAGGTGAAGCCCCAGGTGCGCGAGGGGAAGGATGGCGCTCTGGAGGACATCATCACAGGTAATGTGACGTGATGTTTTACTGATCCCTGCAGGGACATTTAGTTTTCAGAGCTACAGAGCAGCGATATTTGATAGTGGCACGCTGCCGTCATCTCAGTAAAGCTGCCTGTGTTCTGCCTCAGACTTGAGGAACACACCATACAGGCGGACAGACGGGCGACGGCCATCACCGCGCCAGGACACTTGAGCCACTTCTGGTCCCAGACTGTTCACAATGAAACTGGAACTCAAACAGAGAACAAGCATAGAAAAAAGGTTGTGTACATATATCAATTAACATAAGCTGGCCTGTGGAAATAGTTTCATTTTTTCTTTCCTATTTCACATTTTTAGTGTGAATTGACTGTAAATAGGAATGACTTGGAGCTATTAGAGACTAATTATTTGTAATGCATGACTTTGACTCCAAATCTTCCTCAAATACATTTTCATGACATTTTTGTATGGCTCCACACGGCTTTGGTCTTGTATGTTTAAAATGTTGTTCTTACCTTTTTCAAAAATAAAACAGTGAGAATCACAGCGTTATTTTTAACTAACAGGCCTATTCCTGACAGTTACATCTGTATTTCCTCTGCAACGCGAGCGCTTTGAAGCCGGGATGCAACGCAGCTTTGTTCCCAGCTTTCATAACGCCAAAGAGCCAGACACACATCTCACCCCAGAGCAACCACTCAGCATGAAGCATGATCCAGACTCCACGACTGTACAAGAGAGCTGCACTTTATTAGACACACAATCACAGCAAATTATGTACAAAAGAAGGCAGGTTCAACTGCCTACTGTCTTCTCACGGGAAAAACACACACATTTCTCACAGAATATCATGGCATCCACACTGATAAATTAGTATCTCCAGTATCGGTAGGCTTTTTAAATTTATATATCATTATATTATAGATCTATTTTCTGTATTATTTTGTTCTTATATCACACTACTCTACAAATAGGAGAATCACTCTGTGGAAAGAGTGCACCGTCATTGGTGGGTTTTCTGATTGGGGTGCTTTCAAGTATTCTGACTCGTTCCTCCCTCTTAGCCACTGTCGTCATCATCATCATCATCATCATCACCATCAACAACATTGTCATCTTCATCATTACATAACAGATCACAGTAAGACTGGGCATGCCTGTGTCACAGATACCAAAATAATATTTCATTCTCTACAGTTGTAAACCTCTAACATGGAACGCCTCTTTTCTCTCTCTCTCTCCCTTTCTCATTTTTTTTTGAGAAAACATGTAGACAACATTTTTTCGACCGTGCGATTGCTTGAGACTATACATGCATTGTATTGTATATACCTTTGTACCCATCATCGTATTTTATTAATAAAACATTTTTCTTTTGGACATAACAATTTGTTGAACTAGGAATGACTCTGTCTATTTACACGTCGATTTGTTTTCGTTTTCTATTTTTGATGCCAAGATTTTTGAACATCCACACATTCATGTAAAAATCTCATAAACATACTACAGAATGTAGGTTCATTATAAAAAAAAAAGATACAATGGCAAAAGAAGAGAAAGAAGCTATAAATCCATATAATTCCACATATTTCCCTTACTGATCCACCTCTGTGGTTCTACTTAATGACTTGTGTGGTTTTAGCTTAACTGCTATCTGTGCAACAACTGGAACAGAATGAGCAACAAAAACGCATTTCCACCTGTTCAAAGGGCGAGGAGCCTATTCTCCAGGAATGCTTTCCCACCGAGCATCCACATTCCTCCTGTTCACAAGCAGCCACAACACACAGGAGAATTAAAGCCAAGTAAATCTACCAATCAGAGCAGCGAGGCTCCGCATGAAGCAGGCGGGCCCGCTAACTCACCCTTCACAGTAGTTACCACAATGTCTGTTTACTATCTCCGACACTACCGATACCGGTCACAAATATAGGACGAAAAAGAACGGAAACCAAACCCCCGACGACAAATAAGTAGTAACAAGAGAAGCGCCTAAGCACAGGCATAGGTCCAGCCTCTTACACCTCAAAGTGACCCTTTAGATAGGGAGGCGAAGGTGCACACAGTGTGCTGGACACGTGGTTTTAAGGGACGAGCTCTTGGCGGAGCAGCCGGCGGCAGAGGAAAGTTTAGACCAAACTAACCAACCCAGCAGAGCGCTAGTAAAGAAAAAAATCCTAGAATTAAAAAAAATGAACTCCAGTGTATATTACAGAGGCTAGCTGTCGTCTATACAGATAATATTTTCAAACCAATATAAAAATGTTTTTGCGTATGAACAAATAATCGGCCAATGGGAAATGCAATCTCTCTCTTGATGAGTTAAAAAAGAAAAAATCTGTACAAAATGGTCACTAATATATAAAACTGAAGAGATGATGACATTTTACAGTATATAATTTCATCTAGGTCTATATATATATCACACTTTTCTTCACAATTATAATATCATACACAAACATCTCACTTATTATATATTTATATATGTATAATTCTATGTTTCATTTCAAGTTTGCATGAGTTTTTCTGATTGCCAGGGGCGCTCAACTGTGAGTGT
This sequence comes from Hoplostethus mediterraneus, assembly GCA_034670385.1. Classification (NCBI taxonomy): domain Eukaryota; kingdom Metazoa; phylum Chordata; class Actinopteri; order Trachichthyiformes; family Trachichthyidae; genus Hoplostethus; species Hoplostethus mediterraneus. The sequence goes on along the minus strand of JAXDDW010000034.1, from coordinate 628,378 downwards.
CTTCACCAAGCCCTCCGAGCCTCCAGCTCGCGTTGAAATCGCAGTCCAATAACACTAGTCTTGAAAATCATCCCGGAGAGCATTGTCACGCAAATTCTGGGAGGGTTTTCATCTTGGACTTTACTCGGGGTGGGGGGGGGGAAAGCAGCGGAGCGTGAATACTTCCTCCCCAACGCTCACCAGATGCAAATGCAGCAAATGTAACGCTGGGAGTGATGGATTTGAGTGTGGAACGGCATGAGTAAGTGAATTTCTTTCATTTGACTTCACTCAGTATGAAACCCAGGGCCTGAACCTGGCATGGCTACAGAGCATCGGGCGCGAGGCTTAACTCGTGCTGTGAGCTTGCAGTTCTGCGCGTTGTTAGGCCTGGCGGGGGGGTGGGGGAGGGGGAGAGGGGGGAGGTAGGGGGGAGGAGGGCTTAACAGAACACCGCGGCTGCAACCTGACACACTTCGCGTCTCGAAGCTCTGAGTCCTCGTCAAGTGAACGAGCCGGCTCTCTTCTTTGGGCAGTACGTGTTCTTCTGTCAAAGCCGCTGATCTAACACAGTAATAAAACAACTCTAGATCAACTGGAGGTTTTCTCGCAACAACAAAGTCTTAGAGGCACTCAGGGAAACCATGGTTACAGGTCCTTGCAGACAGAGAGGCGGGGGCTATTTCAGAGGCGGAGAGCATTTGCAGGACCGCAAATTATATATTGCACATACTGTTCATAATTGAGGCCCCGTCAAACTTTTTTTTTCCTAGGATAACCTCGCTTCAGACGCCCCACGCCAAAGACGAAGCAAAGTGACAGGACAGCCCCTGACAAACCCGTCCTCTCATCTCTTTTGGTCTTTTATATCACAAGCACTCAAAAGCCTACCTTATTAATGTAGCCTTCAAACACACGTCCCCCAAACTAATCCCCCCTCTTCCCGAGCTGCCTACTCTTGACACCGGCGCCTTTACGCGAGCTGCTGTTTTCATCTCGACGCCACAAAGGATTGATTTTACACACTCAGATTCACTTTGTCTGTGGCGAACCGTCCTGCGCCCCGTCACCCCCGCGGTGGCCACGGAGGACAGAGAGCTTCAAAATGGTTCCTTGTGCAGGGGGAAAACACTGACAGGCCTTTGATGCGAGTGTTTTGAAACTGCTATAACAACTTCCAACTACGGTCACTGAAGCACCAAAGGCCTAACATTCATGAACGCTTCACGTTGCAATACGAAGCTTATAAAACTGGCTGAAGCAAAAGCATCATCGGCGATCTATCTTCAATACCTGGGGCTTGTTTGTTTTTTTTTCTTCTTCTTCTTTTTTGTGCTTTGAGCTTCTCTTTGTCAACCAGATTCACAAAGTCATAATTAGGAAAAAGGGTCCTTTGTTTGACTGGAAAATGTGCCTGCTTTATATGACTGTTATTCAACATGTCAAACTGTATGAAATTATAAATGTGCAGTAAATCCTATTTAGGGCTGCATCGATTCTTAACAGGACTCAGAACTGATGCAGCCCTAAACGCGTTGAAACAGCGTCATCGCCGTTGTTGCGTAATCAACTCATAGGAGGTCATCTTATATATCTTAAATATCTTATATATTCTCTTTTACAGGAAAGGCCTGCAAATTGCTGAAAACTTTGGAGTCTGTTTCCCAGCAAGTTCGAGTTCAAGTGAGGCAGCATTTTGAAATTGATAGCTTCCACCCCCCCCCCAAGGGAAATACATGATATATCATTCTGTATATCGGATCTCATAAATTGTGAAAAACCAATAAATCCCTCTCTGGTCCGTGTGGCAGATTACTCCAGTGTGCTCATTATAGTGGTGAAACAGATGTGACATAAAAAATAATGCAACATTAGACAAGATTAGGAAAAAAAACAAGTGCCTGTGCTTTTCCAAACAGCTTGGCTTGTGTGTGCTTGGTCTTCGGGAAAGGGTTTTGATCTGTGATGTTGCCGGGGCAACCTGTCAGCTGCTACAGAGCGTACATCCTGATTGTCATAACTCACTATTCCTTACACGTGTACGGCAAGTCTACATTTGCTTATGAATCATCACTTACATTTTCTCATTTGTTTGTATAATTGCACCTCCTGGTGCCGTCAGTATTTCAAATAGAGATGTGCTGTTATAATACTGCTCCCCAGAATGTGCTCTTGTGAATATAATCATCAAATTCAAAATGAAACGTTAGATTGAGTGTGTCTGTGCGGACTCAAATCAGAGCATTTGTTTTCTGAAAACTTCATTCCCCGTTGTAGGGGCACGTAGAAACAGAATGAGATGAAAACGAAGGAGCTGATGGGTTACACCACAACACATCTCACCCCATCAGACGGTGGAAAGTACAGTTGCAACAAAGCGGCGGTTCAAGGCTGCGGGGGGGACGGGGACATTCATGTAAACTCTTTACACAGTGTGTACAAACAGGGAGAAAATATAGCACCAGTTCAGAGTTCTACACAAGAGATGCAAGAAAAAGCCTTTTAAATGCCCTTTGAACACAAAACAGCTTGAAACCTAAAACCCACGACCTCGGCCTACTTTTTAAGATCTGCGTTTCGGAGTCGGCTCGTATTCCGCCGGGTGATGCATATAAGAGTGAGAGCGATATTATTCTGAACACATACACAACTACTGTACTCACTTGGTGATTATTGCAGCTCTATTCTCTATGATATAAGTCACAGTCTAGATATTACATCTACTCCACTAACAACCCATCGAGTGAGATTTGGCAAACGGTGCGATGGACTAGGGTACACATGAGACTGGTGCTGCCACGCCGTCCGTCCAGACCAGGTGAGGTCAGACCGGCCAGTCGGTGGGAGCGGAGGCCCGTTTGTGCGCTCTCTATTTGGGGGGGGGGGGGGGGGGGGGGGGGACTGGCAGTACGACTGTGTGGGAGAGCTGCAGAGGAGCCGTGGAGCGAGATCAGACGAGGAAATGTGTCCAAGGAGGAGACTGCGACTCCGTTTACAGTACAGTAGTTCTTGCCATGGATATGTGAGGGTTCTGCTGGCTGGAGGCCAAAAGCAGAGAAAAAAGCTAAGAAAAAGGCAAGAAAGTCCTGAAAGAAAAAGAAGAACGCAGGAATTTCAGCCGCTCTTCTTTTCTATCATCTACTTGAGCCCATTGCACTTGGTTTCTCTTCACGTTCTCTTCGCGTTTGGTATGTGATGATGCTTGAACTGCATTTCTTCCCGCACGTCTTCATCCTCTTCCTCACTGAGAGTTGCCGGGGGAGAGGTCCTTGGGCGGGGCCTTGCTGCCGCACTCCTTGTAGCTGTTGAGGCCGGAGGTCTCGGGGCTACGACCGCTGGGCTTCAGCGCCAGGGAGGAGAGGGTGAGGGAACTCAGGGGGGTGGGCGGGGAGGGAGACGGGGAGGGGGTGGGGGTGGTGGAGGCGGGAGAAGTGGATGAGGAGGAGGAGGAGGAGGAGGAGGAAGCGGGGGCGGCGGCAGCGGAGGAGGACCGGCCGCTGGGCGGGGGCAGGGAGGAGGCCCGCTGCTCGCGGAGGAGCCGGTGGTGCCGGAAGGTGGAGGAGAGGAGCAGGGCCTCGGCGCTCAAGCTGGAGGCCGACAGGCTCGCCAGCAGGGCCTTAGCTTGGCTGGAGGAGGCCGTCAGGGAGGACAGCGCCCCCTCCTGGTGATACTTCCTCAGGCCGGGGGCGTACACCGCCGAGCCGGAGGGCGCCCGGCCTGAGAAACCGCCAGCTCTGGTGCCAGAGAGATGTGGCTCAGTGCCACCACCGGTGCTGTTGGTCCCCAAGGCCTTCAGGTACAGTAGGGTCCCAGGACAGAGGAGGGGACAGGAAGAGGGGAGGCGGGGGTGGGGGGGTTAGGGGGGGAGGAACGTGAAGAGATGAGAGGTTTTCAGGGAATAAAGGGTAAAAGAGAGTACAGTCTTAAAACTCTAAGTAGTGGTAATGGTGGCTGGGGATGGTCCCCTGCAGCACTTTCCCTTTCACTCACATGCACGCACTAACACACACACACGCGCACACACACGCACACACACACACGCACAAGTGGGGAGCAGTGTAGATTTTGCAGTGTGAGTAACGTAAAGTAAAGGTCCAAAAACAAGAGCCTCATAGGGACAGAATGATTCAGTGAGGGAGCAGATGGGCGCGTGCAGCCCTGTGGTCAGGTGGTGCCGGACAGGAAGAGAAAGAGGTTGAAGAGGTCGGGTATAGAGAGGTCTCTCACTGCCGGAGGGTCACAGAGGCGCAGGTGGTGGATGGGCGGACCAGGAGGCGCAGGGGTGGCACGGGTTCACACAGGGTGACAGGGTGGGTGAAGGTTGCGGCCGCAGGAACGAGTGTTGGGAGGAACGAGTAGGCAAGGGTGAAGGGGTGAGGTGGTGGGGGGGGGGGGGGGGGGGGGAAGGGTGAAATGGGAACAAGAGACAAACACAGGAGACCGTTATTCAGATCGATATCAGCATGTGCGATGCCAGCCAAGAGACGGACTGCCATCCACACATGATGACCACAGCATCAACAAACACGTTCTGTCACATGGCACAACAGTAAAAGTGGAAAATGGAAATCGAAACTGTTGTCGTCTCTATTTTGACACTTTGTTTTAATGACTGTCGTTCATTAAAACAATGCAAAAATGTTCCGGTGGACAGCATCGCGCCCTCCGTGTGATGCTGGTGTGAGTCAGTAGATGGCGCCGTTCTAGCTGTATGAAACGTATACAGCCACACAAATGTGTGTTTGTCTCTTTCATGGTGGGAGACGGGCAAACCCGGCAACGTGCATGGGCAGGAGACAGACAGCAGTGATGGCGGGGTGCAAAAGAGTGCCAATCTGATGCTTAGCGATCAACTTCCTTGTCAGACTACATCGCTCCAGACATGCGTGACTCTGTTGCCATGGCAAACAACGATTGTAACCTCCTTCAAGTCGGGAAAGAAACTCAAATACACTTTCAAAACATTTTCATTGAGTTGAAGAGTTTCTGCCTCGTGGAAGTTTTAAAAAGAGGCAACGGGAGATTTGGGTTTTTTTTTGGCGTGGCCCTGCACATGTTCATCGATAAGGAGATTATGGGGTTTACTTGTGTATGGCGGGGAGAGCAGATGCGTGCTGGTCCGCTCTGAGCTGCGGGGAGGCTTTAACCTGCCCTGCCAACCGTCCCCCGGAGAGCGGGGCTGTTCCTTCTGCTCGAGGAAGCCCTCTCAAGCCCGGCCGACACATTTATTCTGGTCTGTTAGTGCGGCAAAGCAGCCTCCCTTCATCTCACGGACTCAGAGCTGCCTGCCAAAAGGCGGCCTCGTGGAATAGATCTTCACAACCCCCCCCCCCCCCCCCAACCGACCCCCACCTCGTGCCCGGCACCTTTAACAAGCCTGTTTTACAGCCAGAAGTAATAAGAGGCCAAATGGGAAATGGAAATAGAGTTTTGGGCATGAAAGTGATTCACATTGTCATGCCCTCCTTGATCTGTGCCAAAGCAAACGGAGGGAAATTGTGGCTTTGAACTGTCTGTTCTGATCCAGCACATTGATTTGAAGGATCCTCACGCCTGGAATACTCTAGCGCCTCTGAGTAAAACTTAGCTAGCAGCTAGCCCGAGCACACTGGAGCAGCCCTTAAAGACGGGCCCTGTTTATCTTAACACCCACGCAAACAGTATCATATAGCTGGGCCCAGAAAACAGCCTCAGGCTTGGTGCAGAACTTTGACAACTTTGACTTTGAGTGTGATTTTTACCAGCGATGAAGTCTATTCAATATTGCAACGTATGGGGTCATGTTTAGGGGTTATCTCCAGGAAGAAGATTAGAGAAGAGACAACATTCCCTTAGCTGTGACCCAGGCAGAGAGGTCATCCATGGAGGGGAACAAATGGGTGTGTTGGAGGGTGAGTTACTGGGTAGGGGGTATCACGGAGGCTTATCTCAAATAGTTTTTGGGGTAATTCATCGGTTACAGCAGCAGGGCCACAGAGTAAGGCACCTGCCAATTCTGATGTGGGGATCCTGAGAATAGATACTATACTGGAGCCCCCTGAAAATATTGCTCAAAATAGAGGTTACTGGTTACTTTTTAGTTGGCAACAGACAGGATACATCAAATTACATTTTTTAGTGATTGTATTAGGATTTCTCTTCAGAAAGTCGACGATGGGTTAAAAAGCGAGAGTGAACATAGAGCAGGCACAAGTCCTTAATTGGCTCTTAAAGGCTGTGTGCAAATCAGCCAACTGCCTTGATAGTTTGATGAGACGAGCGCCAGATAATCAGCGTGCTTTTCAGAACCGTACAGTCCGTGCTCAGCTGTTTCATTATACTGCATTTAAAATGATTTCGTAGACAGATTTTTCTTCATCCCCCGCTGAAAATGTCGGGATGCTGTACTGAGGTTGGATTGAGGAGACATCAGATGAATCCCACCCGCGACGTTGAGTGGCATTGTGGGAAACAACAACGCCATGCTGGACCATCGATGCTAGGATTCATTATGGTTTGAATAGTATGTTGAAATGATCATGTAGCATAGTGATGCTGCATGCTATGTCTTATTGCACGGTTCATAGGCACACTTTTGTTTGTGTAGCTGCTTAACGGTTTTAAGAGAAAGATGTGTTTGCATAGCTCTTGAAAATAAACAACAGTAATTTGCTTTATCAGAGATTTAAAATATAGACAATTCTCCAAAAAGCAACTAATTTAGTTCCAATAAGTTTCAAATGCTGTCCACTGAGAAATGGAACAAACGTACTGAGACTGACTGACTTTGGACAGAGCAGTTAATTTATTTTGGTCACTTTTTAAAGTATAATGTGATTTCCCTAAGGACACCAAGCGTAAAAATCTTTAGTGGCATTGAAATACTTGTGATGTTTAAGGCATACAGACAGACAGCTGAGGGTGCTTAATATCCCAATATATTTCCTGTGCCCGTTCATGTGTGAGTGACACCTCCCCGGAGCCCCACCTAGTGGCGTTACTAATCGACTACTTCGCCACTCAACCATTAGGTGCACACCGCCTGATTCACAATGCTGCAAGATTAGGTTATTGGCAACTGTGAAGATTGGCACAGTTGATTGTTAATTGCCGCTGTTCAATTCGACGCAGTCCCGTAATGGCTCTTTTCTTCTTTTTGTTATTTGTGATGTGGTACGGTGCCAACTGCCCATGCTGACAGACAATTTGTTTTGAATGTCTTCTGTCCTTCTGAGGATAGCGCTTCAGCTTCTTTTCACAATAGTTGTTTAGAGCGGTTTGTGGACAAAGAGAGCGTGGTGTGTCTGAGCGTCACACTGAAATAATGGGATTAATCTTGCTTTCATTAGCCACTCAGCTTCCACAGCATGAGGAATGGCAGAGAGGCAGAGAGGGAGAGAGAGAGAGAGAGAGAGAGAGAGAAGGATGAAGGCGTAAAATGAATGGCACGGAGACGGGAGAAGAAATAGAGAAGACTGGGAGAGATGAAAAACTATCCTCTTCATATTGAATAATCAGTGATTGCAAATGACTCGACTGGCCACTTATTAGATAGCGCTGAAGAGATTCCTCCCAAGCCTCTCGCTCTGAGGGGAGTTTCATTACTCTCCCCCTCTCTCCAATCTCTCCCTCCCTCCCTCCCTCACTCGCTTCTCTACATTTGTCTCTGAATTCGCTGTCAAATTCTTTGGGGTATGGAGGTTTAGGTGCACTTCAGTGCTCCTGTTATTTTTCAAATTACAATGACATCAAGCTTTTTTTCTCCAGGTGCCCATGCAGAGAGTAAAAAAAAACCTCTTAGCTTTACTGGACTGACATGCTCCAACAGTTCAATTTCTTGGCCTCCTGAGGCCATCTAGCATCCCTGAGTCATATTCGACTCCACAACACTACAAGACTTTCCAATAAAAGCCCCCCTGAAGAATGGAGTCAATAATCAGAATATGTAACCCTGCAGGATAACGTGTGTGGAAAGAGGCTTTATCAGGGTGTCTGCAGGTTTCATCAAGTTCAATTCAAGACATTTTAATGCCAGTTAGAATGAAATACAACACCAATTTCACAACAAAACTAGGTCTGCGTGACTCGGCTGATATCTGTTGTGAGCGTTGGTCTGATTCTGAGGATGCTCTTACTGGGGCGTGGTGGGGAGGTGCAGAATTGCTGAGGGGCAAGGAGAGGGGTGGGTGGGGGTGATGAGTGACAGGAAGTAGTATGCTGAAGATGATACCTGCTGCTGGCCCTGGCTCTTCAGAAAGTCCTCCCTTTTGCCACCCCTGGTCTTGTCTGTGCTGTTTTGCTGCAGGTGCTTCAGCCTGGAGGCGGCCGAGGAGTGGAGAACCCTACCCACGCTGGAGCTATTCCCTCCCTGGGAAAGGAGACGAAAGGAGGAAGATGGGGTACGAAAGGTTACAGATAGAGGGGCGGACAGGAAGGAGGAGGAGAGCGGAGCGCAAGGGAAAAGAGAGGGAAAGAGAGAGACACGCCATACATTTTATTTTTCCTCTTCAGTGCCCTTATGTGTATGAATCAGACAGACGTCAACTCAATACAGAGTCTGATTCCAGCAAGCGAGTGCGTCCACTGAGACCAATGAGGCCTTTAAGATCAGGGCTTGTAGCTGATATAACTGCACTCTCCCCTCCGCAGAGTTCCACCATCTATCATCGCATTACGCTCGTACGAGGAGAAATAACAAAGAGAAGAATATAGAAAAACGCAACATCAAAACCGGCGTTGCGTAGCCAGGCCTCACTGCGGGATCCGCGAGGATGTGTGTGCTTAATGATCTTGCCCGTTGGGTGCCTCTGTCAAGTGTCTCTAATGTGCACAAAAACAAACACACGATCACTATCATGCCTCTCCTGCACACTGAAAAACATTTACTGAAGTAGCCTCACGTACCGCTTGGGATTAATAAAGTACATCTATCTATCTATGCTCATGCAATGCAAAGAAAACAGCCTGGAAAGTGTTGCGGCATGTACACGCTCCACCCCCAACCTACACCGCCCGATGTGAAGGAGAGGTTTGTAATGCAGGCATAAACTATACATGGTATTGATGAATAAATCCATATCCTAGTCTAATGATTGGGACTGATTTGGCCAGTAAGCTATGCAAACCCGGGGTAAGAAATAGGATCATATTGGAATAATGAACGTGGTTGAAGTTGGGAGTGATGAAATAACGTGTGAAGACTCTGAAATCCTCTGCCGTTGCCCACGGGAATGCTCCCTGGCGCTACATCAGAGCGCTGAAACTCACCACAACACTGCGACTGTCAAGTGTTGCAGCCCTCCCTGAGTGGGCGGATGCACACAAGAGCGACGGGCAACGCTCTTTATCATCGAAAGCTGTCATGACACTTCAGCAGCGCACCGCTTGTTGACACGGGAACCTATGAGGTCCTTCGTTAATCACCCGTCTCTGTTGCGTTTTTACGCCTCGACTGTGTCTTCACCCTGCGGTCAGCTGGAGGTGAGCTGGAAATAACTTCCTGCAACGTCTGGTAATACAGTTCAACACATGAGCCTTAGACAGTAGCAAGATGTGTTTTAAAAGTGATATTTCACTTTAGTTGAAGTGATAGTTTTCACTAATTCTGTTCCTGAGCAGTCAGCTACCAACATCAGATCCCAGATGAGCACTGATGTCACTTTCTAACGCTTGTTTTTCTCCAGTCTGAGAGCTCTACTTCTAAAAGACATAGACCAAGTTAATTGGATTGACTCAAATATCTATTTCTGTGTTCTGGGGCCACGTTAAAAAATAAAGATACCAAAGTGGAATACTGCTGTAGGTCTCAAACACAGACAAACATTGTGGACGCACCATTATTTATATTATAACAGTTTTCAGAGAAAAGGTAATTGATTGCAAGGAAGAAAAACACAGAACAACAACAAAAAAGTGGAAAGAGAAAGAGAAAGAAAAGGTGAAGAAATTAGAGTGTTTGCTTGCATTATTATTTTTATTGTGTGTTTAGTGTAACAAGGAGTGAAATTGGCCAGATTTACAGAGGGAAGACAGATGCCAGGACAGGTCGATGGAAAGACAATTAACAACTGTGGGCCCAGCTGGACGGCGTCTCCAGCACTATTCACAGAACAGATAAGTAGGGAGGGAGTCTGTTGCCTGTCCCCTTCAATACTAGTTAATAGTAGGCTATGCACAGTTTCAATTTGAAACACAATTAGATGCCAATTCATCAGGGAGCAGACCACAGAAGAATAAGCTTGCTTGAAACTGACATTCTAGCAGCCACCCAGAGAAGAAGTGAAGAAAGAAAATAGAGCATGCCCTTTGAGAATAGCGGGTAGTAATGAACCTGGATCGATGCCGGGCTAAAACAGGAGGGCTTGGGTGGGACGGGTGGCTTCGGGGTCTCTGAGGCCGGAGCGCTGGCCGTCTGCAGAGATGTGCTTTCGGTGTCCTCGGAGTAGAGTTGCTCTGCGGTGGGGTGGCCGCCGATCTCCATCAGGGTCTGCTCCAGCTCGCGGATCGTCTCCTCCAGGCTGTCCAGCCTCATGTAGGTGCTGCTACGGATATCCTGTCCCCTCTTCCTGGCGCTCTGGCTCTGACCGTCCGCAGAACCGGCCGACCCGTCGGGTTCCAGAGTCGTGTCCACCGAGCCCTGCTGGGCCTTGGGAGCGATCTCGATCCCGGCAAGTGTTAGCGTCCTGTCCCCTGTCTCCACCCCTCTCCTCAGGGCCTCCACCAGAGAGCCCTGCTGGCCAGGGCAGAGAGAGGTGCCGGGGCCGCTGTGGGAGGACCCTGCTCGGGGTTTGGGCACCGGCTTGGAGGACTCCAGGAAAGAGTGCAGCAGCCTGTAGGCCTCTCTGACTGTCACTCCCTCCCTAAAGAGCACCAGGAGAGGCCGCTCGCTCAGACGGACCTCGGAGGGTTCCTCGGTCTGCGGCGGGATGGTTAGAGTTTGCAGCATCTGTCCTCTAGTCCCGCTGAGCTCCTGGGCCTCCGTGGCAGAAACAACCCTCACCTCCAGCTCCGTCAGCACCAGGGCCAGCTCCGCTCTGCGCTCCGCGTCCTCCTCGAAAGACTGTTGGATCCTCGGCTCCCGCTGAGGAGGGCTTCTCTGGGGCTTTCTAACCGCATGCCTCTCTGTAGAGACGCGACTCTGGGAGGCCGAGCGATGACCGGTCCAATCCTGCGTTGGGTTTTCTTCCACGTCGTCCCCTGCTAGATCTCTGACGGGACGCCCTGAGGGAGAGGGCGGAGCTGGCAAACACCCTGTCAACACGATGTGAGGGATGGGAGAGACAGACGCACACCTACCCTGTAATACAAGGAGGCTGCATTAAATTTAAATCACACTGAATTAGTCATCGCGTTGGTACGATGCAACAACCAGCTGTGGGAGAAGATTACTGCAGAAAGAGAATGACAAATGAGAGACTACACGATTTAGTGATCACCGGTGTATCGATGATTTAACTTCAACTTCAATGACGTGGCTCGGTGTAAAAGTGCGTCTGCCTCTTACCGGTGCGTCTGACGCCAGAGTGCTGGCTGATCTGAGATCTGTTCGGTGCCGCTCCCTCTCAAGGCCAGAGCGGTCCAGCGAGGCACAGCTGGACAGCTGATTGACACAGTGTGTAAGGTTTTGCAGCTGTTCACACATGCTATTATGCTCAAAACACACACACACACACACACACCGCACCATCAACTGCAAACCCACCCAAAATCACTCATGGTGTGTTTGTGAAGGACTGATGCGTACGTATAAAGGTTTGTAGTGTAGGGAGAAGAGTTTCAGCTGTGCTCCCGGAGGTAAAAGTGATGAACGGGCTGTAATATTTTCCGCAACGTTAAGTTTATGTTGCGTGTGTAAAATAGTAACAACACTGAATCATGTAATTACATTGTCATACGGTTGCGCAAGTCTCTAAACCAGTCGAAGCGGCTGAGGCGGCCCGGGTACGTTTAAGTGAAATCTCAATGCAATTACAAAGTCATGCTGCGGTTGTTACGACGGTGATAACAGCCATAAGTGAGAGTGACACCTCGTTCCTTAATTTTATATCTTTTTGTTTGGGATTCTGCTTGCATGCAAATCAACAGCAACAAAGAGAGAGGTCGGTGTCTGGCCTGTACAAGGGAGAAACCGGTGTCTGTACTGGTGTAGTGTACTGTGGGCTTGTTTCAGGGTGAAGGAGAGGTGCGAATTTGGTTGGAGGTCAAGAAGCAGATGGTGGTAGGGGGTGTTAGGAGGGCGCAAGAGAGTGGCCTGAGAGGGCAGCAATCCACACCAGTGTGTTACCTTGGTGCCCGGGGCCTCAGAGGGCCACAAGTCCAGGCTGCAGGGGGGCACGCCGGTCCTGCTGCGAGGGCTACCAGGCAGGGAAAGGGGAGGGGGCCTAGTGAGCCTGACAGGGGCTCTCTCAAACAGCTGGGGAGTCACAAGGGGGGTTCAGAAACTGTCATGAGTGGTAGGATCACAGGTAGGATCACAGGTAGGATCACAGCGATGAAGTCACCAGCGCCGGTCCGAAACACACGACGACTCTGTTTTCCATCAAATCGGGCAGGTCACCTCCAACACAGCCATCAGGGTCCGTCTGTCCAGCTGTGATCTGTGAGCCCTGGGTGACGATGTGTGTGACTGAGCTGTGTGTGTGTGTGTGATCCCTGGGCTGTCCCAGTGCCAGGGGCAGAGGGACATATGGCACCTGCTGCTTGAACATGTGGTAATGATGGTGCATGTGTGTGTGTTTGTGTGTGCACGTGCAAAATCCAGCAGCCGGTTGTGGATGCAGCATAAATAATAAAAATGGTGCAGTTCTCCCACTCCCTGAACAACAGCCTGGGAGGGGTCCTATCAACATAACGCATAATCCCTGTTCTAGGTTCTCGTGTGAGTAGTACCTCCAATTCAGCAGCGATTTTCTCCTCGTCTCGCTCCTCCTTGTCCCCGGAGGCCAGGGTGGGGGGTGTCGATGCAGGACGAGGGTTTTCAGACACAGCCCTCCTCAGCTTCACATGCGGCTTCTGGCCTTCTGTCTCTTCCGACTCAGACTTCTACGATCGCAAAGGCGAAGGAAGGAAGGAAGGAAGGAAGATGTTATAAGGTAGTAGAGAGAATGCATCTTGCTAGCTAATGTATGGTGGGTGTAGTGTACATGAGAAAACTGCACTGTTTGCTCTGTCACCTTTATACTCTTGCCAGGGATGAGCGTCTCTCCGCTGCGGGTGGTCAAGCCTGGAGACGATGGGAAACTCCGTCGAGGTGGCGGAGGAGGAGGAGACTTGGAGGGCTTTTCTGTGCGATACCGGGCCACCGTCAGCTCATCTGGAAAAACGCAATCAAGCAAATTGCATTTACACAAAGGAGTAATAATTAAGCATTTTATTATGTGATTTTAGAACAGCTATGAGGCATTATTGGGCATGACGGGAAATAGATGGTGGTTTTTGAGGCTTATTGCTTTTATTAAACTGCGGTAGAAAGAAGACACATTTTCAGACTAATGTTCAATAAATTGTTTAAAACAATAATTCAAACATGTCTCGTCCAATCAGAACTGAGGACACAAACTATCCGTTTCAATAATAAAATCTATAATAAAGCACTCTTCATATTGGTAAGTATCAGAAGCCCTGAACTCTCACTGTTACCGGAGCCACGCCTGGATCCGGGCTCCTTCCCGGAGAGCTTGTGCTGCAGCTTGTTGGAGCGGTGCTCGGGGTTGCCCAGGCCGCTCTGGGGGGTCTGGGAGGACGGTGCGTTGGAGGAGGGCTTGATCTGCTTGGCGGCGAAGTCCAGGTCCGGGATGGCCTTCATGAGCTCGGCCTGGGTCTCCTCCAGCAGCCGGTTGATGTCCTGGGCGCTGTACTGGGTCAGACTGGCCCGCTTCTCCTCCCAGTCCCGCTCCGCTGCCTGGGGAGCGGAGAGACACTTTGTAGACATACAGCCGCTGTAACGGCACGGCGATGTACATTGTGACGGGATTAAGTTACATGAGAAGCTTACAAAAGGTACGACAGACCACAGTCGGTGGTGTAAAGGGAGACGATTAAGTAAAAGTGTTTTCCTACCAGCCGGACCTCCACTGACAAAGCTTTGTCGGCGGCAGCGCGGCGCTCCAGCTCCTCCAGAGCTCTGCCCTTGTGGGGAACAGGAGGGTGATTGTCCCTGTGAGGGCCGGATGGGTTTCCGTGGCCGTGGCTGGAGTGGGGGCTCCAGTTGGACAGGCTGTTGCCTCCGCCCAGGTCGTTGATGGTGAGCGGAGGGCTGGTGAGGATTTCAAAGTCCGAACACTTTCGGAAGTCCTCGCCGTGTTTGGCTGAAGGATTGGAAAAGTCCTCTGGTTTCTTCCACACGCCCTCATTCGCTTGCCTGATAACACACAACGTCACAAATTGATTATAATGAGACAAGTTGTTATTTCATCTCACCTGCTATTAACCGTATTTCATACCCGAAGATGAAAAACAAACAAATGCACTTTGCAGTATTTCAATGCACCACCTAATGGCTATACAACCACTATGTGTGTCTTATTGGACAAATGCATTTCCATCATTTAAAAACCTTTCAGTGCAAGCAGCATTTTTATTTCATAGCTTTTAGATTTGTATAGAAACCCAGCTATAGATATGTTGGTTTTCTTTAACTGAACAAGGGCGATGCAGACCCTGGTATACTCTCTCTCAGTAGGAGCAGGTTATCTGGTCCATACTTGCGCATGGTGGCCAGGGAGTCAGTAATGGTCTTGCAGCGTTTTAATAAGGCGTCAAGCCTGTGGGGCTCTTCTTTCAGGAACTTGACAGCCTCCACCTCCACCCTGAGCACCACCCGCATCTTACTCTGCAGGCCTGGGAACTGATCTGGAAAAAGAAGCACGCGAAGCACAAACACGTCAGAGCTGCGACAGAGCCGAGAGCTTTCTGTGGTAATATAAAGTATTTCTGAACCGTAATTGACTTGGTCAAGCAGTTCATAATGAGACATTGAGTGTTTGTGCAGCTTGAGCGTGATTAAATGACAGACTGGCTGCGTGTGATTGACAGATAATCAGTGCCTTGGCGAGTAATTAGTGCATTAGAAACTCTGCCAGAGTACAAGCCTGTGTGAGCAAGCGCGTGACTCACTTTTCAGCGCTGTGAGTGTTTCTCCCAGTTTCCTCAGAACAGTGGCCTTCTCCTCCAGCTCCTGCACCGTCACCAGCTTGTGGTTGACAGTCGACTCCTTCTGGATCTCCTCCACAGACTTCTCCAGGTCACTGAGATGGAACAGACAGAAGGCTGAGCACCAGGGACTCATGGGCTACACTCAGATTTCCTTCAGAATTACGCATTATCAGGAATAATGTTAGAAACTTCTGCCAACAAAATGTCCCTCAATCACTTGGCAGGCAGATCATTAAAACGTGAACTCTGGACAGTTGTAAAAAGAACAAAATCTGGACTGTAATGTGTGACACATGCGCGCACACACACACACACACACACACACACACACACACACACACACACACACACACACACACACACACACACACACACACACACACACACACACACACACACACACACACACACACACACACACACACACACACACACACACACACACACACACACACACACCAGACTGAGGAAAACCACCAAATGTAAGTCAAACTCAAATAAATCTGCCTGGAGTCATGTGGTGAACGAGCGATCTAACCGAAATAAAATGGCTATTAGCAACAGACATCAATTAGCAGAGATCATCTAACAAGCCAACCAATTTAGCCCGCGATAAAAATGCCACTCATATGAAGTTAAATTCAGCAACTATTACATTTCCACTTATGAAACTGAAGGAAGTTATCTGGTGATTAAATCTCCAGGTTACTTTTGCAGTCACTTCAATTAGTTGCTGGGCCATCTCCTTCCTCAGATCTTAATAAGCATCTTGTGCTATGCCGGGCTTTAATTACAATTACAGTTTCATTCTATCTGCATCAGCCGGCTAATTAGAAAATGGATACACAATTATAAAACTGAGTCACTTTTGAAGCTGTCGCAAAGTACCTGATACACCTTTAACACCTTTAACCGCAAAACTGTTAAAGTGAAATATGAATACGCTAACCGCATATCACCACTCATACTGCTGCCGTTGAAGAACTGTAATGCTCGGCAGATGAATTCAATTCAATTATTATTACAGTTATTTCATTGTTATTGATTCAAAATAAAAACATTCAATGTGTGTGTTTGCGTTACGCCTCTGAGCCGTTCTACAATCGCTGTACGGTACGACCTCTCACACACACACACTGAGTCAATCACTCGCTGTGTGTAAGTGTTGTGTACTGTTACTGACTGGAGCTGCTGGATGATGAGCTCCTCCTCGTTGAGGTACTTGAGTCTCTCCTCCTCCACCAGGAGGCGCTGTCTCTGCAGAGGGTCCTCTTGCTTCCTCAGGGCGTCGGCAACGCGCACGTTCAACTCTGCCTCCGTGCGCTTCAGCAGAGTTCGCACCGAGTCCTGGTTCTGGAGCTGCGCACGCACGCACACACGCACGCACACGCACACGCACACGCACACGCACACGCACACGCACACGCACACGCACACGCACACGCACACGCACACGCACACGCACACGCACACACACACACACACACACACACACAGAATGTTACAGATAACATATTACAGATAACATTGCTCTTACTTGGGTGAGTCGTGTTGTACAATAGATCTCACACAGTGTTTGGAAACGAACTGTGCCAGAGTGAGTCTCGCCTCAACAGCTTGTAGAAGTCATGACATCTCAGCTATCTCAGCCATCACAACGTAACAACAGCACACTGAGGAGAAGAACTACAGCAGCCTCAAGCTTTTCAAACATCACTGATTTACAGCAAGTCTGCTTGGCCTCATCCTTGAAAGGGAGGGGGGGGGGGGGGGGGGTGTCCTCTTTTGTATTACCTTCTCTGTCTCGTTAAGTACGGAGAACGCGCTGCCCTGTCCTCGTATTTCATGATTGTTTTTGTGTGCTAGCCTTCATACCAACTGCTCCGTCCTTGAAAGCGCCGTGTTGTGATGCAGCATGCCCGCTAGTGAGGGAAGCCTCTCTTTGTGTGCGTGTGTGTGTGTGTGTGTGTGTTCGCATGTGTGCATAATATTACCCCTCACACACAAAACCATCAGGATCCCAGGCTGCACTGCCCTGAGGAGAAGGCTGAACGCTAGCGCTCATACCGAGCAGCACCAAGCGTGAACCCAATCCATTTATGAATGGAATATTCTGCAGGCCTAATGTAATGTAATGCAAGCTCCCTGAGATGAAAGCACCTGCTAAGCAAGAAAAATTAATAATTGATCAGCCTTATGTTCCAGGAAATGAAACACGACAGCAACAGCAGTAATGTTCAAAAATCCCCTACTATTTGCCCCCGTCCTGTACACCTGCTGCATGAAAACGCCATTAATAGTGCTGCGGGTGCAGACGGTCCAAACACGGGAATCGAACTCCGTCGTTTTTTTTTTTGTACCGTTTGCATCTCTCAGCACTGTGCTGCCTCTCTCCTGGCTGCTTGGCTATCCTGCACCCTCCCTCTGCATAACCCATGAGCTCCATGTATAATTTAAACCGCTGGCCATCTCCACGGGCAACAGGGTAGACCCGAGGGTAGGGGGTCACGTTTGGGCACACACAGTAAATATGAATTGGTCCTCTCTATTCACAGGCTGTTTGGTTCTCCAGGTCTTTCCTTTGCTGTGCACATGCTAGAAGCCCTGTTGATTATTACCCACCCCCCTCCATCTCATAGAACAAATAACCACACTGCATGCCTATCCTTCTCTATCTCTGCCTCCTTGCAAGTGATTTGAATTCTCTCCCTTGCCATTGAAAGCATCCAAGTCATCATCCCCTCCTAACTCCCCCTCCAGTAACCATGGCACCGCACGGAGCAGAGATAAAGGGAAGCAGGGGGAGAGACTTCATCTCCCCAGTGATTTGTTGTATTTTATTTAATTCTGTGTCCGTCTTCACACAGACATTTTGTATCTTCCTAGAACGCCGCCTTTCTTACGGTATCTTTCATCATTATTCCTGAAAAGCTTTGACGGCCCAAAAGTCTGACAGAATACAGCTGTATAAACCTGTATGTTTTATGTTTCATTACAGGGATGTTATTGAAGTGAATATGAAATAAACAACAAAGCCAATTCCTGCACACATGACATGTTGAATTATAGACAGTGTACATCATAAACATGTTGTGAAATAGATAATGATAGCTGCTTTCCAAGGCACTGAGGCACACATCATGTACAGTACATGACACTGTGTAACATATTGTATGAGTAACATGCAATCCACTCTTTCTCCTCCTATCTTTCCTTTCACTCTCTCTTATGCTTTCTAATAAATACCACAAAAGAAAATATTTAAACTGACAGATAAGAGATAAGAGCAAACAATGCCTCTTAGCAAGTCGCTCAGTCCTGTATTAAGTCTTGAAATCGTGAATTGAATTTCCTGAAAATGATGCCAATGCGGTGAGATAATTTGAGCTAATTTAATTGTTTTTCTTGAAACCTGTGAAACAAGTGTTGACATCTTGAAATAGTAGTGTCAAGAAAGTACCACTTGATTTACATTGGAAACGGGTGAATTCATCTCACCCCTCTGGTCAACGTTTTTCCCCCCCCACTTGTTTGAAGAAAGATAAATCGTGACGTGTCGAGACAGACGTTCCTCACCTGCATCTTGCGCAGCTGGGCCAGCTGTTTGCGCAGGTCGCTGGCGTTTTGGTGCAGGTCCTGCATGTGGAGTTGCATCTGCAACCGGCTGACGCTGTTCACCGCGTTGGAGGGCGGCGGCGGCATCAGAGCTAGGGGCGCCGACGGTGTAATAGCTGCCAATCACAGAGCAGGACATGGGGGGGGTCACCGGGAGGTCGCAGGGAAACAAATTGGTTGCTTTGGCGGGCTGCGCTCCGGTGAGACTCGCAGTCAGCCGGCCTGACACAGAAAACAGTAACAGACACACGCGCACACAGGAGCGTATACACCCACCCACCCACACGCACCCACCCACACGCACCCACCCACCCTTGCAGAAAGCCATATTCACAGACCTGTAACAGCCCTATGGGAGTAGATTGGAAATGTGAGCTCCTGCTATTAGTGCTTCACAGAGAATTGCAATCAGTTTATTCAGTAGTGTGGCAAACACACTGGGAATTACCTTGCTCTTATCTCAACATGGGGCTTTGTGATTATGGCCATTAACTCCCCAGCCACTCCCCCCCCCCCCCCACCCCCCACCCCACACACACACACACACGCACACACACACACAGGAGAACATCCCCTCTGATATTCACAAAGGCACAACCAAGCAGAAATTGAAAAAGCGGAGACAGGACCAGAGACAGGACAAGAGGGAGCCTGGTCTCCGGGGGGGGCGGGGCGGGGGAACCAACCGGGGGTGGGGGGAAAAACAGGAGGAGAGACACCACCAGCTACCCAGCAACACCACACACCCAAACAGAGGGCAGAGATGTCAGGTAGGGAAAATAAAAAGGTGAGAGAGTAGGAGAGAGCAACTACCTTTCCGCTTCAGCCGTCCAGCTGGAATATAGAAAGAGTGAGCCAGTTACCAAGAAATTAATGAGAGATAGACGGGGAGGGTGGGAGGGAGGGAGGACAATCTTCATAGTTCATATTTACAGAACGAGGAGCCCAGAAAGCATTTTTTCTTTTTATTGACAGCTACAGCAGAGAGAATGACTCAATTGATGGCTTAGTGTTTTGGCAGTGTCTCAATTTGTGAGGAAGCTTCAAAGGCAGCGCTGCCCTTGGCGCTGTGAAGGTCTCTTACGTGCCAAAAGTGCACTTTAGAGATGATGGAGGAAGGCAGAGGAAACCGGGGGGGGAAACAAGCATGAGCGGTGGGGGGGGGGGGGGGGGGGGAATACAGGAAGAAATTTTAACGGGGGATGCAGAAAGAGATAGCGAGTGAGACAGACAGATAAACAGAAAGATAGGAGGAGAGAAAGGGATAGGATATATCACGACAGCTTCCTGGACCGCCCGTAGTGAGAGCAGTATTAACATTTGGATGCATTGCACCGGGCAAACCGGGAGGCAACGCATCCAAACGCATCCAGGTCCAATTATCATCGTTATTGCGCGTGGTTGTGAGGACCACGGACAGGAAGAAAAAAAAAAAAAAAAACAGTAGCAGAGTTTCTAAATAGCGCGAGGATAGAAAAGGTAGTTAGTAGCTAGCACAGTACTGGAGAGCGGGTTTCACGATCACGCTGCGGTACTCACTTCCTGTGGCGGAGCCTTCGCTGTTGGATTCGGTCTTCTCGCTGGAAGAGAAAGGTAATGGCCGTGAGAACTCGGTCCCTTGGTCCGGAGGGCAGCCCGCCATCATGCAGAGACGCAGCAGGCCGCATCTGAGGATCAACGGCCACAGGGCAAGGCAATTACAGTGCTAACCCTAACAGCTCTACGACTGGACACTGACAGGCCGATGACTGTGTCGCATACACACTTAAAGATTCAGCGTTTAAAAATCACCCGGAGGTTCGATAAGCTTCGCAGCACTGGGTTAGCTCGACGGTTCTCAGACTGCTCTGAAGCTAAACATTAAAACTATCAGGATGTATCAGGAAGTATCCTTTAAGTCTGAAATATGGGAGTATAATCAGAAATACTTCAATCACATTTGTCTAGCACTTGCCCTGTAGGTTGCCTTATTATTTGTATTTTGGGTTTTGTAGTTTGACCACATTAATTGGAACGCTTAACCTTTCTTTTGTTTTGAAGGTTTTTTTTGGGGGGCATTTTGCCTTTATTTGACAGTCAGTAGTGGAGAGAGACAGGAAAGATCGGATGAGAGAGGAGGGATGACATGCGACAAAGGTCCCGGGCACGGATTCGAACCCAGGATGTCGCGGTTACGTGGCAACATATTGAATTTAAATGGTAATTTGATACTTTTGCAGTTTGAGTTTACAGATTAGTACAAATTGACTAGGCAGTGTGCTGTGCTGGTTGTTCTCAGTACACGCATACACTCTGATAACAGTGACCTGGGTAGTGCTGGGTCATTTTCTTAGTGTGCACTGCTGTTCAGTGATCGTTACAGTTATCTACTATTTAATAGGTCCCCGAGTTGTTCGTGTGGAAGAAGTGCCATGATAATAATGTCCCGTGGAAACGAGGGACTGGAATCCCACTGAATAGCTATCTCACAGATCCCACTGTATCAATGTATAGATCAATAGTGCTCTGCCCTGCAGCTGATGTTGAGTTCTCTGTACTTACGCTGCGCAAGCTAATGCACCACTTCAGCGGTACAGAGCTGATAATGGTGCTGATAATAGCTTGCTACTGTTCCTGTCGATAATGCCGCCTCGCCTTGTGTCTCGGCCGTAGCGGTGAGTTTTGGTGGGTTAATGGGGCATAATGGAGAGTCTTACGTGCTGTCGCTGTCTGGTGCTCTGGTCAGTACACTCTGGACCAGGCCAGTCAGGCTGGCTATCTGCTTCTCCATGGCCTCCATGCGCTCCAGGCGATGATCCCTGTAAAAGGACACACATCATAGTTGAGTCACGCAATACTAAACACGCTAACAGAGCGATGCATGAACACGTAATCACTTCCCGCTGTGTAAATAGTGCAGGTTTTTCACAGACGTACGCTGACCTGCTGCTGTCGGGGTCCTGTCCGGACACCGAGGTGCCGAACCCGGGCGTGGCCCTGCCCCCCTCTCCTGGCCCGGCCGTCAGACACAGGGGCTCCGAACCGGAGCCGGGCCTCGACTTCGGGCTCTCCACAAACACGGAGGAGGAGGCGGAGTCCTTGCGGAAGCTCTGCCTGACGGGGGAGGCTCTGCTGGGCGAGCCGGAGTACGAGTCCCTGTCCCTCAGCTGCATGTCGGGGATCTTCTGCGGGGACGAGGGCGGCATGCGGAAACCCATGCCCAGCGTGGCCGAGGAGTACGTGTCGGAGTAGAGCGAGCCGCCGGGCTTGTAGAGAGAGTCCTCCAGATCCCCTTGGAGAGCGGCGGCCGAGTAGGTGCTGAGGGAGCGCACGGAGCCGCGGCGGTACAGGCCGCCGGACACGGGGAAGCTGAACGGGTCTCCGATGGCGGCCAGCGACTGGGTGGAGGCGATGCTGAGGCGGCCCTCGTGCATCAAGCTGTAGGGGTCCGCGTACAGGCCCTCGTTCTTCATCAGCACCATGTTCTTCCCGGAGACCTCTTCGTCGGGCTTGACGTCGCGGCGCTCCAGGATGGCGCTGGGCGAGGGCGACAGGCCGGCGTTGGGGCCGTGGCCGGCCGAGGGGTGGTGGGGGTGCTGCTGCTGCGGCTGCTGGTGCTGGTGCTGGGGGTGGGGGTGGGACCCCGGCCCGGCGAAGGACGGGGGACGGCCCCCGCTGTAGGAGAGGCGCGAGCGGGACGGAGAGCCGGAGGGCGGCGAGGCCGAGGAGGAGGAGGAGGGCAGGGTGTTGAGGCGGCGGGTGGGGGAGGAGTCGCGAGAGGAGTACACCATCTCCCTCTGAAAGGAAGAAGCATGGGATGAGGGTTACCATGGAGACCTGCGGATTGGGGAGCGCTGTGTTCTCCGTGTGTCAGACTGACACGAGGATGTCAGAGATCCTTCTGACACCGGACAGCCTGTCACAGTCGGCGGCTGCCAATGCTAGAGGAAGAATTTCTCAAAGGACCAATTAATTATCCGATGACACAATTTAGTCTCTAAAAGTCATCGCGTCTCTTTCTTAACATGACCATGACAGGAGTGACAGAAAGACGGAAAATGCTCAACACGTACATCACCCATCTAATTATTTGCCGCTGACTTTGTCCAGCTCCAGCTTCCTTTTCTTCTTCTCTCTTCAGCTCGGGCTTAACACAGGATTACTACGAGCTGCTATCTGCACGTATCCGTATCGTCTCCTTTGTGGAGCGCTGACAGAACGCAGCAGACAAAGATACTCCTTATTCACAGGGCGGACATCTGAATAATATCCATGTCCACCATATTTAACTTCGCTTTTTTCCCCCCCTCCACTTGCCTTTGTGTGGTAAAATCATTTAATATTGTATCTTGGTGTCTTTTCAACCCGCCTCTGCCTCCATTTTTTTTGGCAAGCCAAATACCTCTCCTTCTCACTACTACTATCCTTCCTTAAGTCATCTTCCTTCTCCTCATTTGTTTTCCAGCATCCTAGCTACCCGCCATGCAGCAGGATGTGACAGGCAGACCACACTGGAGCATGACAAAGGCATTTACACTGCTAAGCCACTACACCCACAGGCAAAATTCACATACGTGCACAGTATTCTCACGCATGTACGCGTCGGCCTTAGCTTACACACGGCATGGACACAAGCGGTCCGCAGTAGATACGCATCGTGTGCAAGGGTGCATGAATGTCAAGATGGTTGTTAACATGCAGTGCAGCCTGCCAACTCAGCCAGGAGCAGGAGAGGAGTTGGGAGTGTGAAGTTCACGTTCGCTGTGCACGACCGAAGCTCGCAGGTAACTTTGATGTTTCCCGGTTTTCGCCCGATCTAAGTGCTCCTTGAAATCAGGCCTCTGTGACTTCCTGTTATCTAACTCCGTGTGTTTGGGGTGTTTTAAAGTGTACCTTACTTCAACAGTTTGAGGGTCTTGGGTTTAGCGCTCACTCTGCTTCTGCTTCTTCTCTGTCTCTTATACACACACATACACACGCACACTCACAAACACACACTCCTCTTTCACTACCTATTTGCACGGTTAATGGCAGATGCATCCTCAGTGTTGTGTGAATAATGCAGATGGTAAGCAGTGTCATGTGTAAAAAAAACTTCAGGCTTCCTTGCTCTCCACTAAAGCAGAAATAGCGAAGGATGTTAAAATATGCTCATTTCACAGAGGAACATTTTTTTCTCTGGTGTCTGCACGGCAACAGATGGCCTACTTGAAGATAAGAAAATACATTTCCAGGAGGAATACCTGGCAAATTACTAACCCACATACACCGCAACAGCCTGTCAAAGTTACTGTTGAAATATAAAAAAAAATCACTATTACCCTATCAAAGAAACACTGTCTATGTAAGAAGAACAGAATAATAACAGCAGCCATTGAAGTTGTACGGATTAGACTTGCAGAAGATCAGTAAGCGTTCTCCTTCTAAAATAACTCTTCCAGCTGGAGCGCCCTCCCCTCTCCCCCCCACCCTCCCCCCGGCTCCTCACCCTCAGGTCTCCGTTAGCCAGGTGTGCGGCAGCAGGGAAGGAGGCGTAGATGGGCTCTTTGCGGTAGATCTTGATGATGCTGCGGTCCTGGATGTCCCGGACGTCCTCCAGCTCGTAGAAGACGTTGCGCGCCTCGTCCTTGATCAGGATGGCCGTGTTGGGCGACTTGAGCATGCCGGCCGTCAGCTTCTGGGGGAACATGTGCACGATGAGCGCGTGCAGCGTGTCCAGGCTGCTCAGCTCGTGGGTGATGTGGACCCGTCGCGTCTCGTCGCCGTACTGGAGGAACAGCACACCTGGGAACGAGAGAGAGGGGGGACGGTGAGGTCAGACCGGCGTAGTAGACGGAGAGAGAAACGAGCGCAGACTCGGTCCACTCCCTGTTGTTCTCAGATGTTAACAGCATCCAAGATGGGATAGACAGTAGTTTCTTTCTGAATGTGAGAAGAGGATTGTGAGAGTCGTGTTATAATTCACTGCTAAGGTGTGAAGATTCATATTTCACCATAATATAACTTTTACTTCCTATTAATTATTGATTAGAAATAATAAATGGATAATAAACTGCTGAATAAAGAGCAGACGTGATTTGTAGGACGTGACTTTTTCACGTGCTCTAAACCGTGATGAAGTTAGATAGTGCACAGGTACAGAGAGTCTAACTGACTGACCTGACACACCGTGGGGGGGGGGAGAAATGAGGCAAAATGAGGGAGATACTGCAGGGAGAGAGGTGGAGGGAGAAGAAAACAATGGGAGGAGTAGTTAGTATAGAGACGTGGAGTGGAGAGACTGGCAGATCCATTGTTGCGGCTCCTGTCTGAACTCCCTATTCACCAGGGCTTCAGTTTTACAGCCGCCTCTTCATCCCGGCATGCCTGGCATAACCCCGCACCTTGAGTGTGTGTGAGTCTGGACCGGCCTCGCGCTAATCCTCTCTGCACTCCCAAGGCCTTCTTGGTACTAAACACGTCCTCGACTGCTGCTGTTTACTCTTGCAGTCCCGTACCAAACACACCCGCGGCGCCTACGTGCTAACGGAGGCCTGTAGTCTAACACTCCGGTACACAAAGTTCCCACAATAAAACTCCCAAGGATAATCATAGTACACACGCAAAGACAATGTGTCTATTGGAGTATTGACAGTAAACCTGCAAGTTATCTCAGATAGTTAAGATGGATAGATTTTGTGAATATATTGCGTCCACACCGGTGAAACATTAACTTGTTGTGAAATCTCTAAACCGTGAAAGACAATTTGCATTATCTTGTGACTGACGGCTCTATGCAGTGACTTATTAATGAGTATTTTACCCCTCGTGTACTAAGTCTAGAGCAGGTTGTGTTAGATGTTCAGTGTATGGTTGTGTCGATGTACACGTTGGTCTTAACCTGGTGATCGCAGCTTGTTCTGGCTGGCGGAGCGGGACAGCGGCAGGCTCTGGCGAAATCGGTTCATCCGGTTGAACCCCAGGGGAATGTCGGCTTCTGACATGGTCTCCAAGGATTCGGCGGAGGCGAAGGAAAGCTTGGAGGCCTGGTCAGCGAGCCCGGACTGGGTAGACTGGGAGTGCCGGGGACTGCGGCTCTGGGAAGGAGAGGTGTACACAGTTATTCGCTGAGAGGCAGGGAGAACGGATTGGGATGGGCTCGGTGGAGAAAGAGAGAGTGGAGGAGACGGCGAACACACAATGAGACACATGAAACTGTGTAACGAGATTAACAAGACCGTCACAATGGTTTAGCTACAAGTGATTCACGAACAATTGCTAGCGTCGCGGTATAAGTTGAATGCCGTACAAGAAAAACCCAAGTTTCTCTTCGGGGTGGGGTTGGTTGTCGTTGTATTTGTAACTGTATACTTCCTTTGTTCGAAAATGTAATAAAAAGAGTTACAAAAAGAAAGAACAAAAGAAAAACCCAAGTAAGGTTGTGCTAGAACAGCATAGCTCAGGATATCGGTCGTGCAGAATCAGCTGAGGCGGGTATAGAAGAAAATTAAGCTGGCGTTTGTATTTCAGCTGAACATAAGTTGTGTCATGTTTGCTTGACTTTACACACCTCCCGCATGCCCTGATCATCGTCCCTGCGCTGCTCCTAACTTTAAATGAGAGCATTTGGGTTAGGATGGGAAGCTCAGGCAAATCCCGAGCTGTCACTGCGGGCTTATCCTGCTGGCCTGTGCCCAGGCATCTCTGACTGACTGTTCAGGAATGACTGCGTGCAGCCGGGGCCGAGCTCAGCGAACAGACTCCCCTACCCGCCGCCGCTGTAGCGTCTCCTCCAGCTTGGGGACGACTGTAATGAGCTCCCACAATGCTTGGATGGCAGAGGCAGACACATCAGTAGCCACAGCACAGTGACTACGCCCGTCTCCTCCTCCTCCTCCTCCTCCTCCTCGCACCTCGCAGTACAAACCTTGTTTTCCATCCGAGTTTCTGTTTCCTCTTGCTCTGCTTCAGTCAGATTCCAGCATGTTTTTACTGTAGCTTCCATTAATGTAGTAGTTAATGAACGTTAGACTCGGAAGCAACCAGAGGAGCAAACAGCTCATTGACTCTCAGCGGTGAGCTGTCTGAGTTCATTCATAAACGCACACGCGATGCCACGCGCAAAACACACTCATACATCCAGAGACATTAACGATTTTGTTTATCGAGCAATAAGCCAAAAGGACATGTTGTACAGTGAACAGAGTAACGGTACGAGTGGTGAATTTAAGCTAGCACATCAATAGTTACTGTAGGTATTTTACAGCTTCGAACACGTCTCAGCCAATCAAAACTCAGCACTGGCACCATCTGCTTTATAATGCACATTCTCTCTGTCAATATCATACATAATTCAGTCACACACATCCACACACCCACACACACTAGCAGCGGTGTACACTGATAGCGGTGGCAGACAGTGTCTGAGCACGCAGGGAGGAGGTGATGCTGACAGATAACCCCCTCTGTGCTCTCTAATAGGGTCATTTATCTAAGCACTGACCACACTGAACAAGAGCACCGACAGCAGCGGCGCAGCGGCACATCCTGAAGAATGTAATATCCTAGCGAGCTTCAGTGACACAGGCGAAGCATTAGGGGGTAAATACGTTGGGAACATACATACTAGATGAATTCACAAAGTCCTCAGTCATGACGTCCCCAGTTTGACTCGGCGTAGTGACACAAAAGCGGTCTGCGTGAGATGAATAGGACCGGCTGAAACGGCAGCCGTGTCAGCGGGGCTTTCTCGCGAGCGGCTGTCCTTTCATCTGCCGCGCTTTGAAGAGAGAGCAACTTTACTGTTTGGAAATCATGAGTCATTGTGCTGGTGCATTTGAGAATATTATTTCAAGGCTAGGTTCCCCTGGCTGAAGCGCTTTAAGAAAAGGAAAGGGGAATTGGTGATACTACGCTGCGTAACCGAGCTCTTCTCACCACGTCTGCGGAATCTGTAGGGGTTTTGTCGGTCGCCTGGAGCTTAGTGACGCGCATTTGTGACTGGAAGCAACACCACTTCAAATCCCTGGACCGGCTGGGAAAATCAATCTTGTGGGGGGGGGGGGGGGGGTGTGTGAATGAGTAATGCACTCCTTTCCCTCAACTACTACTATCGATGTGCCCTTGAACAAGGCACTGAACCCGCAGTCTATGAATGTGTGTGACCCATTCCATTGTCTATCTCTCTCTTTCCCCTCCCACCTGTTCTTCCTAGAGCCATCAATCCCAGACTTTTTTTTTTTCAACAGCACTCAATTACAGTGAGAAGTACTCTGTTACGAGAGCACAGCGGTAGAGAGGAACGAGGGGAGAACAAGATGATCTCGCAGGAAACGGGACCGACAGAAAAAGGAAAGCAGGACACAGCAGTCGCAAACACACCTGAGGCTACAAACTGCATTAATCCCGATGCAACCTCCCACTATGTGCGCATGTACTCTCTCTCTCTCTCTCTCTCTCTCACACACACACACACACACACACACACACACACACACACACACACACACACACACACACACACACACACACACACACACACACACACACACACACACAGTATTAAGGTCAGGGTAATTGTAGCCCTAGTATATGGCATTCTCTCTTTCTTTCTCTGTTTGGGGGAAAACATCACGTCAAACTCCAACTGACACTTCAATGTTGCCGTAGTTGGTCATCAAAACTACAAAAGTGGTACATTTTTGAAGCACTTATTTTAATCAAATTTCAACTTTTACAATTGATTTGTCCTGCTCTCTGCCACCCCGCAGTATATTTTGGCGGACAAACAGCAAAAGGAATCAATTTTAAAACATATTTTGGTGGTGCTCGGTGGATTGAATATTTGCCAAATTCACCAGCGTTAATTCAGAAAAGGTCTTCCGGCGTGTTCTATGAGGTATGTTTGTTTGCCAATAAGCAAAATTAAGCTGCCATATCTCGTGGAGTTTAATGTGACGTTCTCGCCCACACAAAGAGAGAAAGAGAGAAACGGCATGAATTGGGTTGGTGTAAAAATAACAGTTTAATAACAGTTTAGTGACCCGAGCTGATAACATACGTATTTTAATCTTTGTTTGCCCGCCCATCGCACGCCTGACTGTTGGGGGATCTTGTGTGCCGTCATCGTTTCCATAATTGTGAAGCCCTTTGAGACTGTAACTGTGATCGAGGGCTTCACATACGGCTAGATGCGTGTGACAATGTGACAATGGAGTATTGAAGTATTTTGCTCCAGAGTATTACTTGAGACGCAGGTGATAAGTGGCTAATATCACACCTCCTCCATTTCTCTTGGCTCTCACCTTTTACCCTTTTGTTCCCCAGTTTTTTGTTTTGTTCCTTTAAAGATTTCTTTCTCCGTCTTTGCCTCCAGTTGTCTCTCTCTCTCTCCTCACTTTCTATGCCGTCACTCACACGACTCAAAATGTCTTTTTTCCCATCGCTCTCAAAAGCCAGCTTCTAAGTCTCGCAGAGCGTCAACACCTCTCAGGTGGCCGTGGTCAAAGCAGGATCCAGGTGTCTTCCTTCTCTTGCTGCTGTCTGCATTCGAGCAGCTTTATTATCAGTGCGTCTCTCTACCCGTGGCTTGTCTGCTTTTTCCACAGATACAATGCACACAAGCTCTCAGGGAAAATAGCTCCCTGAATCAATCCATCTTACACATCCGTTTGTCTCTCCCTTTATCTTCACCTATATTGTTATTTCTCCCCATCTCTCTAACTCTCGGGCCAATCTTCTGCGTGGCCCCACGGCCCCCGACTCCCCGAGCCCCCTTGAGCTCCGTCTCTTTATGATACTTAGAGTCATCAATGCATGGAAAAAATTGCTCTGCCAAATTGCTGTGGATTGCTTGCTGATGCGCTCGGCTTGCTTGAAAGGAGAGGGGACGAAAATGGCATGCTCCTGGGCAGGGTGAATAATGGCTGAGATTGCTGGTAGTAGCTCTCCTTTGTGATGGATAGGAGAAAATGCAGACCAGTAAAATACAGGAGCCATAAAGCATGGCAGTAACTACATGTTCCATCCACTGTGTAGGAACTGTACATAGTCTGCTCTATAATAATAGTGAGTAAGATTATCACGCAATATCCATTACAGTGTTAGCATGATATGGATGTGTTTAATTTCAGCAGACAGGGGAGCCAAGGAGAACAGCTACCCTTAGATTAGCACTGTATGGAAGAGGACGTGATAATGGGGCTTTCTGAATCTTCAATGTCAAATGAAGAAAATTGCATCTCACAGTACCACTTGGCTTTGAGGATGAAGTGTCAACATATAGGGTGTTTCAACAGCAGTGTGTGTGTTGAAAGCATATAGCCGACCCTAGATCTATTGCCACTCAAGAAGCTGCCCACCCTCTACTGTGGAGAGGGTGGGCAGCTATAAATACCTGGGAGTCCACACAGAGGATCTGACAGGGTCAACACACACACACACACACAGACACTCTGGTGAGGAAGGCGAGGCAGCGCCTCTACCACCTCAGGCAGATGAAGAAATTCAGAGTTTCCCGGAGGATCCTTCAGTCCTTCTACTCTGGAGCTGTAGAGAGCATCCTGACAGGAAGCAACACTGCCTGGTTCGGCAACAGCTCCGCTCAGGACAGGAAGGCTCTGCAGAGAGTAGTGCGTTCGGCTGAACGTACTATTGGAACTACACTCCCCACCCTGCAGGACTTGTACACCAGGAGGTGCAGAACCAGAGCCTGCAGGATCATGAAGGATCCTCACCACCCCAACAACGGACTGTTTCAGCTGCTGCGGTCAGGCAAGCGCCTCCGTAGTCACGCTGCTAAAACAGAGAGACTGAGACGGAGTTTCTTTCCTCAGGCCATCAGGACTGTGAACTCTGACCTCACCAGGGCCCCCACCAAGACCCACACACTGTCCCCTCTTATACACACACACACACACACACACACACACACACACACACACACACACACACAGATATACATATAGCGACTACACATTTTTACATATTTTTCACATATTTCATATTTTTTCAGATCCCTTATTTATATCTAATTCTACTGTAAATATTGTTGTCTTTTTCTTGTACTGTACTTTCTCTGTTACTGTTGTTGTTTTTTTACAATCCCGTTAGCATTGCCACTTTCATTTCACTGCACATTTTACCTCTATGGCACCTTGTGGAGCCAGTAAATAAATTCAAACTCCCACTCTCACCGCTCTGTGATTAAGCAACCTCACTTAATTAAATGTTTGGTTGCTATACAGCCACATGAACCGAATGACATACCCAGAAGTTTTTCAGGGCTAGAATGTTATTGCGTGCGTATGTTTTGTTACCATTTTTTATTTTTTATTTTTTTTTAGATCGATCGATTTGATGTTTGAAGCTTCATTTTTCACGTTCACATTACAGCCAGGCTTTTCTAGCCCGCTTGATAGCCCTATATAAAAAGTGGTGAGAGATCGAGGTATGTGTCAAATGTAACATCGTTTGTTGGAGGTTTAATAAATATGTGGCTCCAAGTTCTTTTTCATTTCACTCGTTTAATGGTAAAGTAATAACGGGACTGTGGGATAAAGTGCTTAGCCTACCACATGGGTCAGGGGATACGACTATTGACAGTTCAGGGACGTTTCCACCCTGTTTGAATGATATTGGGAGCAGGGGTTCAGGGAAGACTACACCACCGATAAGCCCGGGGCTCTTCCCCCACACACGTCAATACTTTCTGGAAGTTGCTCCACATAGACGGCAACGTCTCCAAGCAGCGTAATATTCCAAGGAAGCCACACATTGTAAAGCAAGCCAGCAAAAGAAATGGCTAAACACAATTTACATTCAGCGATGATATGTACTCTCAATATATCCTGATGCTGACCTGTTGCGATATACACAGCCCATATTTTCTCCCTATACGTCTTAATAATACACTTTCAGCAGCCGGGCCATGACTCAAGACTCTGTGCTAATGGCATTATTTCAGTAATTCCTCAGCAACACATCTGAAATGTCTTCTTAATGTCTCAGTCAGTCTGGGTAATACTTCAGCAAGGTCACATGGCTGCTAGCCATTAGTGCTAGCTGACTGAGGTATCATAAATCCCAAGAGAATCGTCTCCTGGAGATTAAATGGAGCTTGAGCAGTTTAAGCTGACCCCCCCCCCCCCCCCCCCCGGCCCTTAGAGCCTGGAAGCGCCAACTGAGCTGGGTGCCAACGGTACAGCGGGCAACGGGCTGCAGGAACCGGGGGAACAGGGAATTAAGCTGATGATGCCCGAGGGGTCTGAAGTGATAGGACAGGAAGACACAGCACAGATACACACACACACACACACACACACACACACACACACACAGTGGACGGGAGAATGACAAACACACTAAGACACTCTGACATGCAGCACTGACCTTAAAGCTCCAGTAGTTGGGCTGTTGCTGTAGTGAGATGAACGACAGAGGAGGGAAGGGAGGAGACAGAAACAGAAGAGTTAGTAACTATCCAACAATGGACAATCAACTTCAGTGACAAAAATCAACCATTGTAAAAAAAAAAAGTTTAAAAAAATGGTGATGTGTGATCTTCATTTTCCATTTCCACATCATCCCCAAGAAAGTCTCAATACGCCCTCGACATTATAAGACGCGACACCCCCCTGACTTTGGTGTAATGTGATCCTTTTATGACAAGCTATTTACGGAAGTCGTTAATCTATCCAAACTACGATCGTGAAGTTTGATTGGTGTTAACGCAGTGGGCGGCCGTGTTTTGCAAGTGTCAGGTTACAAGCGTACGTGAAGCAGCGAGATGGAGCTGCTGGCTGTAACTTACGACGGGGGGGAAATGAAAAGAGTGAAATTGAATTAAACAGCAGCCCACTCTGTTGTTTTCCGACGCTGGCCTGTCTCCCAGACTTCTCCATCACATGCAGACGGACGCTGTACATCTCCTCCCCTCTCTCTCTCTCTCTCTCTCTCTCTCTCCCCCCCCGTCTCTATCGCTCTCCATCCACCTGCCACTTTCTTTTCATCTGAACTGCAGCCCCACACCTGCTTATTTTCTCCCCCCGAATATCTCTCCTCTATCTGTTCTGCCCCTCTTCTCTCTCTCCGCTCGGCCACATACGAAAAAAGGTGCTCGCGTGTCGGTTGAGGCCACAGGAAGTATTATTTCCATTAAAACATAATTACCCCACAGTCAAAACCAGGCCAAGCCACCGATGGCCCAGAAATACCTCAAAATGACATGGAAATTAAAAAAAGATTAGGGAGAGTTCATGAATTTTAATTCTAATCCAAACTCTTATTCTAGTTCTTATTTCTTATCTGCAGGCAATTTTCAGTCCATTCACCCTCCCTTCTGCAGAAGCCACATTACTCTCCTGGCTGGCACAAAGATAAAAAAATAAAAAGAAGAAAAAAAAAAACCTGACAGGCAAGTTTTGATTTATGATAGTTGCCGGTTTTTCATTATCAGCCTTCCATTTTAATATCGCCTCAACAAAGGCCCAGATTATTTCAGTAAACACGGGCATCAGAGAGAGCACTTCCAGATGATCATTACCTTATTGAAATCTAACCTTTCACTTAATGATCCCTCAGACGGCCTTGATGCCACGCTCTTTTTGGTGCTCTCTCTCCCTCTTTCTCTCTTTCTCTCTGGTGTACCTCCTGGCGTGGTCTTGATATAGTATGAAGCAACATGGACGGATCATTTATATAATTACACTAATCCAAGGAACTGATGTTTCCTCGCCAGGAATAGACCGAGCCATGACTACGGGGCAGTGACAACACACACATCCGCAGCGGAAACGTTTAGAGCGCGGGGTATAACACATTTATATACTAAATATTTGTCTGTGATATTTGGCTGATGACGCAAAGGAGCCATTCTACGGTTTCAATTATTATAAGAGCACATATCCGGGAGGCCTAGCTTCGCTGGCGCTGTGACAAGTGGGACTCAAACCGATATGGAGAGCGAGCTCAACCCACGCTCCCTTCTTCCCATCGCGCCAGAACGTCGACACAATTATTTTTACAAGACAGCTCTTTGATGTGAGTCAAATTCATATCTTAGTTACTCTATTTTTTTTTTTGTATAAGTATTTTATATTTTGAACTGAGCAAAAGTGAGCAAAAAGCTTTCAGTCTGTCAGAGTAGGGGGTGTGAGTCCATGTGTAAAGTAGGTCATTTTCCAGGCTTTAGACCATACAGGAGGTCTTTGGGGGGGCCGGGCTAGGATAGGCCTCGTCTACCTGATCATGTGTCGGACATCCATCCGGTGTAGCCGGGGCCGTGGGTTTCTCCATGACAACCCCAGAACTGACAGTGGCTCAGGGGCCCCGTTGCCGCGTCATAAATAATTGCTGTTCGCTTGTTCAGACAACATTAATGATTTTGTATTGCATGAACCAAAATGACTCTGAGGGCTGGCTTTAATGGTGCAGAAATGATTTGTGGTCTTGTGTGTGTGTGTGTTTTTTCCCCCCCTGTTTGTTGCTTTAATGAGGCTCATTCCCAGTTCCCAGGTAAGGTAAACACATTCTTTCTTTGCCGCCTCGTGTTGTTTAAACTGCTCTGCTGACAGATGCAGATACACCGATTTGGACTTTGAGTTGCAAATACTGCACTGTGAGGGTGTGACGGCGTATTGGAGAGGGAACTAACAGTGTAGCAATACAGCCACGGTCTTGACGTGCCATCACCCATCTCAGTATCATACTGTACATGTAATGTATGTATGTGTGTATTATTTCCCCCTAACAGTGCTCCATGCAATCCAAGTATTCCTCCATCCTTAGAGAGCCACAGGTCTGCCCATCAG
This sequence comes from Hoplostethus mediterraneus, assembly GCA_034670385.1. Taxonomy (NCBI): domain Eukaryota; kingdom Metazoa; phylum Chordata; class Actinopteri; order Trachichthyiformes; family Trachichthyidae; genus Hoplostethus; species Hoplostethus mediterraneus. The sequence continues at coordinate 593,885 of JAXDDW010000034.1, read as the reverse complement.
CCTCATCACCATCATGGTCATTCAACTATGGCAACCAGATGGTACATGAAACCCCTACTGAGGCTCTACTACTTATCGCTTTTAACAAAAACCTCCTGTTGAATTACATATGTGAGTCAGCCCGGGGGGGAAACACAGTTACCGATGTGGTTTTTTTTCGGGGGCTTCGGATTAGGCTTGGGGCTGAAGGGGCTGAATGCATTCCTGACTGCATGCCGAGAGTGATGCTAAGCAAACACGCATGTATACATCTGCACATGCACACGCACACACACACACACACACACACACACACACACACACACACACACACACACACACACACACACACCCTTCACTCTTGTGCAGGAGTTGGCCACAGGGCTCTGACAGAAGGACGGCGCCTCACCGAGTGGAGCGCTGCATTACCTGACCTGCATGTAAAGCAGGCTGCACTCTCCTCCTCCTCCCCCTCCTCCCCCCACACCCCTCCTCCTCCTCCCCCCACACCCCTCCTCCATCCCCTTCTCCTCCTGATTCCGTCATCCTCTCCGTACCCCCCGCCCCCACCCCCCTTACTCCCTCTCCCTCCCGTCCATCTGCGGTCCGGTTTACTGTCTAAACGGTTACGGCTATTTTCTCTTTTCTCTCGACACCCACGCTAACCTGCGCGGCAAATCAACACAGACGCACGGGGGGGTGGGGGGTTGGGGGGGGTGTCACGGTAGCGTCCACTCAGCCTCGTCTAGCCCGGGCTTGTGTGCACGCCGAGCATATGCACACTGTCACTACAACAAGCACAACCACAACAAACACGCCAGCCGTGGAATCTAATCTCAGCTGGCATATCCTACACACACACACACACACACACACACACACACACACACACACACACACATGCACACACACACACACCCCTCTCAACAGCCTCCAGCCCTCAGCCTCCAGCCTCCAGTCCCGTCTCACCTGCAGTGCACCTGTGCCTGTCCACCACTCCAGTCATCCCAGGCTATCCGTCAGGTGCAGTGAATCCTCATAGCGTTTTTGCCGGTCTCTCCCTCCCTCCCTCTGCTTCTCTACCTCTCCCTCCCTCTGTCCCTCTCCCTCTCTCACTCTCTCTCTCTCTCTCTCTCTCTCTCTCTCGCGCGCGCTCTCTCTCTCTCCAGTAGAACATGCGGCGGAAACTCTTTATTTAATTCATTACAACACCAGCCGATTAACTCCTTCGCCGATGGGTGGCTGGCTCCTGCTGGTTGCTGGCTAATTGAGTAGCGGGCTGCTTGACTGGCTGCTGCGCTCCTCCCCAGATCCGTCCCCCCCCCCCTCCTTTCCCAACCGTCCACGCTCCAGCCAAAAGCCGGCTGCGCTGCCGGGAGATGACAAGGAATCCGAGGCTTTGCCGCTTCCTCCCCCGTGGAATGAAAATGCCCCGTCACTTCAGGATCTCTACGATTCCTCCGCTGCCTCTTATTTTGTATCTGTCCGCCTTTCTGCCTTTCTTTCTCTCCCCCTTCTGTCTCCCTTCCTACAATTCCTCCTTCTCTACAACCTGACCTTTGCAATGTGATATCCCTACTTGCCATATATGGGAGAGGTTGCCACGGCAACTATGGACTCCACCTGTCTTTCACCAGCCCTCCCCTTTTCTCTCTCTCTCTCTCTCTCTCTCTCTCTCCCTTTCATTCTCCCCTACCTCCCTTGATTCGCGTTTCTGTCGTGTGATTACATTGGATTTAGCGCTTTTTATGCACACAAGCAGCAGCGGCAGAGAAAGAGAGACAGAGAGAGTGTGTGTGTGAGAGAGAGAGAGAGAGAGAGAGAGAGAGAGAGGGATATATGCTAAAGAAAAAACAGGGTTGAAAATTGTGAAATAGCTGATGAAGTATAAACTAGATTGGAAACGATAAAAAGAGAGGGATGGGGTGATGAAGAGAAAGCATTCAAGGTACTGCACTGGCACGTGTGTGTGTGTGTGTGTGCGTGTGCGTGTGCGGGTGTGGGTGTGTGTGTGTGTGTGTGTGTGTGTGTGTGTGTGTGCGTGCGTGCTTTCTTTCACGCCTGAACGGCACCAGCCTTGCCCCACTATCTGAAGGTCTGCAGGCACGGTGACTAAAGCTCCAGCAGAGAGAGAGAGAGAGAGAGAGAGAGAGAGAGAGAGAGAGAGAGAGAGAGAGAGAGAGAGAGAGAGAGAGAGAGAGAGAGAGACACTGGGGTGTGACAGTTTAATGGAGACTTCTAACAACGAGATACAAAAGGCCACCTGACATCTTTCTCTTCCCTCTCAATCATCTGAATCAGCGTCATGTTTCATACTGTACCCGCTTTCACTCCGGCCCCATTATCTGACAAAGAGAGCGAGAGATATTTCCCGCACGGTTATATATACGACTCCACCCGAGCCGCGCGGTGGAAAACACACAGCGTGTGTACGTGAAAGCGCCCCTTCCGGCTATATTACTTTCGCTGCTTTCTTTCCCAGGTGTCCCTTGAAAATGAGGCCACGTTTTCACCTGGCAGGCTCCACCGGCCTCTGCACTGCCAGCGGGCACCAGCTTGCTGCATTACTTCACAGCACAAACAAATACCACGGGTGTGAGTTTACAGTAATTATTCGTTATACTTATTATTATTATTATTAGTTGTTTTATTATTGTGCGTGTTTTCTTATTATATTTCTTGTGTTTTTTTAAAAATTATGTCTGTTTGTCTTAGCATTAGCGTTAGGTGTCGAAGAGACACAAGAATTTCATTGCACACTTTTGCTTCTGTGAACGTTGTGTACATGACAATAAAAACCTTGAACCTTGAACCTTTAAATATGCTTCACGTCATCATTAGTTATTTTTATTGTTGTTATTAATATTGTTGTGAGTGTTGTATTGTCAATTACAGTGTATGTATGAATGTGTGTTTGTGTATGGATATGTGTGTGTATGAAGTAAATAAAAAATAATTGTAAAAAAAAAAAAAAAATAGGCTTCACCTTAAAATAAAAAATGTTTGTACCTGTTCTCGCGCGGACCGCTCCGAGCTGCCCCTCATGCTGGCGTGGGACTGCGAGGGTGAGGGCGGGTTGTGGTGGGGGCTGTGGTGCGGGTGCTGCTGCAGCTGCTGCTGCTGCTGCTGCTGCTGGTACTTGCTCTTCAGGTGATCCATGAAGGCGTCCCTCTTGCGCTCCATGTCGGCCTTGTGCAGGTTGGTCAGGGCCTCCAGGCTCTGGGCGGCGATGACGGTGTGGCGGTGCTCCGACGTGTGCACCAGCCCCACGTTGGAGAACCGCCGCGTGCCGTTGCCCAGCGTCCGGTACTCGCGCGGGTACTCCAGGTCGTCCGTGGAGATCATGTGACCGCCGCCGCCGCCGCCGCCTCCGCCACGCTCGGGATCTGAGGATGGGGGATGAGGGGAAAAGGGGGCGGGGGGGGAAAGGGGAAAGGAGGAGATGAATCACCACCCGCGGGAAAACGTGTAGACACAGACGTACAGATTCGCGGTGAGAGACGTACGTACACACAGAGCAGGCACACGGAGTTGGAAGCAAAACACAGCAGGGGGAAGAGAGAGGGGGAAAGAAGGCAGGGAGGGGACAGGAGAGAGAGAGAGAGAGAGAGAGAGAGAGAGAGAGAGAGAGAGAGAGAGAGAGAGAGAGAGAGAGAGAGGAGAGAGCAAGGTAGAAAGAGAATGGGGTGGAATGTTATTAGTATTTGCCACCAAGACGGAGGAGAAAAAATAGTTCCCTACAGAATTATTGATCTCAGGTTCTGAGCGGAGAAGAAAAACAACAGAAGTAAAACGGTTCTGCAATAGATCAAAAGGAAGCGACTCAAGCTGCATTTTCTCTCGTTGGATATTCCAGCGCTATTTGCCTGTTTGTCATCTAAAGTGGCTTTCATTGTTTTCTGTGAAAGCCCAGAGGAAAAAAAACAAAAAACAAAACAAAACTGAAAAATCGAGATGATTGAAAGTCAGGTGGGAACACGAAGAAACATCCCTCTTGTCATTCCTCTCCTTGTTCTCCTATTTCCTCACCAACCCTTTTTCCGTCTTATCTCATCATCCCCGTCGACTCGCTACATATTTTTACTGTCTCACATCTAGTCGGTTATTGATGCTGCTGACCAGCCTGAAGGAGGCGCGCCACCCGGACAGCCCTCGGCCTTTTATCAGCCCTCTAACTGACATGAGACAACACAGCCCAAGGAGGAGGGCACACGGGGGAGGGAGGGAGGGAGGAGGGGAGGGGAAGTGGCCAGGAGGAGACGTATGGTTACACAAAAACAAATGAACACAGTGGGGAACCATTCGCCCGTTGAGTTACCTTGCTTAGGAAAACAGGCCCCGGCGTTGGCTAGAAGAGAAACATGCCCAGGGTTAATTTGCGTGTTTGTGCACAGACATATGCCAGCAAACACACCAGGTCACATGGTCACCTCAGAACAGAGCTATCATGACATGATAACGCTTTCTGTGAATCACTGTTGGCTAATGCATTGTAAAGATGCATCATAACCAATGATTGAATGATGGTCGGCAGTGGTTTGCTATGAATGCTAATAGTGTCTTACAGTATATGATGGAGTGGTAAAAAGCTTTTCATTATGCTCTTTAAACAAAAATGGTTCATAGGCAACGAGTTAAATAAAGTGAACACATTTAAATAAATGCAATACATTTAAATAAATTCATACATTTAAATGAAATCAGAAAACATTTAATCTTCTTTGAACAATGTCAAATTAACTCCCAATCACCTTCAGACTTCAAACAGGTAGAAAAAGAGTAAACTCAGATACGGGTGGTAAAGAAACACTGATCAAACTAAAAGCGTAAAAAGTGCTGCAGAAAGTGCGGCTTAATCGGGCTGAATGAAGTGGACCATCTGTACATTAAAGACTCATCAGCATCATTAGGATGAGCTGAGAGGGAGTGAGCAGCAGAGCGGGGGCTCCTTGGGGCAGGAGCAATTCTTAATGAATATAGAGGAAGACGGGGATGGAGCTGGCCAGACGGAGCCCCGAAAAAAGACCACGGCTACAACACACACCGCTGTGGAAACCCCGTGACACAGGTGAAGGCTGTTCGGGGGGGCAGGAGGTCCGCCATCATTCCGATGTAGCGAGAACGAGGCCGGTGTTCGTGTTGTGAACCCATCTCTCCCTCTATTCATTCTCTGAGAGATATCCCATACAGTGCTGATAGACTGACCGGGGGGGGGGGGGTCGCGCTAAATGGACTGACCTCCCGGCTAATAGCGTTAGCATTGAGCAGACCGAGGCCGCTGGATATATTCATCTGGGCCCTTCTCGGCTCCCAGTTCTCAGATTTACACTTCATTAGACCGGAGCTTATTGTGCATCGGCTAACAAGGACCTGACTCTACAGCCCCCATTACAATGGCCCGGGCAAGCTGAGCCTATGTACCCACGGCCTGTTATTGTGACGGAGCATCCCCGACAACAGGGAAAGGCTGAGTAGGCTGTGCTGACTCCAGACCCACACAATGCTCTGAAGAAAACAAATCACTGTACATCAACGCGGCACCACAATTAGTTACACTTAAACATTCATTGCTCTCAACCGAACGCCTAACAGAGCCCAGAGTGCTTGTCAAGCTAATGGTCTGCCAACTGGCAAAGACCTGAATTCAATTTTGCTACATTTTGCAAACTCTCTATACCGCCGGCTTGGAATGCAGCCGAGAAACTTTCCAAACTGCACTTGGTGGATTTATTTACTTTGCAAAGCTGTACACAAAGCACTCATCTTGAACAGAGCAGGGGTAAGAGTTGTGTGGGCAGGAGAATAAGAATAGAAAAGGGGAACAGGTTATTCATCTTTCCTTGTCATTCACAGTCATTATATTTCCACATGAGCTGGCAGACAATAACCCTGACAGCCAAAACAATCTGTGCCAGCACCACGCGCGGCTAGCACCATTTAAACCTACATAAAAGAGCCGTGATGGGGTGGATTTCCGGTGAATACTTTATCACGAGGAAAAGTAAGTCTGTCAGCAAGTCCGGGGCGGGTCTGCGGCGAGCCAAATTGCAACTACAAAACACACAACAGCCACCTGGGAAAAAGGTGGAGCGTGTTGTTCGGCGGAATAATAGGAGACCTGAATGACAGCGGGAGCCCGCAATCAGACCCGATACCATCTCTGAGCCCGGCCAATGAGGCCCGGGCTGCGCCGCCGAGATAGAGGGCACATTCAAGAGCATTAACCTGCTGTGGTAGGCAGCGGGAGATAAGACAAGACAAATACAGGAGGCAGAGAAATAACCGGCGCGGAAAAGAAAACGACCGCACAAAAAACAAACATGTCCAGAGCAGCCTGGTCATAGTCCAACTCTGCGTACGACTGGTCAGTCAGGGGAGGTCCGTAGGGAAGACGATCCGTAGACAGAAGGTGATCGTCCCCATTTTCTCCTTTGATTGTTTAGTATTGGGTACAGCAGACGTGCCGTTGTACCTCGCAATTACCGAGCCCCGTCCTGCATTTCTTCTTCTTCAACGTTTTTTGCTTTTTGAGTCACCGGCCTCCGCTGCCCTCGGAGTTTTATTCATATCAATATTGCGATACCGAATTTAACCGTGACTTGAGGAATTTATTATCCCGCCCGCGACAACGATCGACACACAACCACCTTATTCTGCACCGCCACAGCTGAATCGACGATCACAAACTCATGATATGCATGAGAGAGAGGGGTCATTGAAAAGCATCTTCATCTTCTTTTGCAACTATGTGTCTTTCATTTTATTTACAGTACCAGTCAAAAGTTTGGACACACTTACTCATAGAAAGGGTTTTTCTTTATTTTTACAATTTTCCACTATTTTAGAATAATAGTAAAGTCATCAAAACTGTGAAATAACACAAAAGGAATTATGCAGTGACCAATAAAATGTAAAAGAAAATCAAAACTATCTTATATTTTAGATTCTTCAAAGTAGAAACCCTTTGGCATTAACAAGCAAAGAAATTCCACAAATGAACTTTTAAAGGCCACAATCACTATGTGAGTCTTTAAAATGATGATTTAATCATTGTGGTTCAACATTCTCCACCTCTAAAGTCTAAATGAAAACTACTTGTTGGGGCTGCATTTCAATTTAATTAAAATGTAAGTTTTGAAAATAAATTCATACACAAGCATCAACTTCTCTATTTGTCTAAGAAAATTTCAAGCATTCAAGCATCAAGCCTTTATATCAAAATGTCTTTAAGATCATGAGAAACAAAAACAGGTGTGTCCAAACGTTTGACTGGTACTGTACATGAATTTGTATTGTTCATTGTTTCAGTGTGGTCAGCTATACTGGGGCTCACCGGTTACTATATCCATACCTGAAACGAGCATCTATCCTCTCATTATCGTGTCAGTGACTGCGACGTTACTCTTGGAACGATCTCTAAACGGTGTTTTTAAAAACGGAGAGCGGTGCCAAGCTTCTCCCGACGGCGTCCCGTCCTCCCCAGACGGCCCGTACTTTTGACGCAGATGGAGCAGGGAGGACCGGGCGAGCTCTCCCCTCCGATACCTCCTCCCGGCACTGCGGGGCTAAATCTACCGCCAGCTTGGCAGGGCTCCTTGCGGGACGCCGGCTGTGACAGCACAAGGTGGCTAGATCCGCTGAATACTAACCGGGGAGGAAGGAGGGATGACGTGCAATCAAGTAGAAGTAAGTGAGAAAGGCGAATTCCGGCACGTCTATTGAGGCTACAGGCAAACAGGAAATAAGCCGAGAATACAGCTGTTGGCAAGTTTTACTCCATGCTCCTGTGGGGGACAGTTAAAACAAATAACCGGAAGGGCAGAGGGGCCACGGCACAAACACAACTTAAATCCACCAATCAGGCCACTAAAAACACTGCAGGTCACAACACAAGAGCCGACCGCTCGACTGATATTAAACTTTAAATTGACAGCTGTGGGCCATATTTCCTGCGGGGCGTACGGGGACAGTTAGGAAGCCTGTTAGGTTAACAGGCCGAAACCCAGCATCGTGCGCTGACTTTCTACGGCACCGCTGATACGAAGAGCCCGGCCACCGATGCTCATCCTACAGACCGCTAGAGCCTGACACCGGCACTGGACATGTACGGATGTATCGAAGCGGACATTTGCAAAAGGGGAAAACGGCGCGTAATAGCGTAATGGTGCCTTTCGAACTCGGCAAAAGACACTGTTGGGTTTTTTTTCCCGGTGAAACCTGTTGGGCTTACTATCAATCTACTTACAATGATGAGGCCCTGGGTGAAAAGACAAATAACCCAGCAGGCGTGTGCGCTCCACTTTTCTCCCTCTCCATTAGGGTAATCTTTGAGTGCTGCGAGGCGCCGCTGTGCCAGGAGAGGAGAGTTAAAAGGGGTGAAATTGACGGCCGGCCGTCAGCAGAAGGTCAGCCTGCGTGTCTGGGCTGCTGGACTCCATAATAGGCTGAGAGAATCGGGAGGCTCCCGGTTGCTTCATCCTAAAGATGACAACTGCAATCTGTTGACAGAAAGGTGACGGCGACGCCTCCTCTTTCATTAAGATGAGAACAATCTGAAATAACGCACCCCCCCTCCTTTCACCTGTTCCTCTCCCTCAGTCCATCCATCATCTGCCTCTCTCCCACCCCCCAAACTGCGTTTCCCCGGGCAACGCTGAGGAATTCTGCGGAGGCGACTGAATTAAGACGGTGGCTCCATCGAATCAATTAGCGCTGTAGCCAAAAACCACAAATGTGCGTGTGTGTGTACCCGACTGGAGGACGAATGCAAGAGGTGAATAAGTGCGTGTACACAAACAGAGAGAGAGAGAGAGAGAGAGAGAGAGAGAGAGAGGGAGGCGCTGACCATGATGCATCTCCTTGTTTCACTTGTCATCCCGGTAACAGCCGGCTGTCTTCCTCTCTAATAAGAACAGTCTGACAGCGGGGGGGGGGGGGAGCCACTTAATTACAGCCTGTTGCTGATCCAGGTCAGTCAGCCTACTACTACCCTATTGGGTGTGAACAAGACTCTGCAGCCACACACATCATTTCATCAGTGCTGCTCAGTTTACCGCGCAGGGGAGGCGGATGCTGCCTCAAATGAGATGCTAGATGGAGACGGACGGAGGTAATAGAGTTTAAGAGATGGTAGAGGGGGGAAACAGGATGTATGTGGGGCCCGCATACAGAGAGAGCTGCTACTTCAAACGATCCTGTACCTCTGATCTCCACAGGGGGCGTCACAGAGCGGCAGATGGGAAAACGCCTCGGTGGAAGACCCGTGTCGCACGTGGGTGAGGAAGGACGCGGCGCCTCACGACTCTGCCTCAACTCAGTTCATCCACCTTATGTCGCAAAGATGACGTTCGTTTGAAAAACCAAATAAGCGCTGATGTCGCGGTTGGTCTTGGTGTTACGGTGATCACTGCGGTTCAGGTTTACCCACCTTTTAGTTCACTGCCTCGCCGCTGTGCGTGGCTCTATAACCTGCGGTTCAAATGTGGCGAACATTATACGCACATAAATTATAATGGGGGAGTTACGCACTGGGCATACGAACGACAAAGATGGCGGACTCTCCAGGGCTGAGTCATCATCATAACGCGCTGCTGACTGTACAAAACCCCATATAGGGCAGTGATAATATGCTTGGCCCACAATCCAAAAGCCCCCACACACACACACACACACGCACACACACACACACACAGAGAGAGCACAGGGCCAGGAACAGGACAGAAGCCCTCTTGTCTCTCTGTATATACAGTCTGTCTGTTTTGCTGCTGGAGTTTCAGCGTCTTGCTCGAGGACACTTCGGCAGGGCGGGCCCTTGCTGACACAGGGGCTCGAATCCAGGTCCTCCGGTTGGGCTGTCTCGCTTCACCACCCTCCTGCAGTATTAACCACGGCGGACCCCCTCGATGCAGACCCACACACACACACACACACACACACACACACACACACACTGAAGGTGCGTTGACGGGAGGGTAATTGTCTCGACTATAACTGGAGTGATAGATGAGAAGCTGCATTGATTTATCTCTACCTTGTTAGTTAGACCCTGCAGGGGCCCCTAAGACCCGTGGACTGGTTACCTCTTCATATCCACACACACACATTCAACAAACAAAAGAACAATATGCACACACACACACAAAGAACGAGACGCCACAATAATATTTATCTGTACGAATCGGATTAATCTTACTTCTGTCAGGCAGGTACAGTGTTTCAGTGTGTGTGTGTGTGTGTGAAAAAGAGAGAGAGAGAAAAATGAGACAGCGAGAGGAGAAAGAGCACACTGTGTGTTTTCAAGCTAATCTCTATGGATTCAGCGGAGCAGCACGACACAGTACACTGCTGAGCCGGTGAGCCAGGTGATGAAAGCAGCTACAAAACAAAGCATTAAAGGCCCAGTTTGGATGAATAGCGTCACCTGTGGCACCAGCGTTATCTCATCCCATCTACTGTTAAAACGGATCCACTGAGCTCTTGAGACACTGAACTGACAGTGTGTAATATATAGGTACATTTAAATACGATGTTTTGTTCATATTGAGTTTTTATTCTACTTGCATACATGTTATACTTGTTTTTCGTTGCAACATTGTAAGTAAACTTTTTAGAGCTGTATGTTAAATTACAGCCGGATCAGTTAGTCCGTCCTCTTACAACAGGAACCTGCTAATCATTTCTATCTCTTCCATCTATGTAGTCAATAACATCCTGGATTGGGGGTTTAAAGCTTAAAAGTCCCTTTCACAAGCATAACAATATTAATTAATTCTGACCAAACAAAACACAAAAAACACTCAACAAATAGCTGCTAATTATAATGAAATAATTACTGCAGATGAGCAAACAGGGTAATTTGGTTGCAGATAGAGAGAATCAGAGAGAGAGAGAGAGAGAGAGAGAGAGAGAGAGAGAGAGAGAGAGAGAGAGAGAGAGAGAGAGAGAGGTTGAGAGAGGCAAAATAAGGATAGGCTAGTCAGCCTTTCCTGAGGGGTTGAACGAAACTGTTTATCATGCAAACAGGCCAACTCTGGCTGTGGTTGAGGCAGGTGGATTAAACCAGCAGGCCAATCACAACCTGCCAGCTGTAGATTCTCCGAACCAAAGATTATGACGCTATTATGTGGCTCACACATCGACACACCCCTCCCTCAGATCGCAGCACCTCATCACACGGAGAAGCACCGCTGATTGAAAAGGATTGATCTCTTTCGAACGGACATTGGTAGGCGTCCCTGCCAACGTGCTGCACTTCCTCGCCTCGGCAGACAGGGGGAGCTCCAGTTAATGAGACGTGCCTCTACTGCCGGTGAGAAATACTGAGGTGGAGGTCAGTGTTAATAGAGATAACCCTGTGATGGCTGCCAAGGACTCCACACTAAATCACTCAAGTCTAACAGGTCATTACCTGTCCCTTAGGCCCTATATGGTTCACTGACACTGACACACACACACACACACACACACACACACACACACACACACACACACACACACACACACACACACACACACACACACACACACACACACATAACGCTGGTGCATATAACTTTGCAAAGCACCCAGTAGCTGAAAAATGACTAATGAAGCGGATTTTGGTCTAGTAGCTTAAGCAGCAAAGAAAATGTGAGGCCATCAATGAGGATTTAAAACTGAGACTTCTATCTCTGGGCTGATATGAGGACTAGCTGCATATTCATGAGATGAGCAAGGTTATTATGAGGGGGGAGGGGAGGGGAGGGGAGGGGAGGGGAGGGGGGCAAAACCAGAGGATGAGGGCAGCAGGGGAGCTATAAATCTTATTGCAATTGTGCTGCTGCTGCTGCTGCTGCTGCTGCTGTTGCTGTGTGTGTGTGTGTGTGTGTGTGTGTGTGTGTGTGTGTGTGTGTGTGCGTGTGCGTGCGCAGCCTGTCTGGCCTGAAATACATACTGTCGGTTCATTAAAGTTGAGTTGACTCCGGACAGGCCAGGGGTGTGTTCCACTCCTCCTCGGGCCCCAGAGGCCGATGTACTCGCAGCATCAGGCTGATTGCACAACAGACCTGCGCTGGCACGCTGCCAAGACCGGGGTTTGTCAATAGGAGACTAGAGGTGTCAAACCTTCCAGGTATGTGCGTAGGAGAGGGAGAGTCGCAATAGCTTTTTAATGATATTGTGGGAACAACTTCCAAATTCTACATCTCTTAAAATGCTCCCTTGGGCAAAAGCCTCCGCCGAGAGAATAATGAGAAGAGTTACTGAGGAAATTACTGGAGAGCAATCAAAGAATTCAGCAGACAAAAATCATCTTATTTTGCTGCTGCTGCTGACAGGACAGGGTCGCGGACAGATTCAATTACTGCAGCATCCAGAGTTGATGACAACAATATAGCAAATCTCAGATGTTTCAAGGCAGCACAGACAAAAGGCGCATTCATCTAAGTGATAGTGATAGGATGCTGAAGCTGAAATACTTTCTCCATCCTCCTCCTCCTCCTCCTCCTCCTCCTCCTACCAACAACTTTGAGCTGTAAGCTTGTCAAGTCTGCCAGGTCAAACAAATGGATGCAGTACATCCCTTTAAGTTTAGAGGCTGAGTGCCAACCAAGTGGAAGAATTGACCCAATTTAGGCTTTAGGCCTAACGAAAACCAGGTTACTGTTGCGCAACTGAATTCAAACCACCAGCAACTGTGAACCGGCAGTCAGGTTCCACCGCCTAACAAACACACAAACGCAGCACTGGAGGAGAAGTGGATACTAATTGAAAATGGCATGTACTTTTAAAAAAAAAAATCTAATTTAACACTTAAGCACCAAAATAATGCCCTTAACAGGATTATTATTATTACAATATCACTTGAGCGGGAGTGAAAGCCGAAACCTGATTTGAGCCGCTGAGATTGGGAGCCTGAGATTTTCCTAATGATGGTGTAATGATGTGTAATTTGCACTAAATCTTGTCATCGCCGCTCGTTAAACAAAGGGGATGCGGGTTGCTGGGCGAGCTGCGCCGTTTAGGCTAGCGCTCTGACGGGGCAGGATTAGCGAGACGGTTCTGACATGTAGTTTCGTCGAACTCCCGCTCCCCCCCGAGGACCCGCCGCCGAGCCTGCGGTGGCATTAGCACGTAGCCGCTCTCATTTCAGACAGATCCAACTTAACAAGCACTTTCCCCCACTGGAACGCATCTGTTGTCAGATTAGCCGGGCTCTAGCCACGGGTTATCAATCAAAGCGCTGAATTGCATTACATAGTAACATTCATCACTTACATCAGCTGATTAAATGATTTACCAGAACAGATGTAGGAGAGAGTGACGGAGAGGCGCTGAGAGACAAGGGGAATGTGAAAGAGGAGGCGTGTTCTGCCCCACGAGCCCACCAGCAGCAGCAACAGTGAAATTGAGAGAAATGACTTCAAGTTTATCTCCTGCTGTGACAAAAGTATTCTTGGCACAGAAGTGGACTGTATATCATTTGGTAGCATTTGATGGATTTTCAGCATTCGCGGGTGGTTGGTAGTGGAGTGAGAAAACCGTGTTTTACGTCATGTTAAGTGTGTAGTGTTTTGTAAGGGATTTATTTGATTTGAGCTCCCCTGCGTGAATGCATATACTAGGTGTGAAGCGCGGTAAAATATTCTGCGAGCTTCAAACTAGGACGGCGACTGGAAGGAGACGGGACCCTCGCTGCCACCCTGAGTCCCTGAAGCTCCAGAGCTAACGCTACGTCCTGCTAACACCCTGGTCTGAGACAAGAGGGACGTCTGGGTAGAGAAGAGCGTCGGAGCCGGACCGCGGGACAACATGGTCATGAATCCAACAAGGAAAAGAGGTAACTTGTGTATTTTTCTTTCACTGACTGAGTTTCCAAACTGGTGATTTCTAAACACAGGAGCCGGATATGTCATCGATGGACTCAACGCTTAGTATATAAGAAAGTGTCATCTATCATATGTTTCTTATACCATTTGTTTTTAACCTTTATTCTGATAACTTCATGTTACATTAGCAATTTAAAGATAATTGAATGCAAACCTTTAATCGGGTGTAGTCTGGGGTTCAAGCTTGCTTCCTAGTTGAACCATCTCCACACTTGTTTCTATGAGGGTCGTCAAGGTAACCAGCATCATGCTCCCTTAAAATGGCAACAGGGTGTAACTTTACTTGATCTAACCTTTGACCTTCAAAACACACCATAAGTAGTTACTGGTGTGTGCCTTTGCAGGGCAGTGTTGTGTTGCGGCAGACCGGTAAGGCGTACGAAGCGGCTTTCAGCGGGGGCGGGTGTCAGGGTGTCAGGGAGCTCGTGTGTGTGTGTGTGTGTGTGTGTGTGTGTCGGTGACAAGCGGGGCTGCCAAGGTAGCCGGGTAACAATCGTGATTAGCACTTCAAGCTGCGCAACACCAGCTGAGGCCCTGGGACCTCGGGGGGGAAAATGGAGAAGGTAAAAATTGAAGATGGAGATGAAAAAAAAAAAGAGTCAAAGGAAATGAATGAGTAGAAACCACACGACACGTTACGTTTCCACCTCTGCATTAACAGACTCGGGGTTTTCCCCCCTCCGGTTCGCAAGGTTAGCCTCTCCTCTGTGCTACCTAGAGGGGGGGAGACAAGGACAGTCGCAGAAGTGCTGATTTCCCTCTAATCGGGAGAATAACAGCAGCAATTTTCCTCTTGGAAAGGGAATTACCCTGACAGTTTAATTGCGACGCCGGCTGCCAGAACTTTTTTATTTTTTTTTTAATTAGAAGAGGAGGGGGGGGGGGGGGGGGAGCAAGAACAAAAAAAACACACAAAATCACTTCCAAGAAAATGAAAACAAAATAAAAAGGATCCATCAAAACAGGCAGACGTGCATGACAGCGGTTGTCACTGCCGGATCCGTCGCCTTGGCAACAGGTCAGCTGTTCGACAAAGCTGTTTGCAGTCAGCTTGCTTCTAGTCTCTAGTCACGGGCGGGCACACACACACACACACACACACACACACACACACACACACACACACACACACACATTTGTAGAGCATGCATACAGTTAAAGGTTGCACCAGCAGAGACACACAGCTAGTGACAGATGTGACTCAGGCAGGGCAAGAGAGATTACAAGTTGTCGAGTCAACATGCCACAGCTCTGCGTTATGATGCAGACAATCATGTGTCACACCGCAAAATGCTCTCTGTCAAGCGGCATCAGGGAGGAAGGACGTTACAGAGGACAGGCTGTGGCTTTTCCTACTGCTGCCTGGAAGTGGCTGAGAGATTTACAGAATCCTAAATGTAATCCTCCTCTGGCTTCTTCAAATTAAAAAAGAACTAACATTTTCTTTTTGGTGTTTAATAAAACTCTCCTCCAGCAGAAACCCCAAATCACTTGCTACACACTTTGAAACAATGTCAAAACAAGAGTACAAAGACAACAGCGAAAGGCGTGAAGCGGATCAGGGATGAAATCCAGCATATTCTCCGTATATTTCGGGAGTATTTTTGCCGGCTTGTCGCGCCTGTTGTTATCCCAGTCAGGAGGAGGAGCAGAGCGGCACCGCAGTCCCTAGTGGGGTGTTGCTGTAATTGCCTGTCCCACCAGTCCCCAGAGCAAACCACAAATTGGGCTGCAGCAGAGCTCTGTAAAAGCCTGCAAAACAGCAGCTCCACCCCCTGCCTTATATCTCCCATCATCCTCTCCTCCCTCCCTCCCTGCTTTTATCCCTCTCTGTGTCTCTGACACACTTAAGAGCAGGGGAAAGAGATTCAACCGCTCTGGAATCGGAAGAGTACGAGTTCAAGAAAACTCAAGACGAGCTAGAAAGGCAATCATTTATTTCTCTGTGACTGCACTAGGAATTGCAATAGATGTAGAAATGGCTACTTCTATTTCTTATTCAGTAGTTGGAAAAAAGTACCAAAGAGGCTTTGTTGTCTGTTTATACGATACAAAAGTGTTGCCTTGAACTGCAATACAATACAGCACCAGGATACCTTCCATCTGGAACACATTCTCCTCTGATAAAGCCTCGCAACTTCTGTTACTGCGATGATCGTGCCGTGTAGGTGTACGGTGCATTTTCAGCCACATGCGCCATTTCTTCATGCCCCCGGTATTTGTGAAATGCCTTGATCCACTCTGCATCCAGTACCTCCACCATCTACCACCTCTGTGTGTCATTGGCAGGCTGGTCATTATATCCTTGTATCCACTACATTAGTCCGGGCGCTAATGGATGTGCAGTAATGTCTGCCGCACCATAGTGTGTGTGTGTGTGTGTGTGTGTGTGTGTGTGTGAGTCTATGTTTGGATGCATTTTTGTCCATTCACTGATCACGAGCCCATTGATCTTGGCACGCAAGCATAAAGGGTATTAGCTCATTCTTTGGCTCCTTTCTCCTCTTCCCCCGTCCTTCCTCTTTCCTTCCTCCACCACCAGTATCGCGTGTGTTTGGCGCGTCGGACCGAGGTCGCGGCGTAGAGGAAGGACAGACCTACAGATGGACGCCTGGCTTTTCTGTGGCGATGTACCGTAGGGGAGCGGGGAAGAGCCGCCAGCTGGCGCAGAGAGGAGGAGTGATGACGAGTTGGATGTCACTGCCAACACAACACAGCACCCACTGCAACACCAGCGAAGAACGAAGACAACCCCCCCCCCCCCCCCCCCCGACAAGCCCGGCATTATAAACAAGCACCAAACACACCTACGCGTTGTTGCACCCAGAGAGGGATAATTACAAACGACAGATCACTTGGTCAAACCTCCGAGTTCTTTTAAAAATGAATGTGTATCGGGGGGGGGAAATGAAACCTGCTTCCATTAATATCTTTTTCTAAGGAGGACAAGTAAGTTTACGGGCAGTTTAATGCAAATACCTGAAAACACGCCGGGAGAAACGACTGCTGCTGCGTTCAAACTTTTCTCCTTAAAACTGCAGCAGTCACAATCAGTCAAGAACGTCGTGACAATGGATTCTGTGACAATTACTTTCATCTGTTTGTGACCTTAGTGGAGTTGTAAGGGAATCACATTCACTGGGGCTATATGCAGCAAAGCACTCGACACACACTTTTCCCTTTCCCCACTCACTCACTGTCACTCACACACACACACACACACACACACTCAAAGTCCTTTTATAATGTATATTTCACAAAAGATGTTCTACTCTTCAACATTTTCAACTTCCTCTCCTATCTACTATGTCCCAACTTTCCTCTCCTCAGCATACGTGTGACCAAACGCTCATTTAACTTTACAGGAAACCCATCAGAAACATCGGAAACATCAGTTCAGTGAAAATGCACTTTTAAAATCAATAATTGATGAATCAAACTAAATAATTGAGTGATATTTCATGTAATATACAGTTTTAAAGCTCATAAATCTCTGGACGGCATGGAGCTTTGAGGCAAACATGCTAACATTTCCCAGTCCCCCGATATTACGGACACTGCGTAACATTTACCCGAGTAAAAGTGACATTTGTGACGACTCCTCAAGGCAATCTGATTGCATGTGTTACCTCTCAGTCTCCGGGGAGCCGCGCTGCCAATCATACCCACGGGTGAGCTGCCTCTCTCAGGCGGACACACGAACGCTAGACGCTTTTGCATTGAGAGAGCGGGTACCTCCTCTCATTTTCTTACTACGAATAGAAAAAGAGGCATCGAGACCCTCTGCATTTTAATATGCTCCTCCCCTTCCTTCTTCCTCCCTTTGACTGAAGGTGTAATCCTGACAATAGCGAGTGTTCTACCCCAGAGCACTTGACGGAGCAGCCAATCGCTAATCCAGAAAGCAGTAGCGCTGACTCACGATGGGCGAGATGGAGACAGACAGAGAGAGGGACAGAGGGACAACGACAGCAAGAGAGAGAGAGAGAGAGAAAGAGGCTATAAGGAGGGGAAACGTGGAGGTGGATGGAAATTAGAGAGCTTCAGACAAAAACTTGAATACAGTTTGGCAGAACGAGGTTGGCGGAGCGGGGACAAATTGATAGCTTAAGTTGAGTGCTGAAAACCAGGTGAAAAGGGGAGGTGGGGAAGAGCCGGGAGAAGTGGGCCAAGTGGAGGCTCGGTCGAGGGGAGGCGGGGGCGGGAGGAACGAAACAAGCCCTAAAAAGCAGAAGGAGGCATCGGGGGCCAGGGGCCGGATGAGCGATGGGAGAGGAGGGAGCAGAGAGAGGGAAGAGGGAGTGTACAAGGTGTCCTCCAAATCCATTTGTCACCTGAAGATTCATTAGCGGTTGTGAGTGGGTGTCTGGTTATAAATAGTCTTTGGAGCGTGTGTTTGACAGGAGGGAGTCTAGGACTTGACAGCGGGACATTAATCTCACCAGAGAAATCCCCAAAGACGGACAGACAGACGGACAGACGGATGGACGGATCTCCCAAAAAAACAACGGCGCCCCGATCTACTGACTCTCTACTCTCCTGCTCTCCTCGGTCTCCACCTCAGTGCTCTCATTTCCTGTCCGTCTGGCTCGTGCCGATGACGCGTGCCGCAGTTGACCTCGATTCGACCGACCCTTTAGAGGCCTCTTGATCCTTGAACCCGACTTTTGTTTTTTCCAAAGCAGAACTCGCTTCACTCCATCTTACTTCCCCGCGCTTCTCTTCCCTTCCTCTCCGAGCTCTGACTGAAGAGCTCTTCGTGCTTCACTCGACACTTTTGAGGTATTTCCAGTGCGCGCTTAAAAGCTTGTCAGTCAGTCAGTCACCGCATCTTCTGCAACCTCTTTGTCTCTCTCGCTCCCTCTCTGCTCTTATTTGCATCCCTCGCCTATAGTCCCTGAAACTCAGCAGTCACACACCCCAACCTCACCCCGCCTCCCCACACACACACACACACACACACACACACACACACACACACACACACACACACACACACACACACACACACACACACACACACACACACACAAAAACCCTCTAAAACTCAAAATGCTCTCAACACCTCCTACCTCCTTCTATAAGGGAAAGCTCCAGCCTAGTCACCTTCAAGGGCCATCTGAAGGCGTGGCTTAGACTTAACCAGTTTTGTGACCATGTATAATAGTGCAGTATGCACACACATGTGCCATTTTTATCACTATTAATCTTCTCTTTTTCTCTCCTTTTTCTAATATTGTATTACTAATATTGTATCTCTTGTGATGTGATGTGTGTTTTTTCTGTCATCCTGTGTTTCTTGCCCACAATTACATCAACCTGCCAAGGGACTTCAGATGGAAATTAGCCTTCGGGCTATAATCTGGCATATTTACATGTACTACTGTACTGTTCATCAATATGCATTGTCCCTTTCTTTTATAAATAAATAATAATAATAATAACACCAGCCGACATCCAGCTGACCTTTTTCTGGTTCTGACCAGCTGTTCCTCTCGCCCTCTGGCTACTCAGAGCAGATGTGCACAAATGCCCCATTCACATCTGTAGATGGCACCTGTAGCTCCAGCTTTGCCCTCATGTCACCCCCCCCCACCACTTCCTGCCTCACGTGCACACACACACACACACATACACTCAAGCACACAAACATACAAAACCCTGGTACACAAATCCAGTCTACCGATGTCCCTCCCCCACCTCCTATGTCCTGCGGGTGAGCCCTATCGACCTCCGCGGGGTCCTTTACCCCCGGGGGATCACCGGGACGTAAAGCTGTTACCGAGCGGGAATAAAAGGGAGGGGCTCGCCGCCACGTCTCAATCAGCACCTCAAGCCATCGGAAAATAGCTAACCCCAAGCTGCTTTAGACCGACTGATCATTACTAATGACCGGTTTAATGATTCAGTTAGGTCTCCTTACGCACCACCTCCTACGCCTGCCCCTGATGTGATGCACAACCTGTGTGGACATAATTAGGCACAATTTTCCATGAAATAAAATACCATGGTAGAAATTGTCAGTATGGGCTTGGTATCTGCAGCCTATCAAAACTAATTGGATGGAATTGGAAGTTCACTCCTAATTTTGCAAAGATCTTTCGGACCGCAAATGTCATAGCATTTTAGAAATCGAAATATTAAAAAAAAAAAAACAGGAGAGGTGGAAAGGAGAGGGAAAAATACACCGTTAGTCAGCCTCTACATCCATGGAACTGCTCTAACACCTTACTCTAACACCTCGTGTATGTATGTGACGAATAAACTTCTTGAATCTTGAATCTGTGTGAAAAAAACATAACAATGCTTTTGATGTTGAACTAATGAACAATATCATGTCAAACCACATATCCTTGAATCTGGATATATGTGAAAACACTAAATTATAATTATTAATCATTTAATTTTCATTATTTTGGCTATCATATAGTACAAACAACTGAACGTATCAGCACTGAAGTGAACATTAATTCCTTCTTCAAAGATGGTTTGTGTAGCTTTGTGTGAGAGGGAGCTAAAGAAGTGGACCTTTCTATGTGGCAGAACTTTAGTAGCCTTTGGCACACAAACCCCCGTGTGGGTTCATGGACACATGAGGCTGTCCAGAGCAGCAGGGTGGAGCAGTGAGTAGGGACAGCCTCCTTCAACTGGAGGATGCAAGCACCTGTCCTGCTGAAGTGTCCTTGAGCAAGCTCCAGGGGTGCAGCTCTGTAGCTGACCGCGATCAATGAACCTGCACAAAGCATGCTGGGAACGGCTCCAACCGCCCTGTGAACTTCAATAGGAATACGCCGGTATGGAAAATGAATGAAAGGATCAATGAAGTATCAGATTACATTATTATTATCATTAGATGATTATTGTATTAACATTATTACCCTTATTATATCATGTACGTGCTTTTATATTACACACACGCACACAAAAACTTCAAAATATAGAAGTATCTAGAGACAACCGACAACCAACAGAGGTCGACTGTTCACAGAGTCATGTCAAGAAAGAAAATGTATCAAAGCCAAATATCACTTTGAGGGTAAGATAAAACGCTTGTGAATACGAGCACAGCCCTTTGTCTCTTCCCTCGTCTCTTTTCTTTCATGTCCCACTTCAACCCTTACATCTCACATTCCTTTTCCACGGTGACGACAAATACGTCCAAAGTTTCGACTTCCGAAACAGCAAAGCTACTGTATCTTCGCTCACCGTTAACCCAACGTGTAAGAAGGTAAACCTGGGTGTAGTACATACACACAGTGGCTGTATATTGACCCAGCTTATATTACAAAATACATCAAGTTCTCTCAAGTACACATTTACATTTAAAGGTGCAAACATGGACACACACGCGCACACACAGCCTATGAGTGTGTGTGTAGCATACATGTAGCTACTCCACAGAGGTCTGCTGCAAAATCCCAGCGCAAACAGCGAAGGTAACTTCTCACTTCTCATCGCCCACCGCCTATTCTCTAGCTGTCTATCGTCCTTTAAACCCTTTCTCTGAAGACAACGGTGTGGGTGTGTTTTGAAGAGCTGGATGGGGGAAAGTCAGTGATGCAGGGAATGTACGCCTTTTCTCTCTTCGGAGGTTTTTCGCTTGAAGTGTGTGTGTGTGCGCTAGATGGTCCATGAACCCTGCATCCTCCTGGCATTGATCCCGCATGCACACACACACACACATATCAGCTCGCTATCTCTATTCAGTGGTGAGATCAAACTGAGGGCATGATGAATAAATAATGGTTTAAACTCTGGAGGTTTGCCTGACTAATTAACAGGAGGAGGGGGGGGGGGGGGGATCTTTTCAAGAAGCAGAAGAAGAGAAGGCCAAGTGTAAAAACCGAGGATCACTGCACAGGCTCCGTACACACTGACAGATGCGTACGCAGAGGTACGCACACGCATGCACACACACACCGACAAGTTCACAAACACTCAAGTGCACATGCTCATTTGCGATTCAGCGGCGCTGCGAAGGGAAAGACAAAGGAGGGGAGCAGAGGTGTTGGCCTCCATTGACTCAAAAAGCCTGTGGGCTAATGAGAACCCCAGCACACGCACACACACACACACACACACACTTCACTGTACTGTCAAAACACCTTTGAAATGTGATCTGTTTACGGCAGCATGTGAACATCCCACCGAGGAGCTTTTCATCTGAGTAGGAGGACATAGTTATCGTGGAAGAACATGGAGTGAAATCTGCCCTCACTCCCCGACACGCCGGCAGCTATCAGGCCACCCAATTGCCTGTCAGTATCCTATGTGCCAGTGTGACATGGCTTCACACACACACACACACACACACACACACACACACACACACACACACACACACACACACACACACACACACACACACACACACACACACACACACACACACACACACACACACACACACACACACACACACAGTCGCGCTGTCACTGAGGTTATTAGAGTGGTATAATTATGAGCAATAACCACTCTAGCTGGGCCGGCTGTCCCGGTAATGTCTTCCAACGAGTTGTCCCCGGTCATACGGGCTCACCAGACCTGCACCGAACACCGGAGAACAGACAGGGCGAAAAAAGGTGGGGGAAAAAGGAGTGGCTTTTTTGGCTAATTCCACCTTGGTAACAATATATGAGGACATATGTGCAATATATGTGGATGAAATGTCTTTACAAGCACAGCCAACCATTACAAACACATAGAAACCTTTTCAGCAACAAAAATGCATGAACGTTTCAGTTTGGCGGTCATTGTTAAGAGTCGAGGCTACAGTGCAAAAGGCTAAAAAGTGACCAAGACCTTCTCTGAATGGCTACAAATAACTTAAAGAGTCCCGAGGGCGCGTGTGGAACCACGACGGCTTCACGTGTCACGAGTCAGGCGGCGGCGGCAGCTCGAGTCCTGGAGGAGCCACACAGCTCCACCGCCTTTGAACATACAGGAGGCAGGCAGACGGCAGAGCTACGTGACTCTCATGACAACAAGCACACACACACACACACACGTATGCACAAACACAAACACACACACACACACACACACACACACACACATCCAGCGGGTCCCTCAACGCTGCAGATTATCAAGACTAAATAACACAGCCTTCCAAGGAAACAGTGAGAGGGGGAAATGAGGAACGGGAGCAAGGGGATGGAGAGACGGAGGAGACAAGAGACAAACAAGGGAGTGGGACCGAGAAATAGAGAGGGAGGAGAGGGAGGGGGAGGAGGAGGAGGAGGGGGGAGAGAGGGGAGAGAGGGGACCACTGTAAGTGCCCACCTGAGGGTTTCCCAGCATTCTCCATCCGCGCTCCTTTCAGCCCTCTATCCCTCTCTTTTTTTCCGTCTAGGTCACTCCATCACTCCATCACTCCACCCATCTCCTCACTCATCCCAACCGACCCTCCGCTTTACTGGGACACTGGCTAAGGCGGAGCGGAGGAAAAGGATTGTGTAAGGGTGAGAGGGAGGAGGAGTATGGGAAGGAGCAGAGGGAGAGAGCGAGTGAGACAGGAGAGAGAGAGAGAGAGAGAGAGAGAGAGAGAGAGAGGGACAGGGAGATGGTGAATGAGAGAAGTGAGGCTGCCAGTTCCTTCCATTGTCTCCCCTCTCTCTCTGTCTGGTTGCGTGTCCCTGGCTGTCTGTCTCGCTCGCTCCTCTCTCACCCCTCTCTCTCTCTCTCTCTCTCTCTCTCTCTCCATTCCTCTCATTATGTCCATCTGAGTGGCTGTGCCAAGCTAGCAGGGCAGCAGGAGGGAACATGGTGTCACGGTGGCCCTAAAACACCTCACCGACCGGCCACCTCCTGCTGCTGTGGGCACCAACGCTGGACCTGTGTGCACTGGTTGTATGCTGCAGGGGTCATGGAGTGTGTGTGTGTGTGTGTGTGTGTGCACGTGTGTGTGTGTGTGTGCGTGCGCGCCGTCCTGTCAGGCAGCCAGAGCAGCAGATTACTGACGCTCCACTGGCACGTCCCACTTCATCCGTCTCTCCTGTCACCCCGGCAACACCTCCGCTCCCTGCCAGCTCTACCCGTCCT